>JAHZTW010000001.1:27357368-27562975 GCA_020283515.1 Alliaria petiolata
CGCAAAAAAAAAAAAAAAAAAAAACTAACTCCGATTAATTGTTTTTTTTGACCGTGGGATAATGCTTCACTCGCTTTGGACTCAGCGCGTGTGACGCACGTAGGATGCCAAGGAGCGAGAGAGTGGGATGCACGCGAGGAGAGGAGCGACTGGGAATCTGGGTAACAAACTAAGGCAGAACTTATGTATAGGAAAGAGGAGAGAGAGGTCAAACGTAAAGAATCAGCCAATGATATTTTACAACGGTTACTTCGTTTTATCTTTCCTTTAGCCGTTTCTCCTCCACGACGTTTTTTTTTTTTTTTACCTGCTATTATTTAGTTTTTTTTTTTGAGCAAACTCTATTATTTAGTAATTATTTATTCAATATTTAGAGAAAAGAGACAAAAAGTAATGCATTTTTTTTTTAAACTTTTTTTTGAATTTTTATTCGAGATAGAGTTCACATTAAACTATTCATAACCGGTGAGAATGGTGTCCGAACGAACGAGAGTGATCGTTGTTCACAATTTTTGAAGATGAATACGAGCAAAGCAAGAGTTCATTTTTTTTCTCTTTTGCATATCACATACGTTCAGAATACGAAGCCAGTCAAACTAGCACAAAGTGCTCGAAACTACTTTCACCATATGAAATCACTAAATCTCACCGATTTGGATTTCTAAACCGGTTTAGAGACTTAGACTACTCATAAAAAAAAAGAAAAAAACAATTACATTATAATATTTTATTTGAAAACCAATCAAAATTTATACAATACTAAAATGAGATTCGCGTATACACGAATTTGTAAAAAAATATTTTTAAACTCCTAAAAATTAACTGAAGATAAAATTTATTCTAAAATTTTGACGAAATGATTATCATATTATTATTGGAATTAGATTTATTGTTTTTACCATATTTGATTTTTTTTAATTGATAAAAGTTTATTACACTTTTCGAAATCAGAACGACTAACTCACATGCGTTATGATCATTTTAATATATATTATGATCCCGTATACTCTGGTTTATAATTTATAATTTCATAACCCGTAAAAAAAAAGAAAAATGAAAACAATTATAAAACAAAATTAAATCACTGTGAACATAAAAATTAAGATTGAGAAAGCTGAAGAAAAGCTATTATTCTTTTAACTTTTTTTATTTTTTTTTATTTTTTAATTAAATTTCATCACATATTCTAAATATATATTTTTTCATTCATAGTTGAATCATAATTATCTTGTTATTATTTAATTACATACATATCTATTATTTGTAAATTTTTGTTGGATTAGTTTTCCTATAATATTTTTTATTTTAATTAGATATTTTTTTATTATATTTGACTATTTTCTATCTTAAAAATCTGCATATTATCTTTTTATGGAAAACAAATTATTTAGTTTATGATTTTTTACAATATTTACAATGTAACATGATAAACTTTCAATATATATGCCCACCAGCACTCCAAGTCTGGGCATTATCGGCAATACCAACGTCTCCACAACGGTTCCCATCAGATGCCTTGTACCCCAACATAAGTCACTTGTTCTGGGGATTACCTAATAATGAGGAAATGTTGGTCTATCCATGGCTATTATGGTATATTTGGAAAGCAAGAAATGATAAACTTTTCTCGAATATAGATCGGGACCCTAGAGAGGTGTTACGACTTACGAAAGCTGAGGCAGTGGCGTGGGAACTAGCACAAAGGGAGGAAGGGGTGGAACATCCACATCAAGAACAGTATGAGGTGACACGAACTCTCCCTGTGGGAGTATGCTGTCAGATAGACGGCTCTTGGAAAGAATCATCAGTTAATTCTGGATTGGGATGGTATTACCATGGAGTTCGCACAGAACAAACCTTAATGGGAGCAAGAAACGTTCGACGAAGCATTTCTCCACTTCATACAGAACTAGAAGCATTGATATGGGCTATGCATTGTATGCTCAATGCTGGTCGATTGACAGTGGCCTTCGTCACATACTGTTCTGAATTGTGAAGATGGTGTCTAAACCAGAAGAATGGCCGGCTTTCATACTACATTTGGAGGAGTACGAGATAAGTAAGAAGGAGTTTACGGCCTTTTCCATCTCGCATATCCTGCGCGCACAAAACACAAAGGCAGACAAGCTAGCACGAAGTGCTCGAGACTACCTTTATCGTTTATATTATGTAAATTCAGTTCCACCGGTTTGGATTTCTCAACCGTTCTAAGAACTGAAGATGTTGACAAAAAAAAAAAAACTTCCAATATATATTTATTTTTAAACTACAATTTTCTAAAAAAAATCGCATCAACATAATGGTAAATCTAAAAAAGTAAAACTCGCAATATAATGTATGATATAAAAAATATTGATTTTATTGTGAGAAATACGAATAAAATTTTACATTCTCAAACAAAATCTAATCGATAGAAGATTTTTATACGTGCCAAAATTTGATCAATAGACTTTAACATATGTCGCGATCATGTTAATTAGCAAATTTGAAACATAAAGTTTTATATAATAAAAAATGTATATAATCTAAAATTGAAGTTAATTTTATTTATTTATGTTTTTATTTTCCTTTTCTTATTTACAATATATCATGTTTTATTTTATTTTTATTTCTTAAGATTAGTATTTAATTGTATAATTATCTAAACTAAAGTTTAATTTACTAATGTAACTTAATCGCGATATACTGTGTGTCATTACTAATGATTATGTTAATTAGTAATTTTGAAATTCAAGCGGAAAAAAAGCACAAAAAAAAGTTTGCATTTGTCTCAAAGAAAAAAAAGTAACGTTTGCATTTTTTAAACTTTTTTACATTACAATATTTTTACTATTTTTAAGAAATATTATTGAAAACCAATGAAAAATTTAAAAAAAATTAATCGACTGAGTAAAACGGTTAATCGAATATTTAGACAACAAAAAATCGTTAACTTTCCGCTAAATAAATTTTTCGATAGAATTGAAAGATATTAGGAAATAGTATAATCCATTGACATGACTTTTAAGTTCCTGTAATATGTAAATCTAAAAAATTGTGAACTCTGAAACGGCATCATAGGAAACCCCACAATCGATGCAAACATCAAAACAGCGAACATTTTTTCTTCCCAACGTAAAATATCGGCGGCTGTGATTTTACAAGTCTTTTTCTTTATGTCAATGATTTACAAGTTACAACTCCGTTCCCTATTTCTTTACTCAGAAAGAGACACGGGAGAAAATAAAAAATCAACTTCTTGGAGAGTAAAAGAACAAAGTTTAAGAAATTGATAGCTATATTAGAAAAGTCATCCCACGCCTTTATTTTTTTTTCACCACTTCTATTTTTTAATTTATACATTCATATACTAAAATAATGTTTTTAGTGCGTTTTAATGTCATCTCTATTTTGGGCCCAAAAAAAAAGTGTCATATAGCGATGATCTATATATTATTAATTTATGCATAGTTTGATAAGATTAACTCGTAATTATCGTTGCCGGAAAACACAATGAAAACTTTTTTTTTTTGGTCAAACACAAAAAGAAAACTCTATTATCATTCCAAATGGTTACATACTGTTTTAACTGGTGACCAAAAAAATAAGAAGGAACATTAAATTCCTTATCCTTTCTTAAAAATTATATCATTTACAAGGAATATATTGTACTCATGATTTCTTTTCATTCTTTATGTTTTAGAAAACTATAGAGTTAAAATATTACCTATCAAATTTGGGAAGAAACAATAATTTCCATTTATTTATTCTTTTCGTTCTTTTCTTATTTATTTCTATTATTATTTTAATGGTTACCAGTTAAAAATCTAAGTATATAAAACCTTAAATGGACTATTACATGATATAAAAAAAGGTCAGAAAGTTGAAAAGAGATGTGATTTACAAGGTAATTCACTAATATACGTAATTAAGACATAAATAATGTGATTATCAACAAACAGATTAAATAATCGGTTAAAGCCAAACGATTCTTCCGGCGTTAGCTTGAAGGCCTAGTTAAGCTAATTGATTGACGTGAATCTCCACGACCCACCAGGACCAGTCATCTTCTTATGCTTCTTGGCGTGGGATCCACATGTCTCCCCTTCGGTACTCTCTCATAAAATTCTAATACTACTATTATGGTTTAATTGATTTTTATCTCTTCTTGTCACGAATCTAGTAAGTCGTAAAAGAAACACGATAACAATAACTATGTATGTATAGCTATCAATTTCTTGATAATGTAATGTGAATCTTGTATGTGTTTTCCTTATGATTTGTCATTTGTGGGTCAGTTTCTGTTTTGTTTTTCTACCGCGATCAACGGGAAAATTATGTAGTGGGAGGTTAAAAAGTTTAAAGATGAGAGAATTGAGAAAAACAGATTTATGTTGGAACACTACGGGGGGGGTTTTATTGATAGTTTCTTATCGTAACGGTAAGATATTATGGTTTTTCTTCGAAATAAGTTTTCATCTAAAATTAAGTGGATGAGAGAATTGATATTCATTGTAGAAAGTCTAATTATATAGAAGCGACAGGATTTGACATTAGTTTGTGTACAAATAAGATACGTCTCAAATAATATAAAAATTCTATACGTAGCAGTTGACCTTGAGACTTCCTTGTTGCTAGATTTATCCTTTATCAAAATCTATACAAAAGTTTCTTCGCCAATCTATACATATCCAAAGTTTTAGTTGTTAGTTACTTCTCTTTAAAGAAAGGGGAAATCTATATTTTAATATTATTATCACCTTTAATCGCTATTAGATGTTATCATGTATGAATTAGCTAGATAACAAATGAACATGGGAAGAAGACAAAATATTCTAATTATAACAAACCTATAAACGAAGAAGAGTGTTCTACATCTTCGAATTAAAAGTCATGTTTTAGCTCTATATTATACTACTAGTTATACTTTAGTTTTTACTAATCATCCATCCTTCATACTTGTACATTACCTGTGTATATCCGTATAGAAATTAATAAGGCCATGATTAATTTAAATATAAAAATCTCACATACATCATATTTGAAAAAGAAATAATGCTCTAGAGATGATGTTTGGTGGATTATTTTCTATTATATCTAAAAGAAGAAGGAGATCGATGAAAGTTGACCACAAAAAGAGAAGGGAGATCGGTAAAAAAAGAGGGGAGGCCCAAAACAGGTTAGGTTCGAGGAGTGATTAGCTTTCATACCATATAGAGAATGAATATTGATGTTATTGCTATAATTGAATCTCGATGTTGTTGTTATATATTTGATTAATGAAAACTCTTTAACAAAATCTCTTTTACTGATTGGGTAAAAACTAATAGTAGTACGTACGTACACAAGTAAACAATTAAGACTTAAATAATTACATTTTATATTTAATACATATTTTTACACATCTCTTACAATATATAGTCTAAGTAGACAGTGTAAAATAAAAAATACTCCGTAATTTAATTAACAAAAAACTTCGAGCGGAAATTAGAAGAGCTTATTCAATTAAAAAATAAAACTAGAAGAGCTTATAGGTTTGACGATTGGATCATTCATTCTCATCTTTTTGTTTGTACAGTTTTGTAAAAGACAAATTGCACTCACTTGTTCTTGATGTAATGTAGCTGTTTGCGGACCTGATGTGTTTTTTTGGAATATTATGGAATTTTAGGCCGATATCCATACATCTTCATAGACGGGAACTAGACTAATGATAATACCATGACGTAAATAATCTCTTCCAAAATAGATAGAACCTACATAATGAAGAAACTAATTAACTTTTTACATTAACCATTAGGCGACGGTAACTCAATGTTTGCAATAACATTGTTACATGAGCTTTAATTTTCCCAAACAGCCAATTAACAAGTATATCTTGTTATATATTATAGACCTAATCATGCAGGCTTGAACCCGTTAATCTGCATTCCAATTTCTGACTCTTATTTGTATTTGGTTTCTTTTGGAGGACTTAAATCCTACTGCAATATGATTTTCTCTATTTCTTATCAATTACTTTTTTATCATCTAAAATGTTATTTTATTATAAATTATAAGAATAATTATAAAAATAATTTTTTAACAACAATAGATATGAAGATTTACCACGAACAGCTCTTTTTGCACCGCCACAAAAATTTTACTTTTTATACTTGTCTCCAATAATCTGTAAAAATCGTAATTTTTAGAATTCGAAACTCATACCTCGTGCTATAGAAGTTAACTTTCTAATACTATTGAACTAAGGTGGTTTGCACCATCAATTAATTTCTTGATAACTTTTATTTTATTTTTTTTATTATGTTAACAACTGATTAACAAAGATAAAAGTAACTTGATAAAACAAAAGAACAGTGTCGAAAGGAAAAGTCATTATACAAAAACACTAAAGCGATATCAAATGATCAAAATCTAAACTTCTCAACTAGCTAGCCATTAAGATTTAGGGATAACTGTGTGTGCTATGTAAGATTGATGGAAGTTGGCATCTATATTATATATATGTTGAAATCTGCCGGCATAACTGCATAATCTGCAGGAATGCGGAATCAGGTGAATTTTTTTTGTGATTTTTAGTTGATTTTAGCTGAATAACTAATAATATAAATGGTAATAGAGGAATTATGGAATTGCAGAATTACTAAAAAATAATTTAAAAATAATGAAAAATATGAATTAAATTAATAAATATGTGAAAAACAAAATCAAAAACTGAAATAATAAAAACCGAACCGAAAATCTAATGGATACCCAAAATATCTGAAATACAATTATATACCTAAAATTAGTAGTTATATTAAAACTTACCATAAACAAAATAAAATTACAATTATAAACTGAATATATTAGTTATGTTTAGATCGAAATAACTAACATACTCAAAAATCTATAGTTATATTTGTCAAAATAAATAATTTTTATGCAAAACTTAACCAAATAACTGAAATATCTAAAAATCTAAAATTTGTTTTGGGTATTTTGCATAAATTTCGGGTAATTCGAATATCCGAAACCGATCTGAACCCAGACGGAACCGAACCAAAGCTGACCTGAAAAAAAACACTTGAATAGCTTTTATAGCCTAATACCAAAATACTCAAAACCCAAAAAAATTTCAGTCATTACTCTATTACCAGTTACACCATATAATCTATTTTTATTTCAAAATTATTTAAAATTTCTAAAAATTATTCAAAATTTTATTTAGTTGTTTCAATTATCTTAACATGAATCTCAATCTTATCCGTGTGGGTAGTAATTTTATATATTCAAATTACATATTTTACCTGCTTCTAAAAATTATATAATTGTATAATATTATATATCTAAATTTTAATTTGAACTATTAGCATATGTAAAAAATTATATTAATGAAAATTAGTTAATCAATTAATTATAAAATATAATAATTGATCAAAAAAGAAAAAACTGAAAACAAAAAATGTTGAATTGAAGAGATTCCTCCCAATTCCACTTGTTAGTCAACTGGTGTATCAAAAACAAATTCAGCCGAAATTCAGATAAATTCAGCTGAAATAATGTTACCAGTTACAGCCTATAAATTTTAAAACTTAACTCGAATAATTTCCAACGTAGTTGATTGTTATTTTTTGTATAGTTTTCAGCTGGGATTTTTACAAATGTTATAGTATCTTCATTTTTTGATATAATGGTCTTTTAAAAAATATTTGTCTATCTTTAAAAATATGTTTCAAAATATCAACGTATTTTTCGTATCAAATATCTTATTTGTCATAATCATAATTAATAGAACTTACAACAAAATTAAATGTTGTTTTGAGATTTTCTATTAGTTATTTTTTTCTCAAAAAACAAAAATAATTAATAGAAAATCCCTAAGTTATTTCTGTTTTTAATGTTAGAGTATATTAAATTTGTTGTAAGTTTGGGTGTTATATGTCAAAACAACACCTATATTGAATAGAATGAATACAATTTTCCCTTTTCGCTAGTAAGTGTTTTTTCTGGTTGTGTGATTTGGTGTTGCCTCTTGTCTCTTCTCCTTCTCTTGAAAGCTTATGTATCGGATATGCTCTTCTTGGTGTACTTGTTACGCCCTCCTTGCCGTTAGTATTTTTGTGTTTGATTTTGCATGCAGTTACAACCGGATTTTTTACTGCTTCAATCGACTTTAGACTGGAGTTGTGGTTTTTTGTGATGGCTTCATTTCCGTCAAGCTTTGCGTTCTATTGGTGTTTGGTTTCGGCAGAAGTCATAGTTGTTCAGAGGGTTCTCATGACTTTGCAGGTCGCGTGTTCGTGTAAAGGTTTCGGGACAAAGATAAAATGAGATGTGCTTTCTGTCGGTTTCCGTTTTCATCTAGATCCTCTCTCGTTTGGCTCTTCCTCTTCTAGATCAATTGTTTCGGTTTTTAGGCTTAATTCCAATTTGTTGTTGTCTGAAACGCTTTAGGTTTTAAATCTCATCAATGTATTCTATCTTTGTATTCCTCAATGTTATTAATAAAATTCAGATGTTAAAAAAAAAAATACAATGTTTTTTTGGTAAACGAGTGAATAATTCATATAAACTAAGTGAAAGTTTTCCATATTTTTTGTTTTTTTTTTAACCATTATATTTAGTTCTTTTTGATAATTCAAATCAAAGCTAGTCATATATAGATATATGTCACTCGTCCATAAGTTTGCTGGAGCTTAAGAGAAAAATATATGTATAGAATTAGGGATGTTAATCTAGTCACCTTAAAATAGTAAGATACTTAAATTAATGGTAATGGTTAACAAATTAGCTATATACATATGTTGTCCTAACCCACACGCAACCTAACATATCTGCTTCTACTTCTACATGCGTGGTCTAATGCAGAAAATGCATGGCTTCCCCCTACTAGCTAGTTATAGGCCTAATCATCTGCTATTTTAGAATTTATTAGGGCATGTGCATTAAAGATTTTAAAAGTAGGTATTTAAAAATTATTTTTTTGATTAAATTTAAATAAATTTAATATTTTAAAACACTTTAGTTATGAAAACATGTCTAAAACCCAAAAATAAATTATATATTAGACATTTTTTATCAGTTTTGGATCTTTAGTCTTAAGATTTATTATTTTAATAATGTTATTAGATTTCCTAAAGTCTCCAATGCATATGCCCTGGAGAGTACTTTTTCAACTGACATCTTTTACAAAAACATTACGATTTTGAATTGATCCATGTCATTACTAAATTGGTCAATGAAGGTGAATATAGAGATAGGCTTTAAAACTTTGCACCAACAAAAAAAAGATAGGCCTTAAAAGAAAGTAGAGAAGGTCAACACGTGGCAACCATAGAGAAGCGAAGGCGTCCCGTGCTCCATTACCACTCTCGCCGCCGTATCACGTGCCTTTGCTTCGCCTCTGCCACTTCAAACTCTCTCAAGGTTATGTCGCTTTGATTGTTGGTGAGGCCACCACGTGATTCCAACAACTTGAAGCTACTCATATTTATTCTACATTTCTACTCATACTACATATATTACAAAGAAACCTATACGACTTAGTCAAATAAACTAAATATTAGTAATCAAATTTCTTTTCTTTTTTTCTAAACGAGAGAATTTATCAAATACATATACGGATTTTAAAATAAAAAACGTATAAATTTCATATGTCTCTTTTTTTTTCAACAAGGGTTCATATTTCTCATTTCGCCTGTTATTTTTTGTTCATATGTTCTTTTACCATCCATTATTTAAAAAGCGTAAGTGATCCGATCGAAAAAAATAACATACTTATAATTGATCCATATATATTAAAAAACTTAAAAAGTTAAAAGACTTACATTTATCATAATCACTATTTAATTTTTATTTCACTCATTCGATACTGTTCTATTTGTCTCGTCCTCTACATCTTACCCTAATTATATATATATATTGATACGAATTGTCCATTTTATTGTTACTGTCTGAACATAAATCATCACAAAACAGCTTCTCTTTCCCTGTTAAAAAATGTAGACAAAATGTAAAATTGCTAATCAATTCAAGAATACCCAAACACACAAATTAACAACAATAATAAGAAAATTAGTTTTGAATTACACTTTCAAAATTACCTAATTCTCTAAATATACAAAAGAGAAATGAGAGGATGTGGGACCCCGAGAATTCCAGCCGTTCACTCTACTAAACGAAGATCGAATCAGTTAAAGAGGAGGGGAAGCTGTTAGGAGGTGGGACCCACTTTTTGCTGGGAAGTTTGTAGACAGATTTTGTTGTTCCCTCCCTGTGGAGCACGTCTCTCTCCTCCTTTTGCCACGTGTCTTCTTACATTACACGCTGTACGCTTCTCCAAACTCCAATATTTGGATCCTTTTACTTTTCGGAAGTGGAAATTTTTTTTTTTTTTTTTCATCTAAAATTTATTACCAACATGAAATACAATGTAGGATACATACACAAAAATGTCTAAAACAATATTTTAAATTTGGAAGGGTATTACTCACAAAATGATCATAGATTCAAGAGTATTTAAATAAACTACCACAATTTTTGATTTTTGCAAATTAACCTTAATGGGTAAAGATAACGTACATTTTTATTCCAAAAAAAAAATATAATTTTGAATTTGATATAAATATATACCATGTTATTTTTTTCAATAAAATATTATTTTTTGACACATTATTTTATACACTAGTGTTTTATTTTAACAATATTCATTTTTTTTGTAGTGATTCATTGATTATCATATGCTATTTGACATAATAACACATAATTTTTTCAGTTTTTTTTAACCTTATATAATTTTTTTAGTTTTTTTTTAACTTTGAATAATTTTTTTAGTTGACACATAATTTAGGCAAATAGCACCAAAGGATAATTCCGTTAAGTTGCGCCCAAAATCATTTTTTTTGTTTTATTTACAAATTTGTCATATAGTTATTAAACGTAAATATTTTTCATCCCAAAGGCTGTATATTTTGTAAATCAACTATTTAATTAGTATACACGTGGAATATTACGGTGTTAGGAGATCAGATCATACGTGGACGATATGTATGTTGTCACTTGTTAGAAAAAGGAAAATGGTCATAAGCTCTTTCTAAAGAGAAATTCTATTCTTCAAGCGATGATAAAATGTAAAAGGAGTTTGTGGAGTAGGCGAGTAACAAAGGCGCACACGTGTGTTGAAAATACGTACAAGGCAAGTACGTGTCCTTCGTATAAACAGATGTATTTGTACGCACGTAATGTATGTCTCTGACCGTATATACACATATATGTATACGAAAAAGGTGATGAAGTGTTACGAACAAACCCTAATTAAATATACATTGCACCTTTTTAGAGATATCGGCCATGCATGCAAAAGGTAAAGAGTACGTAAGAGTTATAACCAACAGATTCTTTGAAAATATTTTTAAAATGCAGTTTTATAACAACTTTTGGGAAGAAAACAAGTAAAGCAACCTCACGCGGTAGCCTAAGACTCATATATGTAAACAATAAATATTTTAGTTTCAAAATTAGTCCCGCGAAAATGTGCATTTCAATTAACTTAGAACGTCGCCAATCTCTGTCCTCATACTTGGCGTAAAATGATGGGATTTAGTTAATGAACTTCCTTATTGGCAACGGGACAAATATATGGTATTAATTAAATGTTAGTTAAGTGGTATCTGGTTTGTCAAAAATAGTAATGACTTTAAATGGGAATTTCTAAAGTAAATTATTAACCCAAGTACAAAAGAAAGAAATTAAAATAAGACGTATATTGTATATAGGTATAAGGTCGTGATAATTAGTAGAAGAGGGAGATAGAGAGAGAGGGGAGAGATGTTGTTGCTTGACGCATGCGGAGTAGAGTCAAAGCTGGCCTCGTAACTGCAGTGACGTGTACTTAGGGGATGCCACGCACGTGACATGTATTGTTATGTTGCGTTGATACGTTGAGTACTGTTCAAGGGTTGAAGTCATTCAACTTGAACAAACAAAAAGCCATTTCGTTTGTTTTTTCTAATTACTAATAAGCTGTGAAGATATAAAAACCTATAAAAAATACATGAATGTTTTTTACATTTCCTATTTTTGTAATGCTCGAAATGTTTTCTAACATTGCCAAGCTTAGATAACTTAATTGGGAGTTTCGGCTTTGATCGAAAGATGTACTGCTTCTGACATAAAACTTTTAGTCACCAAAAAAAAAACTTCTAACATTGTTTTTTTCTTTCTCTCTTTATTTGATACAGTATTACATATTTTGGTACAAAAATTAGAGTAATTCATAAATTTCTTAATGTTATCTATCAGTGTTAGGTTAGGCTAGCCATTGGAATTCTAATATACACCCATGAAGATGGAAATGAGTCTAATGACGAGTATATATATCCTAATTAGATTGGAGCGCGATTGCAAAACCGACAACATTCTGGATGTCTTACATGCAAACAACTATCGATCGTACGTACGATATAAGGGTTGATAAGGGCAATAAAATGTGAAAACGTGAGGAGAACGATCATCTTCATCTTCATGGTCACGTGATTTGCTGCTTCAAAAATGGGCCAGATCGACAGAGCTTTGATCCTTCTCTTGTTACATCACGTGACTTGATTTTATCATTTCCCCCTTGGCCACTTCTTTACACGCTACCTTGCTATTCGCTTTACATTTTTGTCCTTCGTTTTTTTGTTTATTCTTTTTTTATCGAACATTGAAACAAGGACTTTACCTTGTTCCTATCTTTTTTCGCGTGTTTCGGTGCCTTGTTTAAGCTGTGTTTGGAGTAGCTATTGGCTCTGTTTTCGTCTCAGGTATGCGCTTGTTTCTGCCGTTGATGTTGACTTTTGAGATCGAATTTGATACCTGTCTCGGGTTTGGGTTCCTCTCTAGTGTTTTACATTTGTTAGTTTAAAAACCATAACACACATTTATACTCGGTCCTGCAGTGCGTGCTCGCTTGATCACTATGAATCCAATTCATTAATTTATACTACTGCGCACCTAATTCATTCACGTGTACAATATTAAATATGGATTTAAAAGTTGAGATATTAACCACAATATATATTTTGAAGATGTTGTTTAATACCAATTGCATTACAAGACCATATAATGTCATAAACCATTCTAACTAAGCTGGAAACAAAATAAGGGGTCAGAGATCATGTAGTGATAAAATGAAATACAATTTGAAGCATGAAAACAACTTTTTTATTGGTTAAGATGAAAACAAAGTTAATAGGTTGGATCTATCTTTTTAACGTGTCTAGTAGGAGAGGAAATGGATTGGGCGGGTAACGTACGGTGGAGATGAAGATAAGATTGATTAAAACATGAGGAGTTGGTGGAACCACAGATCTCTGTAAAATAAGTATCCTTATAGACTTATAGTTCAATCAAGTAGGCTCCAAGTGTTAATGCATTTTCATATACACAACTAAGTCTTATTTTATTTGAAAGGCAAGAGTGAGACATTTGTTCCTGGAAGATGAAGTATCCCACACATGCAGTAACCTACGTGCAAATCTATGCACCTTTTATATGTGTGTCAGTGTGTTTTATATATATCGTGTGCATTAATTACTAAAAACAATCCACAAAATCGATATAGCGCATGCATTAGCTTCTTTTTATATTACTATTTGGGTATATATGGATTAAGTAAAAAAGAAATATCTTGGCGCAGAAGGAATATCAGAAGCGTGATTCTTGAATTTGCCAAAATGCATACTTTTTTTTTTTAATTTGATACAAATTAAATACTATGCGTTAATCCAAGTGCAGTTGATTCCAACGATTTGAGGAGTGTTGTTATAATGTTATCAAACTGATTTCGAATCCTAAATATTGCACTTGATTTTTTTTAGAAAGTGTTTGCAAAATATTACACTTGATGAGGAGAGATGATTCACATTCGTAGATCCCCTACAAATATATATATTATCAAATGTTAGTTTTGATTTTAAAAGAATTCCGAAACTTCATGATTATAAAAAGAAAAAACAAGTACGGGGCATTGTATACTTTACTTAACATGCACATGCACCACGTATATAACCTTGCCTTTCTTTGTTTACATTTTTTCCCAACAATAACTTGAGGAACGATTATTTATTTTATTATGTTTAATGCGGAATAAAATTATATATATTCTTTTATGGCTAATTATTCTGAGAATTACAGATTGTTAAACGCAGAAACACGTATGCATAATTTGTGGCATAACGTAGAAATGGGGAATTCAAGTCCACTCTAAATTTGATCTAAACATGAAGGCAAGTAAAAGTGGGGATTTGTGAAAATTTAGCGTAACGAACCATAACAATAAATGGGATTAAAAGAGGAAGGAAACCAAATACATAACTTAACGTTGTGGCCATCTCTCTAATAATTTAAATTCTAAAGAAATATTTTCCAATGATTAAGGTGTAAAACGTCATTATATTATAAATAAAATAATGACGATATACAATCCGGAACCAGCTTATATGGTCTGGTATCATCAATTGGTTTATTAAATTTTAAATTTCGAATAATAAAGTAAGTGTTGGTCCCACGGATATATCTGAAACAGAAAAGAGAGAAGAGTGGTACAAAATGTGAGACAGGTGAAGAGAGAAGGCGTGCTTCCTTCAATTTATGTTTGAGTAACATTTAAGCCATCCTAACATTCTCTGTTCATCATTTCCCTTTACTCTCTTTATAAAAAAAAATATTTTCTCTTTTGTTCTTTTTTACCTTTCGTAAAGAAATATATAAATAATATTTCCATCGAATCCAACTTCAAAATAATTCGGCTACTTGCTAATAATACTGTTCTCCCTTTACTCTTTTTGTACAAGTGTACAGAAGTCTTCTTTTGGGTCAAAGTCAAATTTATGTACTTATTTACAGCCTTTTTTTTTGTGTGGTTGAGATATTAATTATAACCCTTTCAGCAAACCCGATATTGCAGTGGTCTTGAGTGGATGAGGTTAAAGATGAAAGAAAAATGTCCAGGCTTTGGTTTGTACAAGCTTTCTGATTTTTTGAAAGGACTCTAGATTTGAGTTTTCCACTCTAATATTCCATAAAAAAATAAAAAAAAGCATGCGATGGGAAAATAAAAATAAAAATCTAAGCTCAAACATACGGGTCCATTGGAAATCATTTGTGTTCAAAATTGTAAAGCAAAGCAATATATTGGGAAAATTAGTACTATCAAGTGACAATTAGATTCGGTCCATTTTAAAGATAGAAATAGATGGCCACTTAATTTTTTTTTTCTTTTTTCTTTTTCCAATTTGCTTTATACCTCTATATTTCTAAGACCAGTCCTGGTCTTATCCATTATAAATCTGAATGGATATGAATACATCAAGTTCTAATGTCTAAATTCTGTATTATTTCTTAAACTTCGATGAGTACGTCTTTAACATCCCATCTTTTACTTTTTTACGTAAGAGACGACAAAAGTAGTAATTAAGGAAAGCAATTGGGATAATAACATTGAGAGAAAACATGGTCACATGATCTACGAGAGGCTGGGAAATTGAAGACGTACGTCAACGGCATTAAGTAAAGTTAAAATTAGGGTTTTCACTTCACAAGAACGTGATCATAAAACCAAAGCTCCATAGAAGACTCTTAAACATTGCTTAATGCCTGCTACTTCTTGGACAACCTTTACGTGCATGATAAGTGAATAAACTTAACCTCCTTCGAAGTTATCCTCTAATTTTCCTCTTTTTTCAAAAAAGAAACAAAATACATTTCAAGTTAAATATATGATCAAATTTTAAATACTTTGATGATGCTAAGTTACTAACTATGCAATTTTTTTTTTTTGACAATGTAATGGTAAGAAAAACCCATAATTTTTTTTTGGGGTAATAAAGTTTCTTAAATCCATTAAGTATTCATATTTATGATTTTGAATGTTTATTAATGGAAGTTGGTTTTTTATTTTTATTGATAAATAAATTTTTTTGGACCAAAACTTGTTTAATTCTCTAGACTCGGGATCAAAGCATGTAATATAATTATGGTCCAAGTGCTATTCGTTCATGTAACATCTAATTAAGTTTTGTTTTATGTTTTTCCAGTTGAACTAACTATACTTAGTTATTATAAAAAAAATTTATAGCCACTCTAAAGTTAATCAAATATTTGGAAAACTTGAACTTCTTCCGGTTGATGTAACATGTTCTAGATGGTAAGTAAATTCTATGCACACTACGCCAAATTGTACTCACTTACTAAAAGTAACACCAAACAAGATTTAATTAATACTCTAATTAATATCCCTACTAATCAAATTTGATTTTGGCACAGACCATCCTCGCTTGCTGCTGTTATAAATATATATATTATTTCTTTGTAACCTAAACTCATCAACCACTTGAAAAGTATTCTTATACATATAAACATTCGCATCATATGAACCTACGGCAAAATTTGTTAATCATTTCTTTGTACGCTAAGCTGAGAACTACACTAGGCATGTAGAAAGCCTTCGCAGTTTCTTTCCCTTTCTTTTAAATATCTCGAAAACATTATTTTATATAAAGTCTGTCTGGATAACTTAGTTATAATAATGATTAAGGTGACTATAGTTTCTCTAAACTTAATTAATTCGGTGACATATATCCTTCGGTTGGAGTTTCCTATATAACCCGATTTAACCAAATTTTAGCATTGAAAAAATAGTAAGATAATGAAAATTTGATGCAGGAATAGAAGATTAAAGAAATGATATTTTGAAACATATATATCGATCGGTTTTTTTTTTTTTTTTGAAACCTATATATCGGTTTTTTTCAGGCTGGTTATCCCAGGGCTAGTACATACATATTGGATTGATACTTTCGATACTTTACGGGACATCATTACTCAGACTGATATTTCACGAGACAACACAGGATCGATTGATACTTTGGCTATTTTGTTGGAGCAGAGACACTCGAGATGCTAGCTTGCACGTTTAAGGCTACTTATCCAGCTCCACTTTCCTATTGTCTTTATTTTATAGTTTTGAAAAAGCATTTAGTGGTGGATTTAAGCGTTTTTGTCTATTTTTATTGATAATTTTATGTAAAAATAGTGCTAATTCAACATTTTTTTTACAGTTTCTCATCAATGCACAACATGCATTAATTTGATGTCTAAGCTGATCGGTTACAATTTCTTTCTCGTCCACTCCGTTAAAAAGCTTTATCAAACGTATCAAGATTAACGGTATCAATTTTGGATTTCGAACAAATAATTTAGTTATTTAGTCTACCAAATCCATGCTTGAGATTAATCAAGTTGGGATAGAAAGGCAGACAAATTGCGTTGGGAAGAGCTTGAGAGTGCCCTTTCATCTAACTTTAATCTACTCACTAATCTTTTTTTCGTTGACCCGAAATATAATATATTATCCATTTGCAATCACAATTAGAGCTAATTGCGTATGTTAATGCCATATGCAGCCGCCGCCTTTTAAACTTTGGCCTTATGATTTGAGTTTGAAAGCGAGAGGCGGTAGAACAGTTAGTTCTAAAAGCCATTGTTGCCCTAAAGTTAATTATAATAATTAATAATAATCCAACTTTTGTTCTAATTTTGACAAAAATAAGAAAGATGGTCGGTATCTAATTTCAATCTAGATAATCGAACGCTTATTACAAGACTGGTGATTTCATTTTCTACTAACCATTTGTGTATATTGTTTTTCTATGAAGACTATTCGTGTATTTAATTGGTTATAATATAAATGGCATGCCGAGTAGTCGGTAATCAGTTGCATGCATCTTATTTTCATTTATTAAACCTCTTTAATATACTAATTAAAAATTTGTCTTGATTTGTTAAAAGATTTGGGTTTTTTGGTGCATAACCATAAATGTGTTTATGAGCAATTTCAAAATTAGTATTATAACATGATCATATAAAAAAGCGTGTCAAAACACGAACTAAATCAATCTTATAAAAGCAAAGGCATACAATAAATAAATAAAATTATTTATGATTTGTCCATTAATCTTTAAAAAAAAAAAAAAAGATAAACACATGGTAATTTCATGCTATTATATTTTATTTATGATTTATTGGATGTTAAACAAATTAGTTTTAGGTAATAACGAATGCAATAAAACAATTTGTACATAGTTTGTATCAAAGGATACCTGTTAATAGTTGCTAACCTCTCAAAGAATACTTTTGCATATTTTTTTAAATAATTGGTTCAAAATTTTTTTTTCTTCAAAATCGTGAAATTATAACTAGTTAACACATATATAACATTCGAGAGATGACTTATTTAGAAAAAAAAAATAAAAAGGAATGATGTTCCTACACTATCCTGATACCGAGAAATCACATGATTTCTCAGGACCGAAGCTTCTCAGAGTAAGAGACGGTGGTGAAAGCAATCTGCGATGCTAAGAATGGCTCACCGCTCAGCCTCTGCAATCCCCTATTCATCAAAAAAATTTGAATGAAGTTTCTAGGCAAAAAAAATGAACTAATTTATAGATCTGATGCAGCATGGAATAAGGATGTCTCTGCAGCAGGGGTGACTTGGAACTTCTCTCGAAATAGATCCCAATCTCAAATTTTTAAATTTGTGAAATCGCTTTTTGTGGTAGAGGGGCTAGCAATGCGAATGGCAATGGAGCACGCAGAAGGATCTAGTTTCTCATATCCGCATAGAATCATCTCTAATATTATTTCCATCTCTTGTTTATTTGAATATGTATCGTTTCATTTTGTCCATCGAGATGCTTTTTCTTTGGTCGATGGTTTAGCAAAACAAGTCTTACACTTGTATATACCAAATCCGGTTTAAGATTTAATTTAACTAGTTGGTGCAAAAAGAAAAAAAACAAATATGTTTTTTCTTTTTCATTTTTTAAAAAATTCATTTTTCTAAAATAATTATAAAAAAATATTTCTCATCAAAATTGAAAAAAAAACAACAATAGGGAACAAAAATTGAAACTTGTTCATTTTTTTCAGTAAATTTTCATATTCGTTGCTCAAATTTTTTTTATTCATTTCTTTTTTATTTATTTCATTCACTTTTTTCTATTGTATTGTTTATTTTAATAGTCAATAATCGAAGCCTAGTTAAAATTTCTTAGAAATACATACTTTAATTTAGCAATGAAATACCCTACACGATACCAATTTTTTTTTAGTGTCTAACTCCATTGCCAAAATATAATATATTACCGTTTCAAAAAAAAAAAGATATAATATATTATTACAAAACTATGATGTGTGTGCATATAGATATTATTTCGATAATATGAGAGATGTAAGTCCAACAACAAAAGGTTGGTTATGATTGAAGCCTATTCATCATCGTTTAGTCAATTTTTTTATTTTATTTTAAACTCTAGGTGATAACGACAGAAATTGCCAATCTATATACATAGACGCAACCTGTCATTGGAAATATTAAGTCCCGGTTCATTGTTCTTTAATATAAATATTTTGATTGCCTTTGTCGAATTCATTGGGGACATCTTTCTTATTCTATTTGAAATTGACTAGTATTGTATTTTACGTCCATATCTCATGGAACCTATTTTTAATTGCTTTTAAGAGTTATAAACAAAAAAATTGCTTTTAGGAAGCTGGTTAAATGACATGTGATCGTTACGTTTAATTTGTAATTGATTTTACATGGGATTCAGATGGTATTTACAGGTAAATTCGTCTAAACCTACATGTTTTCAGCATTTTAGTCTTAAAATTTTGCACATTATTCTTAGATGCAAATGAGCGAAAACAACATAAAAAGGTCTCAAAGATGACACTGAATATTTGAAGTATAAAGACACAAAACGTAAGTCATAAATCCTCAAGCCAAGCATATTTAGATATCTACCGTTGCGAGTCTTTCGAGCATCTTGATTCACTCCATTCGAAGTTTTGAATCAAATGATGTAACACTCTCATATCGACAGCGATTTTCAAAGACTAATTCCGTTGGAAAATTAATAACTATCTTCCGACGGCTTTCCCACAAATGGTTAAATCGATAATCCATCGGCAAGGATAAAGTATATAGGAAGATAGAAAATGATTCACAATCACATTTTAAGTCAAGAACTCAGAAAACTCGCATTGATTTTCTTTTTAGATGACTCATAATTATGCTGACGCAAGATTAAATAAAATAGAGAAGGCGACGGTGACAAACAGAGAACGAATACTTAAAACATAGTCACGAAGTCACGAACGTGTAATAGATATTTTATCTACATACATCCAAAGATTAAAAATTTAGGCGGCGAGATCATGCATGGTTCATGGAGATGGAGAATAACAACCACCTTACATTATTACAGCCCAAGTGCTAATCTAATTCTTTCATCAAACAATAGGCCCATTTACTACTAATCTACCAATTTAATCATCAACAACAACAACTTAAGCCCACGTACGTGACTCCAATCATTCAACACCATGACTAAATACAATTGAATTCATTTTTTCATTTTAAAATAGTTCAAACCATCAATTAAAGTGGGAATGTAGTAAATTAGTAACTATACTTTTCGTCAATTACAAATCCATTTTCAAATATAAATATAAATGAGGTTTTAAATGATTTGGGATAATTTAAAGAAGCTGATATTATTTGTTATTAAAATTTTCTGCAATCTCACCAAAAATAATGTAATTTAAATTTTTTATATTTTTAACGAAAAATTCCACAAAAACACTTTGAAGTCACTAAAAATCTATTAAAATCACCCAGTTAAAATATTTTTAATAGCGTTGGATAACACTGCATTTAAAAAAAAATAAAATTTATGTTTGCATAAAATGACAAATCATTCTTAATTCTAGATTAAATACACCCCCTTTGTATTTACGTTTTAAGTTGAACAAAGCAATCTCGATTTATCATGTGACATCAATTTCAATGCTACTTCCAATTTTGGTCTAGTAGTCATATTTATATTTCAATTCCATCTTTCCAAATCGCGACTCCTATCCACTGATGCACTTGAATCCCCCAATTCCAAATTTTGATCTATGTTGTTAACGCTATTCTACGCGCTCGTTCATTAACTTGCCGGTTCCAAGGCATATTTAAGATCAAATCTGCCATGTTTTGACATTTCGGGCCTAAAGTTTGTCCAATGATACACACATCACATTCCTTTCGCTCGAGCAATATTGAGCAAGATCTGGAAGACTCAAAGGCACATCGTCTTTGTTGGATAAGCTCCAATATCTTGGAGTCTAAGATATCCATAAACGAGTAGGTTTAGGATAAGAGAGACTCAACACATTCCTATTAGGATTAGGAGTTAGCTAGTTCTATTAGAAGTAGGATTAGCAATGTNAGTAGGTTTAGGATAAGAGAGACTCAACACATTCCTATTAGGATTAGGAGTTAGCTAGTTCTATTAGAAGTAGGATTAGCAATGTGTGCTAAGCCTATAAATATCAATGATCGAGTTGTGACATTGATATCCAAGAACAAGGTGTTTAGTTTTGAGTTAAAGTTTCTAAACATCAATAAAGAGAGTTAGTCTTTATACAAAAGTGTGTTCGTATTGTTTATATCCTTGAATTGGTATCAGAGCTTAAGGGAAAGCGATCCGAGGCTTGATCTAGAAGCTTTGACGAACAAGGAGAAGAAGGAAAGAAGCGTCGCCAAACCATGGGAGACGTCGTCCCTCCTGCTCGTCAAAAGGATGTCATACCATCCTCTATCCAATGTCCGATGTTAACAACAACGAACTACACCGTGTGGGCCATGAGAATGAAGGTCCTTCTGCGAATTCATAAGGTGTGGGAGTCTATTGAACCAGGTTCTTTAGCCCTAGACAAGAATGATATCGCTACAGGCTTATTGTTCCAATCCATCCCGGAAGCTCTTATTCTACAAGTCGGTGAACAAGAAACTCCAAAAGGGATATGGGAAGCAATCAAGTCGCGTCATCTTGGTGAGGATCGAGTCAAGGAAGCAAGGTTACAAACCCTGATGTCGAAATTCGAACGAATCATGATGAGAGATACGGAGACTATCGATAGCTTCGCGGGAAAGCTATCTGAGATAGCCTCAAAAGCTGCTGCGCTCGGACAAACAATTGACGAACCTAAGCTAGTCAAAAGGTTTCTTAATAGTTTGCCGAGAACGAAGTACATCCACCTAATAGCTTCTCTCGAGCAAGTATTGAATCTCAACCAAACAAGCTTTGAAGACATCGTGGGGAGACTCAAAGCTTATGAGGAGAGAATACTCGATGAAGAAAATCAAGGAGCTCAAGAGAAGGTGTTATACGCAAACTCTGAAGAGAGAAACTCGACCTCATCTCGAGGCAGGGGACGAGGAAGAGGAGGAAAAGGACGAGGAAAGGGAAGAAGCAATTCGCAAGACCGATCAACAAATCAAGACGATCAAAACCGTGCTAAAGAGAAGAAGGATAGATCGAAGGTGATTTGCTATTGATGCGATAAGCCAGGACACTTTGCCAACTCCTGCCCGGATAGACCACACAAAATTCATGAAGCAAACCAAGTAGAGACGGAAGAAGCAGATGCCGCTCTATACATGCATGAAATTGTGTTTCTAAACGAAGAAAAGGTTCTTCCAAAGAACTTCAAGAGTAACGGAGAAGAAGAGGGAACTTGGTACCTTGATAATGGCGCCAACAATCATATGACAGGAAACAAGAAGTTCTTCTCAGAACTCAATGAAAACATAAGAGGGAAGGTGAAGTTTGGAGACGGTTCCTGCATTGAAATAGGAGGAAAAGGATCGATACTATTTCAAAGCAAAACCGATGAACAAAAGCTTGTCTCGGACATCTACTATATACTGGAGCTCAAGAGCAATATCCTAAGTCTAGGACAAGCAACAGAAGCTGGATGTGATGTACGAATGAGGCAAGACTACCTTACTTTACATGATCCACGAGGGAGGCTCTTGGTGAAAGTACAAAGGTCACCAAACAGATTGTACAAGCTGCCATTGAAGATTGGTAAGCCGGTATGTCTAAAAACGAGCATAGAAGATGATACATGGAGATGGCATGCGAGATTGGGGCATATAAACTTTAAAACCTTAAAGGCTATGTCTCATCAAGAGATGGTACGAGGTATGCCAGAAATCAGAGAAGAAAAGAGATTGTGCGAATCGTGCTCGGTGGGCAAGCAAACGCGACAATCCTTCCCGAAGGCAACCATGTTCCGAGCATCCAAACCACTTGAGCTTCTACATGCTGACCTGTGCGGACCGATCACTCCGGCAACCGCAGCCTCCAACAGGTATATATTTGTCATCATTGATGACTTCTCAAGATACATGTGGACAATCTTGATGAAGGAAAAGAGTGAGGCGTTTGCAAGGTTTAAGATGTTTCGAAACCTTTTGGAGAAAGAATTAGGAAGGTCGATCCTAACTCTAAGGACTGATAGAGGTGGCGAATTCACATCAAAGGAGTTTCAAGACTTCTGCAACAACAGCGGGATTAAGAGACATTTAACCGCGCCTTACACGCCTCAACAGAACGGAGTTGTAGAGAGGAGAAACAGAACTCTTATGGAGATGACAAAGAGCATCCTCAAAGCCATGAAGGTACCTAATTACTTATGGGGGGAAGCAGTTCGACACTCGACCTACATAATTAATAGAGTACCAACGAAAGCTCTGGAGAAGATGACTCCTTACGAAAGCTTACGAGAGAAGAAACCTAACATCGATCATGTAAGAATATTCGGATGTCTTGCATACTCAAAGATTGATGCGAATCTCATCAAGAAATTGGATGATCGATCCTTACCATTGGTAAATCTTGGGGTTGAACCGGGATCCAAAGCTTATAGGCTTTACAATCCATCAACAAGAAATATTGTGGTAAGTCGTGATGTTATATTTGATGAGACGAATGGCTGGCGGTGGAATGAGGACAGAGACGGACCAAGAAGGGATTCGGGGATGTTTCACATGCGTTGGGGAACAACTATAGATGACGGAGAAGGACCTGCTGTAGTTGGAGAAGATCCCCCTGATGAAAACAACCATTCAAACAACGATGATCCTCATAACCACGAGCAGCAAGAAGAGCAGAACGATGAACAAGCGCCACCACAAGAAGCGCAGCAACAGCCGAGGAGATCAACGCGTACCTCCAATCCTCCAAGTTACCTTGAGGATTACGTTCTGCAAGCAAATGTAGAGTGTGAGAGACTACTCCTCGCTATCAACAACGAGCTGAGATGTTTCAGGGAAACAAAGGACTCATTGGAATGGACCAAAGCGTGCAAAGAGGAGATTGACTCTATCAACAAAAACAAGACATGGCGTCTAGTTGATAGACCACATGAGACAAAGATCATTGGTCTCAAGTGGATATTCAAAATCAAGAAGAACGCTGATGGAACAATCAACAAGTATAAAGCGAGGTTAGTCGCTAAAGGCTATGTACAAGAATGAGGAGTAGACTTTGATGAAGTCTTTGCACCGGTTGCAAGATTGGAGACCATACGGATGTTGATTGCACTAGCTGCTTCACATGGATGGGAGATCCATCATCTAGATGTGAAAACAGCATTATTACATGGCGAGCTTAAAGAAGACGTCTATGTAACACAACCCGAAGGATTCGAGGTGAAAGGAGAGGAACAGAAAATATACAAGCTTTCAAAGGCCTTGTACGGTCTTAGACAAGCTCCAAGAGATTGGAACACTAAGCTAAATCAAATTCTGAACGGAATGAGATTCAAGAGATGTTCCAAGGAGACATCGGTGTATCGCAAAGAAGAGGGAGGTACACTTTTAATTGTTGCAATCTATGTTGATGATCTATTTGTGACAGGCAATACAAGCAAGGTCATAAAAGAATTCAAGAGAGGAATGTCAACAAAATTAGAGATGTCAGAACTCGGCATGCTTACATACTATCTTGGTATGGAAGTAAATCAAGGAGAAGATGGCATAGAAATTAAACAAGAAGCCTAAGCAAGGAGGATCCTAATAGAAGCTGGCCTAGAAACGTGCAACCCGACTCAAATCCCAATGGAGTTTGGTCTAAAGGTTTCAAAGGCGCAAGAAGAAGAAGAGATCGATCCCACCACCTACAGAAGAAACGTCGGATGCTTGAGTTATCTACTGCATACACGACCAGACCTTGCGTTCTCGGTCGGTGTAGCAAGTCGGTATATGCATAGCCCTCGCAAGTCTCATGGTGATGCGATGAAACAAGTCTTGCGATACCTTCAAGGAACCATGGCGTACGGACTGAAGTTTAAACGAGAAGGCACAAAGAAAATCAATGGTTTTAGTGACAGTAGCCACAACATCGATCAGGATGATGGAAGAAGTACTACAAGTCACATCTTTTACTTTGGATCCTCACCAATAACTTGGTGTTCGCAGAAACAAGACACGGTGGCACTATCATCCTGTGAAGCTGAGTTCATGGCAGCAACGGAGGCTGCGAGACAAGCAATGTGGATTCAAGATTTGCTAAGTGAGATCACCGGATGGAAGAAGGAACAAGTCCTAATCAAAATCGACAACAAATCGGCAATAGCACTCACCAAGAATCCCGTGTTTCATGGTAAAAGTAAGCACATCCATAAGCGTTACCATTTTATACGAGAGTGCATTGAGAAGGAGCTTGTCGACGTAGAACACGTGCCGGGACTGAGCAAAAGGCGGATATACTAACCAAGGCATTGGCGAGAATCAAGTTCAAAGAAATGAGAAGCTTGATCGGAGTGGAAGACATGTCCAAACCAAGATTAAAGCTTAAGAGGGAGAATGTTGGATAAGCTCCAATATCTTGGAGTCTAAGATATCCATAAACGAGTAGGTTTAGGATAAAAGAGACTCAACACATTCCTATTAGGATTAGGAGTTAGCTAGTTCTTTTAGAAGTAGGATTATCAATGTGTGCTAAGCCTATAAAGATCAATGATCGAGTTGTGACATTGATATCCAAGAACAAAGTGTTTAGTTTTGAGTTAAAGTTTCTAAACATTAATAAAGAGAGCTAGTCTTTATACAAAAATGTGTTCGTATTGTTTATATCCTTGAGTCTACCTCCAATAACATCACCATAAAAACCTTATCAATATTAATCATCCATTCTAAAGAAACAGAGCACAAAACATTAATTAACACAAACCAAAACCGAAAGCCAATTATGTTCCTTGAATAAATTGACGGCGCTGTAGAAATAGAACCAGTTGAAACCCTCACTAACACAAAATGATAATCTCAATGATTCACTTAAATCTTGTTTAGAATATTTAAAATTTCGATAATAGGGAAAAAAATTCAGCCAAAAGCTCTCAATTATTTTAGAGCCAAATACTCTAGTTGAAAAAGAGAGTTTTGATCATGATTTCAAAAAATTTAGACTTCTCAATTGGATTACATTTGATTTTATGAAATAAAATTTGAGAGGGAATTCAATCGAAGAAGTTTGTTTTTATATAATATATGTATATTATGTTATATGTGACCCCAAAAAATAAGTATATTATGTTATAACAACTTACACACGCATACAACATACCAGTAAAAAACTAAAAACTAATATGCTACGAATTACGAACTCGGGTATATATTTAGATGATCAATTAAGAAGAGTTCAAAACAAATTATTATATTAATTGTACCCTTTTCCCGTTAGGTTTGACTGACTTTAGGTTTAATTCAGTTTGGTTTGAAGAGTAAGTCATACATTTTACGAATAGAACTTATGTTCGATCTTAGTATAGTACGAGTATTGTTTTGTTTGGTAGATTAGGCGTGAATGAAAATGATTATCCTTAGCACGAAGATCGTATTGTTATCGGGTGTTGTGTTTTGCGATTGTAAAACTAGTAATTATTCCAATTAATGACCGGCGCTAGCTAAAAAATATATGCAATCTAAAATGTTTTCCCGATCATTGTCGAATTTTTTTCATATGAACCACTCTTCAGTTGAACTAAAAATCATGCCAGTGTCTAAAATATACAGCACAAATGCAGAATTCGTCGTATACTTCTATGTTTTATATAGCCAAATGTAAACTACGCCTGATTGGCCTCATAAAACCATATGAAACAAAGAATATAATTATAACAATAGAACACATGATTTATTTTAATGAGAAGCATCTGGATAGTTATATTTAAAAACGATTTTAAACTCAGAAGAAACTATGCGGTGTTTAAATATGAAAAGAAGTAATTAATTAATGAAGAATCCAAAATATTGGCGCACTCTAGCAAAACCGGTCCCCTGGCTGGTCGCTCATGTTAGCGGCGTTGGGTATCTCAAAGTGCCAGAGCCTACCAGCAGACTTGACTCTGTACTTCTCACATAAGAACTCATTGGCGTAAGCCTTCTCCACTTTACGGTCAACGTCATGAAGGAAAACGTGCGTCGTGCCCGCTCCTTTCCGGTTACGTGCCATGACGGACGAGGAGAATATAGCGGCCATCCTCCCTGGCGCGGTTGCGAAGTACCCTTTCGGTGCGTCCACCATGATCAGATCCCATTCGGTATCGTAGAACTCATCGGGAAGTGAAGTCAACGCCAATGGACACTTCTCGTTGTATCGGATCGGGAAAGCGTTGGCAGGTAAACACTTGGGCTCAGACCGGTAGGTCGAGAGGAGACGGTCGGCTTGAGAAAGTTGGGTCCGGTACTGAACATGGTGGGCCCTGAGGGACGGTGCATCCTTGAGGACGGCCGCGATCCACTCAGGATCCTCCTCGAGGAACACAGTGGTGCCACCTGGATTGAGGGAGGCCCACATGAGGGAGTCGCGGCCTAGGCCAAAGACAAGAAAATTGCAAGGGATACGGTCTTTAAGGACGTCTAAGGAGATTGAGATCTCCTCGAAAGATTGTTGCGGGACGGTGCGCGAGGTCGCGTAGTGGACGATGGATTGGAGTTGGATTGGTGTGGCTGAGTATTCGGCTATGGACTGAGCCGTGGTCTTAGCCGTGGAACATAGTGATAAAGTGTTGTCCGTAGCTCGGAGGAAACTCGTGATGAGTACTGCGCCACCAAAAAGACCAGCTAGAGCAACCAGGATGAACCATGGTCGCTCGAGAAGCGTGTGCTTTGCACCTTTCGACTTTTCTTGGACCATGTTTTTGATTTTGAATTTTTTTTTGTTTTGTTTGGCGAGAGAGGTGATGATGGCTCGGGGTTATACAAGGTGGATGGATCGGATGAGAAGGTGGAGAAATAATGCTAAGAGGAGAAGTCAACGAATGTGAAGCACGACGGTCTCAATCATTGCACGTATGATTGATGAATCATCGTTGTTCTTATTAACTAATTTACTATTTTCTTTTAGAAATAAATCTTAACTGGTCAGATATCTTAATTTTATTACCTTTTAATGGAAAAACCTAAAAAGAGCAATTGTAAGAAAACGTTTATTGCAGTTGACGTTATGAATTATATAATTTGGTAAGTTCTTGATGTGTTGGTTTACCCAAAAAAAAAAAAGAAAAAAAAAGTTAGTGTTTATGACAAAAATATCATCATCGGAAAATATTATAATGAAAGTAAAACTCTACTGAAGAAAAATGAACCAAAAAAAAAAAGATGAACCCAAAAAGATTGATTTACAGCTACCTATACGAAATTATTATTTATAATATTTATTTTCTTTGATAAACGGAATAGATAATTAACTATATTAATGTATAGATAGAAAATGGTTATTTGACCCTTTTTAAATCATTTTCACATATGATTTTTAATACATAAAAATTATGAATATACATAAAAATACATTTATTGAACACTTAATTATTATTTGGGGTCACACTTGATTTCAATGGTTCTATATAATTTTGGTATAAATGTAATAGTTGATAGTTGTTGCGGATAATAGTTCTATAATAGCCAATTATAGCGCAACACGTGGACTTTAGACCTATGATAGATTACTTTGACTCTGAGCTAAAGGAGCTAATACACATTTTCTGAGCTAAAGGGGGTTTGAAAGCTTTCTCACTATTCACTAGCAAAGAGACACCATTAGTATGAGTTTTATTGATTAATTATTATTTTTTCTGTTTAAAAAAAGGCACATTTCACACGAATTAAGAAAACTATTAAAAGTTCTGTTTTAACTTTTGTTCACACATTAAATAAAATCATATCTCTAATTACTACATTAAATTAGTAGGGTTAAAACTAGATTTTTATTTAAAATTATGCATTGAAAATGTAAAACGACACTTTTTGTGAAACAAAAATAAAATCGTAAAACGACACTCTTTATGAAACGGAGAAAGTAATATTTTATGTACTTTATGTGTATAAGACGTTTTGTAGTATTTTGTTGTTTGTTTTTAAAACATATAATAGAGACACTTTTGATGGGTGTCTTAAAAAAAAAAAATTTAAGTAAAAACTTTTGTTAATAACTTTTAAATATATTTTTTTAATAAATTTAAGTAAAAAAAATAAAATTTATTTTAATAATTTTCCATCGTCCACTTCCGACTTGTCACGTATGCGTTTTTAACCCAAAAAGTCTTAAATTTAGACACTAGTTTAAAATGTAAGAGACCCTTAACCATTTTTTTTATTCAGTTTTATTATTAAAAACCCTTTATTAGACACTTAAAAGTTATCATTGGAGTTGGTCTAAGAACACACTTTTTTTTTTTCTTTGTGCAAAAGAGATAACATACACTTAAAACACTTAAAAAGTTAAAACCAACAGCACTCGCATAACATTTAATGCAAAAATCGCAAACTTTATTTATTTTATTATAAGAAAACAAATCCTACTTCTTATTAATTAAGAATCATTTTTAATGAAAAATGCTGAGTTGTCAGCTTCACAATGAAAGTTAGTGTATTTTAATGATGACATGTAAATGTGACATGTCAAATTTCCTAAAATAAACGAAATGTTTTGATTGGTTGAGTTAAAATTAAATAAATTATGAAATTAAAACATGAATACACTAGATTATAACATTAAAATTAATAAATTTAAATAAACAGAAAATAATAATTACTATGATTTCAATTTTATTTTACATATATTCATAATAAATTGCATAAAATATGATTTACGAAAATTTTACAACCAATATATATTATATTTTTATATAAAAATAATAATATATTATCCAATAGCATAGTAAATACGCTATACCATTTTTATCTCTCTTTATTATATAAATAAAAAGTTTATATCATACTCATATACAATCTCATTGTAGATCGAGAATTTGAGATCAGAAATAAAATAAAATGTAACCGGATGAAAAAAATAAATTATAATAAGATAAAACAAATATGAATAAAAAGTAAAAAAACAAAATCTCTACAGTTTTGTTTTTCTGTAACACTCTTGTGCTTTGTTTTACGGAGTCATTTAAAAATCTTAAGAAGCAAATTTTATAATAAACGCATGTGCGGCTCAAATCTTATAATGAATACATGCGTGCATACCAACCATAAAAAAATTTATTTTCCTCATCAAACCTATTCCTTAATATTGGAAGAAGAGATGAGCGGAGAGCTACCAGAGAATTTATAAAATATGATTCCACAAATTTTATAATAAATATTTATTATATTTTTTAATGAAAAGAAAAATTACTAATAGATTATCCAATATACTATATTTATTTTCATGATAAAATCAAATATTATATTTTAATTTTTTCAAAATTCTTTGTGATTTTTGTTAATATTTAATATAAATTTTAATTTGAAACCATATATCATAAATGCTGAAAAATAAGAAATTTTAATTTAAATAAAAACGATAAAAACGGTTTTCGTGATTGTTTTAAAACGCCAAAAAGTGCATCGTGTAAAAACATAACATTTGCGGAAAATACCTAAAAAACTAACCAACACCTAAATATTACACTTCACTTATTTTTTACTCATACTTACATGCATAAATATACATATTTATTTCTTTTTAAAATTCAACTATACATTATAAAAATATATATTACAAAACATATACTTTGTTGTTTTTTTAACACATAAAAGGCATACTTCGACTTTTTCACAAAAATGTGTGTGATATAAATATTAATTATGCAAAAGTCAAAGTCGCATGCGAAGTTGTCGTGCATGCATGTTGTTAACCTCGATTACAGTCTAATTTTAATTAATTTTAGTTATTAAATAATTTATATATTTTAAAAAATCTCTATTTGTCCTAAGAGCGGTGAGGTGGTTGGTACGCACGAATGTGCGGGCCAACGATCTACCCGCTCTTAGGATAAGTAAAGATTGTAAAACCCATTTTGGTTTAATTAGCAATAGGTCAAAGAAAAATATATACAGTACTTAGAATATATATATATATATATATATATTAGCAAGATTATATTGTGTAAGAAGAAAAGAAAGCATATTATAGATAATATTCAAGACATATTATAAGATTTTAATTATTATTTAATATAACTTTTACATTTGCAATTATATGTCACTGTAAACGGTAGAATTTTTTTTTTTTATAAATAAATCAGTTTCATAAGATACAAAACGAAATGAAACGTTTGTGTGATTGTTGTTAAACACTAAAAGTGTATATGTATAAAAATATAATGTTTACATAATATATAAAAAAATTAATCAATATTTAAATATTACAACTATTTATGTCCATAAACAAAAATTTATACGTGCATGCCAACCATAAAAATTAAATAAATTATTATATGTTTTAATATTTTTTTGTTTATTTAGTTATCATATTTACACTTTTTATGTAAGGAAGTATTTTAAAATCTTGGTTAATTACTTTTTTATCTTTATTTTCTATTGAAATATATAAAATAGTTAAACATATAAAATGTCTTACAATAATATTCTATAATATTAATTATATATTGAATATATAATATTTATAATAATATTAATTATATATTAAACATATAAAATGTCTTATAATCCGTACAAGATGCGGACCGATCACCTAGTAATGTATATACGTAGAAATACCGTATTATAAATACCCATCTATTGATATTACTCTAGAAATAATTATGCTAGGTGTAAGAAAAGAAATAATTAGACTACTTTTTCCAGATCCAATATATCTAACCAATTTATAAATTTAATTTTAATAAAATATATTTATAAAAGGTTTAAATATCTATAATATACATAAAGTTTAAAAAATAATTTAATATTTATGTTAAAAAACAATTTTTAATAGGATATTTTTATAATGGTTTATCGAAGATTTATAAAAGGTTTTATAGAAAATCTAAACACAAATTGTAATTTGTCACAAAATAAAGTTTAGTTTGTTCGGTAAAATTTACATGGAATTGTCTCGTTAACTTATAAAAATCCATCCTGTGCTGCTGATTTCATATTTTTTTTGTCCTCTCGTCGAAGTTAATCTTAGGGCAAAGGTTAAATCGCCGAGGGACGTCTCGCCGCCGTGCCGCCTCCTTCTCCGTTTCCCTCGCTACTTCGCAGAACATTCCGCCGCTATGTCTCAGGTACAGTGCCCAGCCTCTTTTTTGGCCCCGTCTTATAGTGCTGGGAAAGAATATCGCAGATCTAACACTGAATCGAGACGGAGCTTATTGCTTCTGTTTAATTTACTGAAAAAATAGTATTACGATCAATTCTATAATTACAATCACCAGAAACACATCGAATCATTCAATTTCATTTGCGCGACTATTGTGCGTTTCTGATTCAGTTCTGGAGATTCTCCATCGAACCACTGATCTGTGTGTCGTTTGATCTGGTTCTGATTGGTGTATCTGACTTCTTTCCTCTGATTTTTCAGGTAGACAACAGAAATTCGTCAGCAGCCAAGCGTGCTAGAACTGACGGTACGGCATTTAACTATACGGTTGTGTTCTGAAGAGTGTATAGTTTGGACAATTCGAGTTTATTTGATGCTTCTGACTTGTTATCCATATAATCGAAGATAGTAGTAATTGTTTATAAAGGTTTTTAGATTCCAAACTGTGTCTTTCTCATACTACAATAACGAGTAGCTGTTTGGTTTACTCTTTTGGTCGTGGATAGGTGGGCGCAGAGAAGATGATTGGACCTGTCCCAGTTGTGGCAATGTCAATTTTTCATTCAGGACAACTTGCAATATGCGTAATTGCACTCAGCCTAGACCTGCAGATCACAATGGAGTAAGCAGTTTTTGTGTTGCAATATCAAATATACGTCTTTCTGCTTTGAAACAGTTTGTGTTTAGTCATATTTGAGAATTGATTTTGCAAAACAATCATTGGCTTCTTGGCATGTGCCTGAATTTTGAGAATTTGTATGATGTCATGATGTATAACCGTACCCTTTATGTAATCGGACTGAATAAAGCTCTTTGAATCACGCATTTATAGACAGTCAGGATGGTGAGTAGTTTTAATTAGGACTTCCAGGTGTATGTTATGAACTATAGTAACTGAAGTGGAGGACCAGCCTTAGTGTTCTGTTTCTAGTGCAGTCTATTGCATCTACTGTAGCCTGTGTGCTGTATTTTGTAGCTCAGCACCAACAGATGTTGCTGGAAGTTGTAGGTTAAGTAAGGAATTAGCAGAATGTGAAGGGCATTCAGGAATTTTCTTGAGTTTTGTTGGTCATGTGGAAGAGTTGGGATTCTCTTGAATAATCCCTTGGTTCTAGGTTTTGTACTTCGATTCCAGTTAAGATATAGAAGAGATTCTTTCAAAGTTAGTACCATATGTTGTCTGTGTTCCAACAAGAGCAGCAATATGCAGACAACCAGTGGCAATTTTTGATCTCCGTTTAAACAATTATCTACTTGGTTTTCTATTATGAATTATTTTCATGCCTGTTGATGGCCTATTTGCTGTAAATCTGTAACAGAAGTCTGCTCCCAAACCTATGCAACCTCCACAAAGTTTCTCATCGCCAGGGCGATATTTAGGATCCGGGGGTCCCCCTTCTGTATATATGGGCGGGTCGCCATATGGGTCATCTCTCTTTAATGGGTCGTCTATGCCTCCTTATGAAGTCCCATTTTCTGGTGGTTCGCCTTATCATTTTAACTATAGTAGCCGAATTCCTGCTGGAGCTCATTACAGACCACTACATATGTCTGGACCACCACCATACCATGGCGGATCTATGATGGGAAGTGGTATGCATTGTTTTTTTTTATCATTTTTTTGGTTTCTGGCTATTTCCCAACTGGCTCAAGTCTTCCAGTTATCATCATTTTACCTGTGTCTAATTTGGCTGGTGCATTTGTTGTATTTTTTTTTGCCAGGTGGTATGTATGGAATGCCTCCACCAATGGACAGGTATGGGCTTGGTATGGCTATGGGTCCTGCTGCTGCCGCTGCTATGGTATGTATAACACTTGATGCTTGGTTCTGGTAACATGCAAAAGCTTATAAGCCGTTGGACTTGTAACCTGAGCTGAAATTTTTAACAATATGTGTGAGCCATTCTTTGCAGATGTCAAGACCAGGGTTCTTTCCAGATGAAAAACCACAAAAGAGAGGTATGTGCTATAGTCTGGTTATGCTTTTCCTCATTCTAGAGCATCTAAGCTGTAAAGGTATATTTTTATTGTGATAGTCAACTTGATATATTTTAGTTGTGGTTCATTTACAGATTCAACTCGTGATAATGATTGGACATGTCCGAATTGTGGTAATGTAAACTTCTCGTTCAGAATTGTATGTAACATGAGAAAGTGCAACACTCCAAAGCCTGGGCCCCAGGTTTGTGCTGCCTTTTTTTTTTTTTTTTTCTCAGTTTGAACTTATCGTATACCAAACAAATACCCAAATTTGAAATCTAGGGCTTGGCTAGTTCAGTTGGCTATCAAACAAACAGCTTGCTTAATCATGTAGATGGCTTATTTGGATAAATTTTGGGATTGTTTTCGTAATTTCTGATCTTTAAATCTTATAATTGCAGCAAGGTGGAAGCTCAGATAAAATCTCCAGTAAGCCTCTAAAAAATCTAATGTATTGCGACTTACTTGGTGAACTTTGAGACTGTCATAGTGACATGTGTTGTTTATCAGAACAAAAGGCACCAGAAGGGAGCTGGAAGTGTGACAATTGTGGAAACATAAACTATCCGTTCAGGAGCAAATGCAACAGGCAAAACTGTGGAGCTGATAAACCAGAGAATCAGTCGAACGAATCTCCTTCACATGCACCAGAAGAGAACGATCAGGTTTGTCATGCGACGTATATATGTGGTCACATCTGTCTGTTAATAAATTGTTTGCCTCGAAAATTCGCAGATGTAACAGCCCGTGTAGATTTTATGTCTTGTGAAAGCAGCGGTTATTTGTTTATGAAATTTTTTGACGCATCTTCTTATATATCTCCGCCGAGTATATTAGAAATTTTTTTAAAACCCAATTTAGAGAGGATGGTCTAAAATCTCTGAACGGTGTTGTTTTCAATTTTTGTGGTCTGTTCCAGTGAGTCGTAGACATACATGTTTGGGGGTTGAAAAGGGTGTGGGGTCCCAGGTTGTCTGATCCAGCGGGTGTCGTAATGTCAGTCAAATGTCTTCGTCAGGTCGTCCATGTTGCAGCGGTCGTCAAAAGTTGCTTCTATGCATTTGTCTATTTACCTCTCTTGGGTTAGCTTGTGTTGTATTAAAATGCATAAATTGTTTTTAATCTACTCTTGTGGTCGTTATGGATCTTTGCTATATAGAATCCTCCTCCAGGTCTATCATTGTTTACATCCTTATCTTCTTAGTTGGCACTTTTTGGTTATACATTCTTTGTTATCCACCTGGTCGTTTTTTTTTTTTTAAACGTTATTACCAATCTTCGTATAATTAGAGAAACACTTAGATATATTTCGGGTAATGGAGTTTATCTCGGGGTGCAACTGTCGTTGTTTTTAGGCTAAAGAAAGTAGGGTTTTTGGTAGAATTAAGTAACTAGCAAAAAGTGATTGATGAAGTTATCTTTGTACCCATGCATCATTATATTGTTTGAAATATACAACGGTACCAGAATATTATGGTCATTTTCTCATGTAAACAACTAAGAAAGTAACGTCATCAAGATGAAAAACATCAAAATGGTTGGAAAAAAAACATTATGCAGAGATATAACAAAATAGTTGTCGTTTTTACACTTCCCACAAAACACAAAATAGATATAACAAAGTTTTCTCACGGATTTAATTAGTGCTTCTTAATCTTCTCTTTAACGTAAAGACAATCCACAAAGATTTTTGTTTTCCGTGTTACTTTACGTAATATATGGTTTTGAGAAAACAAAAATCATTCGCTGTGGATTGTGTGATTTGTGAAAAAGAAAGAAAAAAAAAAAACCAAAGGACTTGCGGACCTGATAAAAGCTGTAGCTAATATTGGGTTCTGTTCTGCTAGTATTGTTGCTCACATAAGCCCATTAATAGGCCCAACAGAAAAAGTCCCGCTCCTCAGCCTGCATCTTTTCCCGCGCTTTTGTCGAAAGACACTTCTTGTTTGGCGCGCACTGTGCTTTGAAGTGCTTCCCGAGAGAACGGCGAAGAAGAAGAAGAAGAAAAAGTTAGAAATGGAGGTGCATCGATCTCAGCAGCGAAGATCCTCCAGCGACATCGTTTCAAATCCCACGATCCCGCTGTATCTTACAGCTCCACCGATGGAAGTCCGATTAGAAGAGTTCGAGCTCTTCGCCATAGATCGCCTACGAGGTTTCTATCAAATTTAATCTAAAATTGGTTTCTCATGAATCGAATTCGAATTGAATCTGTCCGGGATTTTTGATCAATTTGTTGATCGATATGTTCCTTGTGATAGTTCTGAAAGCGGTCTCAGATGGATTGGCCCGTGGAAAAAACCCTAAGGAAATGGATGATCTGGTAAAAGGTTCATTAAAAAATTTTGATTGCTACTGAAAATCTCCAGATTGATTTGTTATTTCAATCGAAATTTGTTTTGTTTGATTTTCGATTGTAGGTAGACACTTTGTGGAAAGAACATATGAGACATTCGGATGCGTCTGAAATATTCAACAAGGATATAATCTCCCACTTCGTCTTACGTCTCGTCTATTGTAGATCGTAAGCTCTTCTTGCCTCCTGTCGGTTTTTGTTTACCTTAGATTGTTTTACTGTTCCGTAGTTTAGACTTTCTGGGTTTTGCTTAAAGGGATGAATTGAAGAAATGGTTTCTTAGCATGGAAACTGCTCTTTTCCGCCATAGATTCCGGCTTCAGAAATTTGAAGCTCAGGTACTACTTCTGCCTTCGTTTGGTTGGTAAACTTCTGGATGTAGACTAGCTGGTAAAAAAAAAAAAAATCTTTTTTGTTTTGTTTTGTTCACAGAGAGCAATCGTGGGAGAATTTGGACTACCGTATAAGGCAGTCACAGGGGCAGAGCTCGAGGTAATTGTTAGTTTCAGAGTATAATATTTTCTTCCAGGATTGTGGTGTATTTTCTTTCTTTTTGGTGGTTATTCAGAATTCGACTAATTCTTCTTTTGACCATTTGCAGAGTTTGAAGGAGAGGTTGGGACAAGTCGTACGATCACTGGGTCAAATTTCACCTAACAGTAATGATCACATTTAATCTCATATCCCTTTTTATGTCTCTTAACTCTTAGCGTTTGTCCTCGTCCTGCATGTGGTGATGTCATCCTTAAGTATTAGCATAACATAGTAGCGGCCTGCTTAGTGACTTGAGAGTCGGTCAATAACTAGTCATAGATGAATTTCGTTGTATTTCAATATGATTTTAGCTTCAGTTCTGAGCTATTTAGAAGTACCTTTTGCTAATGGAAAGTTTCTCGTCTTTCTTATCCTTTGCAGTTGAAGCCATATACTACAAGGTTCCTTTTGAAGAGGTTCCTGACCTTGTAGCTGGCCGGAGAGTATTTATACAGAAAGGGTATGCCTTTGTTGCTGGCAGCCAGGTATGTCCTGGTTTCCATTTTCAATTTCAAAATTATAACTTCTCCACAGTAGATAGTAGCGTGTCTCCTTCGATAACTCGGATTTCCTTTTTTCTCCTACCAGTTGGTTTCCCTTGTTGTCACACAATTTCGATCTCATATATCAAAGGCCCTGATTCTGACAAACAGGTTATTCTGGTTCTATAGATGAATATCTAAAAGTTCCTCTTATTCCCTGTCACGCTTTAATTTGGACTGAGTTAACAAGATTTTTCTTTTTGGTTACAGAAAATGGACGACTACCATTCGAGAACGAGAAAAAGACAGACTTACTCCAGTAAGCACGGGCTAAAATTTACTGATTTATTCCCTGTTCCCTGTTTCCTTAACTCATTATTGTTGTCATTCAGATAGTAGAAGCCTTATCTACAAGCTACTTGGGTCCTGATTATTCTCAGGTGAGGACCGTCCTTCGAAACTTGTTATAAAAACATTTATAGATTTGGAATCATTGAAGTTGTTAATATGACTCAACAGTCAAGTGAGTACGCTGACATATCACTTAAGGATATTGATCAAGTTTCCAAGAGTTCCTTTCCCCTTTGTATGAGGCATCTATTTGAAAAAGTAAGTTGCTTCTTGGCTTTCAATTCTTCTATACTTCATGATATACATATCCTGCTGCTCACACGCAACTGTAACATGTGAACGTTTACACAGCTTCGAGAAGATCACCATCTAAAACATGGAGGAAGAATGCAACTGGGTCTCTTTCTGAAGGTTTCTATCTAAAGCTTTCTCCCCCTTATCAAGTTTAATTGGCTAGACGTAATAAAATTTCAATTGGTCAAACATCGTAGTAAATGAACCACAGTTCTTTTTTCATGTTTTATGTTCTATTTGTACCTCTCTGAAGATCTCTATCGACATGTAGGGTGTGGGTTTGAAGCTGGATGACGCCCTAGCATTTTGGAGAGCAGAATTCACTAAAAAGGTAACTTGATTCTCAAATGTTGTATCTGTTACATTTTCAACTCTGTTTTATGTCTCTCCTAGAGGTTAGTGTGTATTATGTCCAGGTTAGACCAACTCTCTCACCCGTTTACCATGTTTTTGTGTGTCCTAGCAAATTTGAATAAGGAGACAGTGAGTAGACTTTTCTCTGCAGAGACTAAGTAATACTGAGCAATCAGATCCTTACTTCTTTTTTCCCCCTTTTTATTCTTAGGTTGGCTCTGAGAAATTTGATAAAGAGTATGCGTACTCCATTCGCCATAACTATGGGAAAGAAGGCAAGAGAACAGTAAGATGCTAACGGTTTCATATCTCTTCTTTATGCCAACTAAAGCAGCAATGATGGGTTTCATCATGTAAGCTTCTGATACCAAATTCACATCGCAATTGCAGGATTATACACCTTATGCTTGTCAAAAGATAATTACATCTGCTCCTGGTGTTGGGGATCATCATGGCTGTCCTTATCGACATTTCAGGTCAGTTTGCTTAGTTATATAATCTGTTTTCTTTTTTTGTGAATGAAAAGGGAAAGCGTTATATTATACATCTACCATAACTTACTTTTGCTGGATAACAACTGCTCCTAGTGGTTGCTAACATTGAGCTTTCGCTCTAGATTTCGTTTATATTTTTGACTAGAGAATATAACATTTTGAGCTTCTGCTCTACAGAGGTTGTTGCCTTTTGCTTTTGTCTAGCTCTAAAGATGTGTAGATCATTAGGCGAATCCCAAAGTAATGTATCTCATGCGTTCTTCTGCTTGGTTTTGTTGGATAAAAATGACAGTGAGGATAACCTGAGAGCAGCACTTGGTAGAATGGGATTGAGTTCTCGTGGAATGGAAGACGTAATGGATAAAGTGCGGAACAAACATTATCAGGTGATTAATCTTTAAGTTATATCTCAATAAACCTTGGATCTTTTTATTCGATTTTTTAGCAAAACTAACATGGGTCTTGATCATGTGCATGTGTGGACTCATACAATAATAAAGCTTGCATGCACCTTGACCTTTGAAGCTGTTTATGGTACATCGTGTGATGCTGGTATCAACCATCCGAACCAATACTTCGAGGAGAGTCAGAAGATTTTGAAATCCAAGACCCCAACTGCTCCGGTTTAATCTTTGTATGGTTCAATGTAGTAAACTATGAATCTGTGACATATAGAGAAATCTAAAGTTGATGCAAAAGCTGTTTGATGATATATTACCATTTTATAAAAAGATGACCATGTTAATTACCGTTCCCAAATTTTCTTGTTGTGGATCTTGATTCTTCTCTAATCGTTTTCGTGGGGATTGGAATTGGGATCAAAATTTTGTCGTCAATTAATTTTCAACACACTTTTTTGTACATACAGTAGAACCTCTATAAATTAATACTCGATTCATTAATACCTCGCTAAATTAATATTTTTTGTCAGTCCCAAAATTAATTTTTCAACCAAATAATATATCTATAAATTAATAATCACTATAAATTAATAAATTTTTATAAAACCTCATGGTCCCAACGTTATTAATTTATAGAGGTTTTACTGTATTCATTTTGGCAAAGAGTTAAGATTTTGTGAATTTTAAATTGTACGTAAATGTTAAAACATAAAGAGGGTCACTCTCAGATGCTCACATGCAATGTAATTAATGCATGAAATCTATAAAGGACAAGATTATAATTAGAAATTGATAGGTACGTGTAACAAATGTTTCAAACTTTCAATGATGTATGTTCCTTGCTAATTTTCTTTTGTTCTCTTCCTTATAGCTTGCCCGAAAAAAGATGATGAAAAAAGGAATAAACATTTACGGTGGGTTAATAAGTGGGAGTGATTGTGTTGACGTGTTTAGTAGTTTTCAGTCCAAATCAATTATCTAACAATGTACGAGAGATGAGGTTAATTAATGTTTGAAAATGGTGGAGAGACATGCTTTTTGATGTCCTTTCTCCGATGAGGATGTGTGTTTCTTCACTTTTAGTTATAAAACTAGTGGGTAATCCGCGCTTCGCGCGGAATTTTATATTATTGTTTTATGTAAAACATTTCAACAATATAGAATATCAATTTATTTATTCATTAACAAATCTAACTTTTTAATATTTATATTCATAAACAAAATTTATATAATCACAATATCTAATCTTAGTCCTACTTGTTAATTTTGGATCTAAAAAAAAATATTAAATATTATACTTATATTTCTCATTTTAAAATTTGAGTGATATTCATTTATACGACATTAATCTTTTTCATAAACGTATAAAGATTTTTGAAACACATTACATACAATATTGATCTCTTTTCGTTAATGCTTGATATATTTCCAATATGCACTCATAATCTCTCTCTACACATTACCGACAATATTGATCTCTTCGTTAATGCTTGATATATCTCGTTAATCTCTCTCTCTCTCTCTCTCTCTCTCTCTCTCTCTTTAAACACAACCTATTGAACTACCGATAACATTTTAGTTCGATTTTAACTTAACCTTCATTATCTTTCTCATAATTTCTCTTCTTCTCGTCATTCTCAATGTCTACTCTTTCACTTACATGTTGTACAATTTTTATAAAACTTTACCAATTTTTTAATGTCAGATTGTGTTATACTTGTTAGAGTTTTTGGGATAACAGATTTTACCTCTCATAGCATGCATTCTTATTATTCGAACTTTTAAAAGCTCACGTGAATATTCAAAATGCATGCTTTTGTCCATATAATTTTAATTGTTAGAATTGTAAAAACAATTCTTGTCATTGTTAGAGGAATTCCATTCACTTGAAAACTGATTTCTAACCGTCAAAAAAATTCAAAATGCATGTTTTTGTCCCTCCCTCTGCCCCCATTTTAAGTCTATAACACACTTGTAATCAATTTTTGTCTTCTTAATATTTGAAATGTTTAAAATTAAAAAAATATTAACTTAATAAATATATTTTGAAAACTATGTATTTTTCTATGAGCTACTTCTTATTGATCTTATAAGCAATTATATTATAGATGATAAAAAATTTTTGTTGGTCAAAATTTATAATTTATATAAACTTTTAATTATAAGACTAAGTATATATTTATATTTATCTTTTAATGGATTAAACATCATAAACTCTTCAAATTAATGTGATGATAGATCTTGTTATTTTAGATTAGAAAGTTTAATAATAAATTAATATTGCCATTATATTAATTTAGTCATACATAAAATATCGTTTTACATGTCGTTTTATAATTTGGTTAGAAATTTTTTACTAATATAAAATATCAATTTACTCATTCATTAGCATATTCGAGTTTTTAATATTCACATTCACAAATAAAATTTAGATAGTTACAATATATATCTAATATTGGTCCCATTTGTTAATTTTGGATGTAAAAAAATTATCGTAAATATTGCTTACATTTCTCTTTTTAAAATTTTTTGAGTCGATATTCATTCATACGAAATTAAATTTCTTCCATAAACGTATAAAGTTTTTTTTAAATACATTACAAACAATATTAGTATCCTTTCATAAATGTTTGATGAATTTTTAAGATACATTCATAATCTCTCTCTCGTTCTCTCGCTCTCATAACATTTTGACCCGTTTTTAACTTAATCTTCACTATTTTCTATATTTTTCTTCCTCTCGCTATTCTCAATGTATGCTATTTCACTTAAATGTTAAAGAACTTTTATTAGACTTTACCAATTTTTATTCAAAAATTATGTTGTACATATTAAAGTTTTGGGATAACAAATTATGTCTCTCATAACATGCATTCTTATCATTCGAGTTTCTAGAAACTTTCACCAATATTATATTGTTAAAAGAATTTCGTTAACTTGAACACTGCTTTCTAACCATTAAAATTTTAAAATGCATGTTTTTCCTTCCCCACCCTTATAAGTTTATAATACACTTAATCACTTATAGTCAATATTTTTTTCCTAATTTGAAATGTTTAAAATTAAAAAATAATCAAAATAAGACATATATTTTAAAGACAATGTACATTATTTTGAGTATATATTAACTTTAATTGATATTTTTAGAGATTATATTATAGATGACAATATTTTGTTTTTATACAAATTTTTTGTTTTGCTGAGAAGTTATACAAATTTTATAATTTATAAATAGTAAATTTTATAATTATAAAACTAATTAGATAATCTCTCTCTCTCTCTCTAATTAGTAAATTTATAAATGATTAAAATTATTATTAATATTTTTGATGTATTTTATTTAAAAATAAATATTTTGTTGAACTATATAAATAAATATGATTAAATTAAAATGATTAAATTAGAGTTTCTTTAAATCAATATAGTCATTATCTTTTTTTTTAATTAAATGACTTTTCAACTTCTATTTAAAACTATTATATCTATTAATGTTAGTTATTAAAAGATAAAATAACATAAAACATAATAAATGAAACAAAAAAACTTAAAATTAACAAAATGAATAGATGAGGTGGCACAAATTTAGAGCATATGTAATGATGTGACATTTTAAGAAGAGACTCCATTCTACTTTATATATATAGATTTAATTTTCAAACTTCTTGGCGAAAAAACATAAAAAAAAAAACCAAACAAATTTTCAAACACCTCTAAAACTTGAGAAAATTCAACTCATAAGATTCTGTAATACTTAAACCGAATTGCGAACACATAAAAAGTCAACCGAATTGGATGATAGAAACACATCATGTTAACATATAATTTATATTATGGATGGTCATATGATTAGCAACAGATAAATATATATTTAAACTCACGAGTTTGGATTATTACTTTATATAGACACACATACTACACTAGAATAAAATCCGCATTTATGCGAGTTTTTAATAAGATATTTTAAATTTGTAAAAATAAATTGAAAACAAAATCAGATAATCAATAAGAGAAAAATAAAATTTTATTTTATTAATATTTCCAAATATATATGTTTTAATATTCTTATATGAATTATGTTTACTTCTAATGTCTTATCTATATATAGATATAATTATTTATTCTAAATTTTTAACGAATTATTTATTATACTTTTATCATAATTAAAATCTATATTAGGATCCGCCTATACGCAGGTTTAAAAATATAAAACAAAATCGGATCACTAAAAAAATATATGAAAAACATAATTTTATTTTAGCAAAATTATAACTCTTTTCAATCAAATAAAATCATATCTATATATAGATATAATTATTTATTCTAAAATTTTAACGAATTATTTATCATACTTTTATCATAACTAAAATTTATATTAGGATCCGTGTCGAAATTTTATCGACTAACTTGCCACGTGTTACGATCATGTGAATTAACAATTTTGACGTATTTAACTTTATATAATAAAAAGATAGTTACGTAATCTCTCCTAACGATTGGTCGAGCTAAACAGTTAATCACATCAGGCCATCAATTTATTAAATAAAATAGAATTATGAGAATGTGGTGATCGATGTCGACGACAGGGATATATATGATTAACGTGGACCCTAAACCATATTAGTAATTTAGTACTCGATGTAAAAAACAAACACCCATATTATTGCTCCATTACAAATTACAATGATTGTTTTTCTCCTATTTTCAGATTGTTTTTCTCCTATTTTCTTTAATATCCTGCTCTTTCAATGACAATGCAAACTGTTTAGCTGAGTTTCTAGGATGAAATTTTTAGAATGAACAAACATTCTCTAGAGTTTTAAGAGAAGTCAAGTTCATAATTTAAAATCATAAAGTATTTTAACTATGTGAACATATTTCTATGTCTTATTATATAAAATTACATTTAAAGAAATATTGTGTAGTCAAATGTTATATTTCAAATTAATTTGACCAGGGCACCTTTCCCTTTTTTTCTTCTCCTTTCGTCAAATTATTGAGAAACTACAAATATCATGTATAGTTGATCTGATCCGGAAAGGTTACTAACTAAAATGACAAATTTACCCTCAAGTTTTTCACTGGCAAGTTGATTTTCTTGGGTCATCGTGGTCTCTACTCTCTCTACACAATTAAAGTCAAACAAGAGTCGGGGTAATTCCGTAATTACAATCCATAGCCAATTTTTAATTAATTTAAAATATTCGACACGTGGGTATCAATTATTTTGATGGACCAATAGTCTGGCTTTAATAATATGGGAGTCGCCACAGAGGATCTTTCCCCCTTAACTGGCATTGCATCCATCTTCGTGGCTCTCTGTCGGAAACCTCCTTCTTCACTGTTCCCAGAGAATCTTGGTCAGTCCATAGTCAAATTTTTACACCTTCTTATTCGTTTTTAATCTTTTATTATCCCTCTCTTCTTCTTTGTTATCCGTACTCTCTTACCGACTACTCTCTGTCTCTTATCTGCGATCCTTCCGAACATAGCCTAGTAACGAAGACCAAACTGATCCTCATGTTTGTCTCTAGCACCGTAGATTGATTGATCGTTTACTTCGATTCTTCGGACAATCCCCACCAATCGCTATGCAATCCGGTAAATTTCTGAACGGGTTTTCTCCATTTCCCCTCTTTTGTGTATGTCGATGACTTAAAGGCGAAACCTTTCGTTTTCTTTTCTTGTTTAATTTCAGAATATGAAATTAGTACTTTATACCAAGAAGCTCAGACTCGGTGGTTGAAACCGCCTGAGGTTCACTTCATATTGCAGAATTATGAGAGATATAAGCTAACACATAAGGCTCCTCAGAAGCCTACTAGTAAGTTTGACTTTTGTTTTTCTTTGCTGGTTTGCGATGAGCGAAATTGGTTTTGATACATGACTTTTCTTCAAAACTCATGTCTCAGGTGGATCTTTGTTTCTTTTCAATAAAAGGGTTCTTAAATTCTTCCGCAAAGATGGCCATCAATGGCGGAGAAAGAGAGATGGGAGAGCTATTGCAGAAGCTCACGAACGACTTAAGGTTGTTTAAGCAGTTTCAAATTTTTTGCTGCGTTTCGTGGTTCTTAGATGTTGGTTTGCTAGTGGTTAAGATTCTTATTCCAGTCTTAGTATACTTTGCTTTTGGGAGCTTTCTTCAGTGTACATGTATCCAAGACATTGTCTTTTGCAGCTTTAGATATGTTTCTTAAGGTTGTTAAAATGAGTCTTTGATGTGTGTGTTGTGAACAGGTGGGTAACGCTGAGGCTTTGAATTGTTATTATGCACATGGAGAGCATGACCAGACTTTTCAGAGGCGTATCTACTGGATGCTAGATCCGTGAGTGATGTACTCATACCTTTGTGACTTTATAATCTGATATTTTAAATCACAAATTCCCTCTCTTTTGATGTGTAGACCTCAAAAAATGAAATGTTTTCTAACATAAAGTTTATTGCTCTTTATATCAGGGAATACGACCATATTGTCCTTGTTCATTACAGGGATACAAGCGAGGGAAAAGAGGTGACTTTCTCCGTTAAGCAAATATTTGTTATACTATAAGAGGAACTTTCGGTTTCGTTGTATGTCGTTATGGTTTGACTAAAACTTTTTCAGGGAAAGCAAACTAATGGAACCGTTTTGCAGTTTTCACCAAATCCTTCGACTCTCTTTTCAAGTCCAAGCTCCATTGGGACTCAGAATGTAAGCTACAATCACTACGTTGGTGATTTATCTACTTCGCCGGGCACTGCAGAGGTTAACTCTGACGTTGTGTTCAAGAGTAACGGAGTTGAGACCCCAGAAGGCAGTGGAACTTCTTTTGAGTTTGAAAAAAGGCAGGCTCTGAAGAGGCTTGAGGAACAGCTGAGTCTCGGTGATGATCATGGTAATACTGTAGACCCTCTCAACATTCAAAACGAAAGTTTGGATAGTCTCCAATTTTTGGAGTTTAGTGATCACCTTGCTCAACCAGCAACTGTACACCAGAGACCAGAGAATAACAAACTAGAGAGATCTTACGGAGGGTATGTTGGAGCCCAATATAATGCTAATACTGTAGATCCACTCTACTCTCAGAATGAAAGTTTGGATAGTCTCCTATCTTTAGAGTTTAGTCAAGACATTGATCACCTTGCTCAACCGGAAACTGTACATCAGAGACCAGAGAATAACAGGCTAGAGAGATGTTACGGAGGGTATATTGGAGCCCAATATCATTCTAACAATCTCATGCTCGTAAAGAATGATTCAGGTACGCCAAATTTATGCAGCATAGTCATTCTTTTTCTTCTATTTCCTCACTGTAGTAGAGTTTATGGATGATCTACAATTTATTTGTTTATATAAAAGTAGCTTCACCATGCCCTTGAAGTCTTGTCATGCTTTCTTCCTTGTTAGTCTCTCTATGACGTTGTCTATGCGCGGAATTGAAGAATGTTATTTAGATTTTATGAAGAGTAAAAAACATTCTTCTTACAGGAGGGAGTGGAGATCAAGAGCCTGAATCTTGGAAAGATGTGCTGGAGGCATGTGAGGCTTCTATAGCTCTTAACTCTGAGGTAATTCTCTCGTATAGTTAAAAGAAATGTGGGATCAAGCAAGGAAGACTATATTGTATCTGTTAATGAGTTTGCATAAATGAAAAAATGTGGGAATCCTAAAGGTGACTTTACTGAATAGCACTCATGCACAGCTATATATATATATATATGTATATTGGTTAACCTTCATGCAGATGTGTATGGTTTTCTAATCTCTAATAGCATCTGAAAAGTAGATTTGTCGACTTTTTGGTGAAAGCAGGGAAGCACACCGAGTTCTTCGAAAGGATTGCTATCTGTAATGCAGGAAGATTCTAACTGGAGTTACGGCAACCAGGCTGACCAATGTATGGTATCTGCTTTGCTAAAGAATACTGTTAGGCTTCATACCTTGTTTAAAGTCGGTCAGTTCTGATAGTTGTCTTAAATTTCAGCTGCATTGTTGTTGCCTCAAGATCTTGCTTCTTTCGAACTTCCTGCTTGTTATCCTGAGATGGGGAATAACGCTGAGTACTGTGGAATGATGGATGGTGAAGGGAAAATCGGGCTGCCTCTCGAGCAAGATATGAGACAGACGGTTGCAGATAAGCAAAAGTTTACTATCCAGGACATATCACCAGAGTGGGGTTACGCGAATGAAACTACAAAGGTCTAATCTCTTACACCTTTTCTTGCCCTGGAAAGAAGCAAATGTTGGATTTCCCGTTTCTGAAACTTCATTTTAACAATGCAGGTGATAATCATTGGATCATTTCTCTGTGATCCAACAGAATCTACATGGTCTTGCATGTTTGGGAGTGCGGAAGTTCCTTTTGAGATCATTAAGGAAGGTGTTATTCGGTGCGAAGCCCCTCCATGCGGCCCTGGAAAAGTCAGTTTATGCATTACCTCCGGAGATGGACGCTCGTGTAGTCAGATAAGGGAGTTTGAGTATCGTGCCAAGCCTGACACATCGTGCCCTAAGTGCAGTCCAGAGGAGCTTTTATTACTAGTAAAGTTTGTGCAGACGCTTCTATCATCGGACAGTAAAAGTAACCAAGAAGAGCCTGGCGTTGATAATTTGTTGAAGAAACTGAAAGCTGATGATGATGAATGGAGCCATGCCATAGAAGCGATTCTAGACGGCACTGCAACATCGTCGAGCACAGTTGATTGGCTTCTACAGGAACTGTTCAAAGACAAGCTGGATGCGTGGCTGTCTTCAAGATCCCAAGATGAATATCAAACATCTTGTTCTTTGTCGAAGCAAGAACAAGGCATTATTCATATGGTTGCAGGTCTTGGCTTCGAGTGGGCACTCTATCCGATTCTTGCTCGGGGAGTCAGCGTGGATTTTCGTGATATTAACGGATGGAGCGCTCTTCATTGGGCTGCACGATATGGGAGGTGAGCAGCCTACAAAAGAGTAAGACACTGTCTTTGTTATGGCCGATTACTGATACTGTTTTCTTTGCTATGGCAGTGAAAAAATGGTGGCTGCACTTATAGCTTCAGGGGCATCAGCTGGAGCAGTGACTGATCCAAACGCGCAAGACCCGGTTGGTAAAACCGCGGCTTCGATAGCTGCCTCTAACGGACACAAGGGTCTCGCAGGTTATCTATCAGAGGTTGCTTTAACGAACCATCTCTCATCGCTCACGCTTGAAGAAACCGAAAACTCTAAAGACTCAGCGCAAGTGCAAGCGGAGAGAACTGTGAATTCCATCTCAGGACAAAGCCCTCCTGGTAACGAGGATCCGCATTCACTGAAAGACACACTGGCTGCGGTGAGAAACGCAGCTCTAGCAGCCGCAAGGATCCAGGCGGCGTTCCGTGCGCATTCATTCAGGAAGCGGCAACAGAGAGAAGCGGCTATGGCTGCTTGCTTGCAAGAGTACGGGATCTATGCAGATAAGGAAGGGATCTCGGCCATGTCGAAGCTAGCGTTCGGAAATGTCCGGAACTACCATTCGGCAGCTTTATCCATCCAGAAGAAGTACCGTGGCTATAAAGGCCGGAAAGAGTTTCTCGCGATTCGCCAGAAAGTTGTGAAGATACAGGTAGTTTTAACAGCTTTGGTGAGAGATGAAGATAGTTTGTTTTGTTTCTTCGTGCAGCTCTTTTTTAATCTTCTTCTATCTCTGGCAGGCTCATGTTCGAGGTTACCAGATAAGGAAGCATTACAAGGTTATCTGCTGGGCGGTAGGAGTTTTGGATAAGGTTGTACTCAGGTGGAGAAGAAAAGGTGCGGGGCTAAGAGGGTTCAGGCAAGACGTGGAGACTGCAGAGGACAGCGAAGACGAAGACATTCTCAAGGTGTTCCGAAAGCAGAAAGTAGACGGGGCGGTGAACGAGGCCTTCTCTCGTGTTCTGTCGATGGCTAACTCTCCAGAGGCTCGCCAGCAATACCACCGCGTGCTCGAGAGATACTGTCAGACAAAGGTGAGTGTAGTTTTTGCAATTTGCAAGAGATGAATACAACAAAGTTATAAATAAAATCATATGGTGGACTCGTTGGTGATGTTTCTTCGTTTTGCAGGCTGAGCTTGGGAAAACAGAGACATTAGGAACAGTTGGTGATGATGATGATGCGTTGTTCGACATTGCTGATATGGAATATGACAATTTGTTTGCGCTACCTTGAGGGAGAAGAGGAGAAGTCAGACAATAACAAAAGCTGTGGATTTAGAGGTTTTAATAATAATTATAGTATGTAGAGAGAGATTTATGAAGTTTCAAGAGTGGGGTAGTTTTTACAGAGTTGCAGAGAAGATGGACAAAGTGTTTGATAAGTATAGTGTCTGTAAATGAATGATCTTTCTTCTTACTGAGGCTAACTTATTATTAGCTTGAAATGGATTTTCTTGCTAAAAGATATATGTATATATACTATGTGGAGAAAAAAAACAACGTAAATTCAAATTTGTGGATTTTTTTTTTTTATGTCGGCAATGATATAAACGACAAATAAAGGAAAATCGAAAGTTAATAGATGCAAACAAATTTACCCATTAATAAAGGCAAATTTATTAAAAATTTCTAGAATGTCGTTATTTGTCGTAGTTACGCAACTTAAAATAAATTTATCTATTCATTAATATTGTTTTATAGTAAATCTTTGTATTTAGTAAGACTTTGTTACAAAAGCTAAAAAAAAAAATCATTACAAAAATGAAATAGTTTGGTAAATTACTACGATGTAACCGACAAAAAGAAAAATCAAACACTTTTTAAAGCAAATTTTATAGAAAACATAGAGGTGACACGTGCGTATCTCCACACGTTTAATTTACGCAAAGTAAGGAATTTAGTAGAAAGCAAAAGCGCACACATGATTATCATTTGATGATTCACCAACACCGTCTTGTCGTCTTTCTCCATCGAACCCACGCGCACTTTAGCAACCTCGGCTCACGGATGCTTCTCTTCTTCTTCCTCTTGAAGCTTCATTGAGAGATACATACAACTTAAAAAAAGAATCTGGGACCTCTGTTTTCTCTTCTATCTCACCGTCCACAGATTCCTTTACTTTCTCTGTATGTTTTCCTCTTACGCTGTTAGATTTTTCCCTAACTGTTCGTATTTTGCGTTTGGTAATGATTGTCGCCGCATCTAATGATCATCCGAGATTTGGAAACCGTGATGATTCTAACTTGGATTGCTGCTGCTTCTGTGTGTTTTTTTTTTATAAGATTTCTCTAATTTTGTTCGAATCTGAATCGTATACAGTGAAACCTGGCGATCTGAGTTTTAGTTGCCGCATGTGGGGTCTGCAACGAGAATCATCCTCTTCGATGTACAAGAGAACGTCATCGAGAGATTATTCACCAATGGTCGACGTCGAAGAAAACTCAGGTACGAACATGCATATATTGTATTACACTCGTTACTAAAATCTCAAATCGGGTATTATTATTTGCAACTTGTTGGTTTTTAAGCTTTTTTCAACTGTGTGATTTGTGTTGATGGTCTTTATCAATCATCCAATTTTCAAATTTATGTTTCAGGTCTTTTACAGAACGATGTGAACAAGGAAACGGAAACCACAAATCCTCCATGGATGAGCTCACTCCCACACGTCCTTGTGGCTACAATTTCGTCTTTCCTATTCGGCTACCACTTGGGGTTCGTGATTTTATTAAGTCTTTCTTCTTCTTCAGTGCTGTCTCTTATACACATCTAGATGTGTATAAGAGACAGGATGAGCTCACTCCCACACGTCCTTGTGGCTACAATTTCGTCTTTCCTATTCGGCTACCACTTGGGGTTCGTGATTTTATTAAGTCTTTCTTCTTCTTCAGTGTTATTATTACTTCAAGCTTTTTGATTATTTTTCCCTGTTACAGAGTTGTTAATGAGCCCCTTGAAAGCATTTCTTCTGACCTTGGCTTCACTGGTAATACATTAGCAGAAGGTATATATTACTACCTGTGCTCTCTATCTTCATGGCATATTGATTCATTAGTCATCACTACATTTACCTTTTTTTTATAATCTTTTGTTGCTATCAAATGTGAAGGTTTGGTGGTTAGTGTATGTCTTGGTGGCGCATTTATCGGATCTTTATTCAGCGGTGGAGTTGCTGATGGTCTTGGACGGCGGAGAGCCTTTCAGATTTGTGCTTTGCCTATGATTTTGGGTGCCTTTGTTAGGTAAATTTTTCGAGATTCCTAGCTAGTTGGTCGTGCAAAAGCTATTGTAATTAAATCCCCACAAGGAAATGTTACGACGGTTGAAAGTGTTGACCATTTCTTCATTAGAGATAGCATTTGATGCCTGCAAATTTCTGGTTACTGTTAAGAGTATATAAAAGGAAGGCTCTCTATGTTTTTCATCTCATGGAAATGTACCAGAAGCACTTGTATCTATCCTATTCCAGGGTTACAATATGTTATGTCTAGAAATATGTATATTCTGATTTCGCATGTCTATTTGATGTAGATCTTACCACAATATTAAGATCCCTTAGCAGGAGTTTCCGTTGGTTCCATTAGTTTGATATGTTGCTTATGCTAAAATGTGTGTGTCTCAGTGGAGTTAGCAACAGCTTAGCTGTCATGCTTCTGGGAAGATTCTTGGTTGGGACTGGTATGGGTCTTGGCCCACCTGTGGCAGCACTCTATGTGACAGAGGTATATCAAACGCAGGAATCCGAAGCACTGATTTATGGATCTTACTCTGCAACAAGTTTGGAGCCGCTTGACTTACGCGAATTTCCCAAATGTTGAGTAGGTATCACCAGCTTTTGTTAGGGGAACATATGGAAGCTTCATACAGATAGCTACATGTCTGGGACTGATGGGAGCTTTGTTTATAGGGATCCCAGTCCATAACATCACCGGTTGGTAAGTTCATCTTTTGTAGGATCTATCATAATCTTCAGTAGAATCAAATTTTGGTACGACTCTGTTAAAGCATATCTTAAGAAGTTATGATCATCTCTGTCTTTATGGTACACAGGTGGCGTGTCTGTTTCTGGGTATCAACGATACCTGCTGCAGCACTCGCTCTAGGGATGTTCTTTTGTGCCGAGTCTCCCCAGTGGCTATTCAAGGTCTGCTTTACAATTCACAACTTACATGCATAAGCAGAACTCTACACCAATGTTCTGTCGTTGTTGACCCTGAAAACTGCACTTAATTTTACAGTACTGCTACTTTTTCCTTTCCATTTGTGATATTAACTTTGAAAGGCTCATTCTCTAATGCAGCAAGGAAAGATAGCTGAAGCTGAAGCTGAGTTTGAGAGGCTGCTCGGAGGGCTTCATGTGAAAACAGCAATGGCAGAATTACACAAACTAGAACTAGACAAAGCTGATGAGCCAGATGTTGTGACCCTCTCAGAGCTGTTATATGGTCGGCATTCAAGAGGTATATAACTCTTTTACTTCCCGAGAAAAGTAACTGCAAACATGTATGTTGAGTAAATTCTTGTGTCTATTTGTTTCCTGCTTTGTACTTTGTTATTCACTTTTTCCTTTTGCAGTTGTTTTTATTGGATCAACCCTGTTTGCTTTGCAACAGCTATCTGGTATAAATGCTGTTTTTTATTTCTCTTCCACCGTTTTCAAAAGTGCCGGCGTACCATCCGACATGGCCAACACATTTGTTGGAATTTCAAACCTCTTGGGTACAGTAGCCTTCTCCTCCACTGTTTATATATCCTTTGTCTTTTCAGTTATATGGATCTTGGATTGTAACAGTGTTCTAATTATCAGGATCTCTAATCGCGATGGTGTTGATGGATAAAGTAGGAAGAAAGCTCCTTCTCCTTTGGAGTTTTATTGGGATGGTGTGTTACATTTATTCGTGCTTTGCCTGATCTTTCCTTTTTCTTCTTATTTTCAATGCTAATATGATTTATCTTGACGGTGTACAGGCAGTAGCAATGGCACTTCAAGTTGGTGCTACAAGTTCATACTTGCCACATTTTTCGGCGTTGTGTTTATCAGTCGGTGGCACTCTTATGTAAGTGTCTGTTGAAACTGAGAGAAAAATTTCTTTGATATTTTTGGTTCTAAATACAATTTTTGTCATTTCTGATTCAGGTTTGTGCTAACATTCGCGCTAGGAGCTGGTCCAGTACCAGGTTTACTCCTCCCTGAAATCTTCTCAAGTCGAATTAGAGCAAAAGCTATGGCTTTCTGCATGTCTGTGCATTGGGTAAATAATAATAAGCTTTCCTTTTTTTTGACATCTCACGGATTGTATTTTTTTTTGTTTGTATTCTCGTTCATAACGTATGCTTAAACATTGTTGGTTTCAGGTTATAAATTTCTTTGTGGGTTTACTCTTTCTGAGGTTGCTTCAGCAGCTTGGTCCTCGGCTACTGTACTCCATGTTCTCGACGTTCTGTTTAGTGGCGGTGATGTTCGTGAAACGAAACGTGATTGAAACCAAAGGAAAAACACTTCAGGAGATTGAGATTTCTCTGCTAGCCAAACCATAAGACTGTTGTGTTCCCGCTTATTCGTTTCCTCTGTCTTTGTTGTTCACTGTTGTAGATCAAATATGCTCTCTAAATAAGATTTGGCTTTTCGGTTGAGTTGTTCGTTTAAATTCCCAATTCAGCGAATTAATGTCGGGATTGTAATTGTTCTTATATTTTCTCTATTAGAAAACAAGGCTTAATTTTGACAAAGAAAAAAAAAAAAGACGTTATTTCTAGATAGAGCTATACACAGTCCCCGTTTTCATGGTTTAGAACCTTTAGACAAGATTGAGACTTGTTGTTTTATATAAACTACATTCGCAAAATAAAACAATAAAGCCTTGAAACATGGTTTAGAACTTTAGACAAGATTGCTTCAACCGTTCTAATTGTGCTGACATCAACATGCCCTTATTAAACATGGTTTCCTAGATTTTGGGATATAACTTTGGTTTATGTGTTTCCATGACCTAGTGACGCTGAAAACGTACGGTAGAAAAAGATGAAATATCTCACCCATCTCTTTTTTTCTTTTCTTACCGGATCACCATACAAAAAAAAATAAATGTTTAAACAAAAATAATTTACCAACCACTCGTTCAAAAAAAGAAATGTCAAAAATAAACGAAAGTTAAAACTTATAAATTCTCAAGTTTATGAACAATCATCATCCAAATAAACCTGAGACATTCATTTCTTGATGTCCCAACCAAAACAGTAAAATAAAAAACGGAAGAAAGAAAAAAAAACAAAAGTTACTAAAATGAGAGCCTCAAGAAGACTCTTATGGAAACTATCTGTCATTGTTTTGTTGGCAGCATTTTCTCAATCATCCATCTCAGAGGTAACCAACTGTTCAGCTGATGATGGCACGGAGACTGGGAACAGACGTGAAGCCGCTGAGCTAAAACCACCGGAAGCAGGAAAACGTAACGGTAAAGGCGCCGGCGCCGCCATCCCCCAAGGAGCCGAGATGAACTGGCCAGGCAAATGGGAGCTATTCCTTAAAAACTCTGGCGTATCCGCGATGCACGCGATTCTTATGCCGTTGATCAACAAAGTCCAGTTCTACGACGCAACCATATGGAGAATCTCGCAGATCAAGCTCCCTCCTGGCGTACCTTGCCACGTCTATGACCAAAAGACTAACAAAATTGACTGTTGGGCTCATTCTGTCCTCGTCGATATCGAATCCGGAAACATCAGGCCTCTCGCGGTAACAAATACTATTGTTTTTTTTTTATTACAAGTAATGTTAGTTACATGTTACAAGGACACATGGACTTATTATTATTATTATTGGTCATGTGGAAACATAATGGCAGCTTTCAACGGACACATGGTGTTCGTCGGGAGGTTTAACCGTAAACGGGACTTTGGTTAGCACCGGAGGATTCCAAGGAGGAGCAAACACGGCGAGGTACCTTTCCTCGTGCGAAAACTGCGGGTGGGTGGAGTATCCAAAGGCCCTGGCTGCAAGGAGATGGTACTCAACACAAGCCACTCTCCCCGACGGCAGTTTCATCGTCGTTGGAGGCCGAGACGCTCTCAACTACGAGTACATCCTCCCCGAAGGAATGGACAACAAGAAACTATACGACTCGCAGCTTCTTAGACAAACGGATGATCCAGAGGAAAACAACCTATACCCTTTTGTTTGGCTCAACACCGATGGTAACCTCTTCATTTTCGCCAACAACCGCTCCATCCTTCTCAGCCCGAAAACGAACAAAGTCATCAAAGAGTTCCCTCAGCTCCCCGGGGGCGCACGTAACTACCCCGGGTCAGCCTCCTCGGCTCTTCTACCCATCAGACTCTACGTCAACAACCCTGCTGTCATCCCCGCTGATGTACTCATCTGCGGGGGTGCAAAGCAGGACGGGTACTACCGTGCTAATAGCAAGAAGGTTTTCGACCCGGCCTTGAAAGATTGCGCGAGGATCAGCATCAACAGTGCCAAGCCCGTGTGGAAAACGGAGGTGATGCCAATGCCGCGCATCATGAGCGACACCGTCATCCTCCCTAACGGAGAGATCCTCATCGTTAACGGCGCGAAACGCGGGACTTCGGGATGGCACTGCGCTAAAGATCCCAACCTTTCGCCGATCTTGTACATGCCTAGCAAACCATTGGGCAAGCGTTTCAAAGAGCTCGCTGCTTCCAACATCCCACGCATGTACCACGGCGTCGCGATCGCTCTTCCCGACGGTAAAGTCCTCGTCGGCGGCAGCAACACCAACGACGGTTACAAGTACGACGTCGAGTACCCGACGGAGGTCCGCATCGAGAAATTCTCACCGCCTTATCTTGACCCGGCTCTCGCCAACATGAGACCGAAAATCGTGAACACCGCGACGCCGAAACAGATCAGGTATGGACAGAAGTTTAACGTTAGGATCGAGCTTAAACAAGAGAACGTGTCGAAGGAGAACGTCATGGTCACGATGTTGGCACCGCCGTTTACTACGCATGCTGTGTCGATGAACATGAGGCTGCTCTTGTTGGGTATCTCTGGTATCAAGAAGGTGAACGGCGAGTCTCATGAGATTCAGGCCGTTGCTCCTCCCAGTGGAAACGTTGCTCCTCCTGGTTATTATCTTCTCTTCGCCGTCTACAATGGTGTCCCAAGCGTCGGAGAATGGATTCAGATTGTTTGATTTTAGTCCTCCTCCTCTCACCCATAATAACATTTTTGTAACACAAAACCAATTTTATTTATTTATTCTTGTAATTTCTATATTTGTTTAAACTTTAAACTAATTTTTTATTGGAATAAAGAGAGTTAAAAAAATTATCATAAATATGTGAAAGAATTTGAATTAAGTAGCGGTTACCCTTTATATATGAGAGTAAAACCAACTTTCACCTAATTATTTAGAGTTTTGATGTCGAAATTTATGAGAACCGTTCAATTTTTATATACTTTTTTTTTAACATCTCAATTTTATATACTTATTAGTCATTTCTGTAAAAAAAACTCCAAAAAGACAAAATAAAGTTTTTTTTTTTTTTTGTCATTATGCTAAAGTTTAAAATACGTCCGGCTCCATTTTATTCTATTTTTATAAATAAAAAATATACGGGCTTGAGCTTTATCTTCACCGTTGGCGTCACTTCCTCTCCGACGGAGGAAAGGTAACCACCGCTCTGGCTCAGAATCACAAACACACACAGATTCGAAGACTGTAGGACGCCTACGCAAACGCACAAGCTGAATCTTAAGGATTCTCGAGGTAGAAGATGGTGAGGATAATTCCCATGGCGTCCTCCATCCGACCTTCCTTGGGCTGCTTCTCCGCATCTCCTCGCTTCCCCGTCTCCTTCCTCTCCCGGAATCTCTCTCGCACCCTCTCTTACTCCCGTAAATATCCTCCACCTTTAGATTTATCATATATCGCTGGCTACACGAGCGAGACAGAGTATTTGGGGATCAATCATTGTTCAATCGATTATTGAAATCTGGAACTAGGGTTCTTCTATCCTCAATTTCCCCGTTTTGTAATCATACTCAATCATCTTCTCATAAAAACACCCAATTATCTAGGACTTTGCAGGATTTCTACCGCTTTCAATGGTTGCTGATCGTTCTTCTTCATTTTGCGTATTCGAAATTCTCCAGGTGTTCATCGATCACAGCTCTTTGGTACAAATTCTCATAAGCTTTTGAGAAGAGGTGTGTACTGCTTAGGAGTAGCTGAATCTGGAAATGCGGCTCAAGCAAGCACAGCTACTACTCAAGACGATCTTCTCAAGTGGGTGAAAGATGACAACAGAAGAATGCTTCATGTCGTTTATCGTGTTGGCGATTTGGACCGGACGATAAAGTACATAAAAGTTTACTTGCTTGTGATATGATTTGATAAAAGAAATTTTGTATAAGTAGCTAGCATTAAGGATTAACAGAACCATCTAATTGCTGCTGCAGATTCTATACCGAATGTCTTGGAATGAAGCTTCTACGCAAGCGTGACATACCAGAAGAAAAATATACAAATGCTTTCCTTGGTTATGGACCTGAAGATTCACACTTCGTGATCGAGCTCACTTATAGTAAGTCATTTCTGAATCCCCTTTCAGCAACAATGAGCTCAAGAATATGCATCTTATATATGAAGATGGTTTGGCTTAGCGGTTTTAGTGTAATTTTTGTTTGCAGATTACGGAGTTGACAAGTATGACATCGGGGCAGGTTTTGGTCACTTTGGTATCGCTGTCGACGATGTGAGCCTTCTTGTTTGATGTGTCTGCTGCCTTTTTTTTACTCAAATCTTTGTACTTTCATGTGTCTTATTTCTAAGAAGTTAACTTTCTTTCCAAAAAGGTGGGGAAAACTGTAGAGCTTATAAAGGCCAAAGGGGGCAAAGTAACACGGGAGCCTGGTGCTGTCAAAGGTGGCAAAACTGTGATCGCATTCATTGAAGATCCTGATGGTTACAAATTTGAGCTCTTGGAAAGAGGTCCTACACCAGAACCTCTCTGCCAAGTTATGCTCCGTGTTGGTGATCTCGATAGGTCCATAAAATTCTATGAGAAGGTGAGTCCTATGAAATTGTTTCGCGATGTGGGAGTTTATTGCCTGAACAATAAGTGTTTTTATCTGGTATGCATTCTTTTTGTTTTACCGGAATCCATTGTTATCCTCTGATTACATGTGTTTTCTTTCTTTATAGGCTTTTGGAATGGAACTTCTGCGCACAAGAGACAACCCTGAGTACAAGGTAACTTGCAATGCGTCACAACAGATCTGATTCTTACCCGTGTGGTCATATGCTTCCCTTTTCTATTCAGTTTTAAATTGCAAAATCTACTATTATTGTTTGTTCGATTGGGTTTGATTTTGTTTTCTTTTTTGTGTGTGTAAATTCTTTTACTGTAAGTGGTTATTTGCATTTGCAGTACACAATAGCTATGATGGGATATGGTCCAGAAGATAAAACTGCAGTGCTAGAGCTGACATATAACTATGGTGTCACTGAATATGACAAAGGAAATGCTTATGCTCAAGTAAGAGAAATTTGACATGTAGATTTCTTAATAGTGTGGAAGGTATAGCCATAGCTTTAACTTGTTTGCTTCGTTAAAAACATTACTGTCAGATTGCGATAGGGACGGATGACGTGTACAAAACTGCAGAGGCTATAAAACTCTTTGGTGGGAAAATCACGCGGGAACCTGGTCCCTTACCAGGGATAAGCACGAAGATCACCGCGTGTTTGGATCCTGACGGTTGGAAGTCGGTAAGAGTTTTTTGGTGTTAAGAGAGAGAGAGATTCTTCATCGTCATTCTGATGGAAAGAGCTCTGACTAAATCGTGTTTGAGTTTGCTGACTTTTGGGCTTTTTACAGGTATTTGTGGACAACATTGACTTTCTCAAGGAACTGGAGTGAGAGGAGAAACGAGAAAAGGAGTCACCATCAAAATGCACCAAAGATGGCTAATTTCATATATATAGCTATTGAGGGAAACAGGAGGAAACAGGGGTTGTTTGTGTCTTACATCAGTTTGGGGTTTAATATTAATCTCTAAGTTCAAAGAGAATGATTTGCTTTTCAAAATCTAGTCTAGTTATTCTACAGGATCATCATCCCATGTTGCGTCTTTGTATATCAGTTCTACTCATACCATTATTGCCGTTGAAATAAGATGATCTGTGAATGTAAATAAGAACAAAAAAAAACAAAAACGGAATCTTGGTACCGCAAAAGAAAAAATTTCTATCGAAAGGAGCAAAATTTATTTCGAAGGAGGAAAAGAGGTTTTTATAAAATCTGTGGCACATGCAGTATCTGTTTATGTAGGGTCGTGATTTTTTCTACCCAAAAGAAAAAGTGATAAGTTTCATAGTGCAACAATATATATATTTTTGCATTTCATTATGTCATCGGCCATCTTTTTCTCCAATATGATACAAAACTTGAATAACTAATAATACTCCATTCCATTTGTTTCTAAAAAATTGATTTTATAGAATTTTTATTTGTTTTACAAAAATTGTTTTTCTATATTTTTGTTCACCTTTTTGGTAATTAATCTTAATAAATTATAAACTTTAAGAGAGATTAATCGAAAATATTTGAATTTGTTGAATTACTATTGGTTTATAGTTAGGTAAAAGTAATTAATGAGAAAAAATAATGTATTTATTACTAAATATTAAGAGTACAAATGGTGGTAAGTGAGAGTAATATGAAAAAATGATAGTAAATAGAAAAAAAATGAATATAATGAAGTTTTTTTCTACTAATTTTGTTCAATTTGTTTCTCTTCTATTTCGTAAAATAGTAAAATACTAAATAACAACTTATAAAAAATTTATTTTTTATTTATTTAGTGGGACTCAATATAATTTTGAGGAATGCTAATTTAACTTAAATGAGTTGGTTTTTAGAGGAATGCAAAACAATAGTCAATTCTACTAATTTTCTTCTTCTAATGTGTCAACTATTTTTTAATTTGTGTGAAAATTCTATAAAATCATTCTATTAGGAAGTAGTTGTTATTATTGAAATTTTGACAGCTGTAATTGATTTTGTTTGATAATATTATTAAGATTTATGCAACCAAACAAAAAATATTATTAAGATTTATAATCTCTTAAAAGTTATCTTTAACTTTTGGAAACTGTAATCTTGTTGACTTTTGCATTAATGGTAAAAAAAGGGTAGAAAAAACAAGTACAGTACGACACTCTGCAAATGAAAAAAAAGAAGCGGCCATTTTTCCCCTCCACAAATTATTTTCCCTCTTTCTAAAATTTTGAATGCTTATTTCGTTTCCCTCTCCGATTTGTTTTCGTTTCTCCTAAATTGCTCTCTTCTTGTGCCAGTGATTGAGATTCTCGAGTATTCGACAGACCCCATTGAAAAGTTCTCTCTATCAAATTAGTTCTTCATCCAATTTTTTTTTGTGTGGGTTTTCTTCTTCTTCTTCTTCGATTGTGTTATGGCTGTAGGGGACGAGAAACCATCGAAGCGCACAACGAACCCTGGCGTTCGAGTCGTCGGAGGAAGAATTTACGATTCTAGTAACGGGAAAACTTGTCACCAGGTGAGAAACCATCAACAACTCGAGATCCTGTTTCTGCCCTTTCAAATTGTGTCAAGTACAGTAACTTTAGAAAAATCCGATTTAGCCTTTTTTCAATCGAACCCATGAAAATTTCCCTTGATTTGATCGATTATGGATATGTGGATTTTGTTTGTGTGGCTGTAGGCTTGATTTTGTCTAAAGCTCCCTTTTGGGTTTTTCAATTTTGATTGAAAGTTTGTGTCTTGCAGTGTCGACAGAAGACGATGGACTTTGTTGCATCGTGCAAGGCCATGAAGAATGACAAGCAATGTACCATTAATTATTGTCATAAGTGCTTATTGAACAGGTTTGCTTGTGTTTTCGTTTTTATTTTTTTTCCTTTTTCATCATGTTTTTTCCTGCGATTTGTGTTTCTGATTCGATGTAAAATTAGGTATGGTGAGAATGCAGAAGAGGTTGAAACCTCAGATGATTGGCTATGTCCCAAGTGCAGAGGCATCTGCAATTGCAGCTTCTGCAGGTAAAGGTTTCAGATTCTTCATTGCTTTGAGATCTGAGCTTATCAACTAAGAGAGAGAGAGAGAGCCTTTGTGTGCAGGAAGAAACGAGGCCAAAACCCCACAGGAATATTGACACACAAGGCTAAAGCAAGTGGGCTATCATCAGTCTCTGAGCTTCTACAAGTTGAAGGCTCTGATAATTTTGCTTATCAGAGGAAGACGAAGCCGGTATGTTTCCATTTATACTGATGTGAATGAAACACTCTCTAATTCAAGATTTTTGTGATCTAATTAAGCTTCATTGTTTTTGCAGGAGGATGTTTCCAACATTGACTCTGTTTCCAAAACGGATGTGGAACTAGTTGGTAAGAAGAAGAATACATGATTTGTTTTTGTTGCTTTGAAGTTGCCTTAAAAAAGGAGAGACTTAAGACTAACAATTTTTAATGTTACGAATCAGATGCTGCCAAGGACAAGAACAAAGTGGCGGGAAAGATCAAGAAAGCCAAAGAAGCCACTAACAAACTGAAAGAGGAAACTCAGGTTGAGTTTAAGAGAGCCAGAGCCACTAACAACCCGAAAGAGGAAACTCAGGTTGAGGCTCAACTTCCTCAGGGTATAAGCTTGACTAATGTCTCAGGCACTAATATACCCATTGAAGAAACTGGGAATGTGTTGCAGTTTCTTGAGTTTTGTTCAGTCTTTGGAAAGGTATGGTAGAAAATTAATTTATGATCTGTAGTAATGAGTCCTTGTGTGTTTCTTTACCATTATTTACTTTTTTTTTCTGATAGGCTCTTGATTTGAAGGAAGGGCAAGCTGAATCTGTTGTTGCTGAGCTTTTTTCAAGTGGGCGTAACACAAAGAGACAACAATACTGTTCTGTTATCCCGATGATGATCCAGTTGTTGGAGTTAATATCACATGATAGAGAGATGTATGAGTGTTTTTTCTTATCTGCCTTGAGAAAAAAGTAATTTCTTTATATGCTCTTATTATCTCTGATGCATTTGAATGATCTTTACAGGTCTTTGTCTCTAAGTGCAACTGATGGCACTTGGTTCAGTTATGTTGGAGAGTTCCTATTGCAGTCAGGAGTTATGAGTGATGTTTTCCCACCTGAAACTTTTAAGTCAGGTGTTTCTGAGTATAAGAAGATGGATGCATCAAAAAGGCTCAAGCTTCTCATATTCTTATGTGATGAATCACTTAGCACATGGTAATGTATATTTATATATTCACCTTTTTCTTGTAATTTATGCTTCGTTGCGACATGACACACCTGTGTGAAACTTTCCAGGGCAATGAGGAGTTTCATCGAGAACGAAAGTACGGAGTCTAAAACGAAGAAAAGAGAAGCAAACCAAAGGGCTGCAGCTGCAAAGGAAAAGGTATTTCTTATAATCTGCAAGATGAAGATTTAAAAATGATCAAAGCTAAATTATTTGTGCTAAACTTGGTATCTTCTCTTATAGGAGAAACAGCTGAGGCAGAAGATGCAAGGTGATCTTGTCAAGGCTCATATGGAAAAGAACGGAGTTCCATTGTCCATTGAAGAGCATCACGCAATTTTGTCTCAAATAAAAGCTGAAGCTAAAGAAGCTCATGGCGAGTTGCTGGAGGCAAAGAGTAAATCTAAAATCCCTCAGAAGACTCTTTATTTATCAATGGTCTTACAAATGTTGTGTTTCATCCGTTTTGCAGAGAGGCAAAGATGTGATGCCGTTAGAACCGACCCAATCCTAGTGAATGATGTTGGTCATATTCTCTGGAAACTAAAGTGCTTTGAAGAAGAACCAATGTTTTTGCTTCAAGGTGTGTAAATTTGCTCTCAACTCTTTGTTTACGCGAGAGTGTTCTAAGTAACTAAATCTCATCTTTTATGCATGCACACAGATCCAGGAACATTTGATGATTCGTCTCCAAATGAAAAATGGTTAGCTTTTAAGCCTGAGCAGAAAGAGGAGATAGAGAAGTATATCTCTGCCAACAGGTGAGTTGTTTTTCTCATAGAGATGCTATTTATTAGCAATGTTATATTTGGATTTTGTTGTAAGGTTAAAATTAATCAAATTCTTGTGCAATGAAACCATATAAATTCTTGCTTCTATTTTGTAGGATGAAACTGATGCGAGCACAAAAGAATGCAAATGTGGAAATCAATTAAAGTATGAGCATAGAGGCCCATCATGTAATTCTCATAAGTCTGAAAAGTTTGACTCATCTCTCTTCTTCTCTTTTGTTATCTTTGGGCTTTTTCTGGTTCAGTGCGGTTTAATTATATTGTATAGATCAACTGAAACTGGTCCAATATTATTGGTTTAAGGAAAAACCGATGTGGAGTTATTAATTATTATATGCTTGTTTTATGACTCAATTTCGATCTTGCTTGGCAGTTGCATATATATTAACATCAGTTATAATCTAATCTTGTTTTTTTGTTTTTAAGACACAGCTAATCTTTGATTATATAAAGATGAAACTGTTGACGAGGAAAAAATTGTTTTTGTTACCTGCTTCGAAGGAAAAAATTGATTAAATAGCCTCTAATCGATCACATTTTTGGAATTTTAAATACATGTCTACAATTAACTTAATGAATAGAATTTGTTTGAAAAAATATACTACAACTATTTAAAAACATGTATCACAAATAATTAGACACCCAACAACTCTTTACATCTCAGTGATTTATAATATTAAAATTATATTGTAAAAATTTATCTAACAAAAAATGTAATGTCCATTGTCTACCTTAGAAGAGGCAAAGAGCATGCCCGTCACGGGATTATCACATGTCGACCGGTGCTCATCCGTACATTACATGTTTTAGTATTAAACTACATGCTGTATATTGTAACACTTGTTTTTCTCTTTAATTAATTAAAGGATTATTTTATCCAATTTAGATTATTTTTAACTCATTGAATAATCTACAGACCCTACAATAAGATAAACATGTAGATAGACAAGAAGGCTACAGATAGTTTTGCCTGGATCCGAGGGTTCGAGGTAATGCGATAAGTTTAATGGCATTGTCTCCTATTTATCATATCATTGGGGGGCTTTTATGTCCCCACATAACATGGTTACAACCCAGATGTTTATCTTTTAAATAACATTTACATTCTCTAATCATTTTTATTTTTTCATATCTATAGTCACCAAAATTCGATTATGCGAGAAGGCAAGAATTTTCAATAATGTTTTCTTAAACTGTTTTGGGTATTTCTTTTATGTACATAATTTCTGTAATTCATTTTTTTTTTTTCTATTTTTCTAACGCTTCTTTGATATATTGTTTAAACTAACTTTACACTTAGTAATCGATAAACAAATTTGCACTATATATGTATTATGTACATTATACGTTTAACAAAATGTTTGGGTTAGAGTTATTCATAAACATGAAACAACATAATAGACAACATAGATGAAAACGATCATCTACACATTTATTTTAATTATTAGGGCTTTGATTCACACTGTTTTGATTTCCAACAGAGACTTATGTGCAATGCATGCCTACCTCCAGGAGTACATATACGACGACGATATAGTTTTCACAGAGATCTTCCGCATCTCTAGGACCTAAAAAAAGAACTTATCTTATTTATACTTAAAAACAACCATTCTTATAGATAATGAAACATAGTTTTAGGTAGGCCTACGACTTTTATCTAAATCGGAAGAACCGAACCAAGATTCTTGGTTTTTGGTTCTGGTTCGATTACTTAGGTGGAGTCGAGCGACAACTTTTGAAAATTGATTTGATTATCAGTTCGGTTCGTTTTGGTTCGACCGAATCGATTGGTTAACTGTATTTTTGTTTTTAAAAAAAAATCAAAATTATACTGAATCACACCAATTTATATCGAATTTAATCAAAATATATTAAAAGTTTTGAACCAAAGAACCGAGCTACCCATATTTACCCAACTTTAACCGAATTTAACTGAATTTGAAACGAAAAACTAAAAACTTCGGTTAGTTTCGGTAAAAAAATTAATACCCAAATCGAACCGTAATTTATTTCGGTTATTTTTGATAGAATTTTCTCAAACCTAACTATCCGACTAACCCAATCACCCAAACTATTTGAACCGAAAAACCCAAAAAATCCAAACTAACCGAACTCACAGTCCTACCCACACGTATCTGAGTTGACTTGAAGTCCCTAGCATTCTCAAAATAGCAACGGCGACCCGGTTAATAAAGTGAAAATGACAAGAGAAAGTACAATATGTATCTTTTTAATTTAAATGTACACTAATCAGCAATGTGCATAGGTGTAGTAAAAGTCTAAAAGATAATCAACTTGAATCTTTGGAAATCTTCTTGGCCCCGTCGGGCTTCGTGTGCAACTAATCACGTGCATCGTATCTAATCTCTTTCCAGAATATTATTACACATTCTTATACCCAAGTGAAATAAACAACTCGAACTAAATAAACACTTAAATTTTTACCATATTTTTTCTTTCCGCTAAATTTTGTTTAACACTTTGATCACCAATCGGACTCGATCATTACATAGATTGTTGAAAACATATTAATAATATCATTGTATTGTAAATTTATTGGTTTGTCAAGGGAAAACGTGATTTATAGATATTAAAAATAATAATTTGAATATTTAATTATAAATATATTTTAAATCGTTAAGATCAAAATAATATGGTTAAAATAAAATAAAAATAATTAGATGAAAATAAGAGTATTTTAATCATTTTTTATTAAAATCATTCAAATGATACATTCAAATTTAAAACTAACTAATGAAACAAACACATCTTCATTCAGATGAATGACCAAAAATAAAATGAATAACATCTGGATGGACCATCTGGATGATCCATTTAAGATGAATGAACAGTGCCTTAAATCTTTTTTAATGAATCAATTGTTACTTTAATAACCACAATATTCAGATTTCTTGGGTTAATTGGTTCGACGAAGGGTTAGAGATGTCAATGATAATGATCAATCCAACACACGATGACAAGGACAGTTTCCAAAGTATCATACAAGAGAAAAGTAAATAATGCGCGTGGGGTTGCTTAGATTCCTTTGTAATCTTGCTACTTCTTAGAAATGTTGACATGGCATATCCTTAATTAAGAGAGAGAGATAGAGAGACTCTTTTTAGTTTCAAATTTAAATCTCAAGTTCCACTTTTTCTTAATATACAAAAGAATATTTAATGCCTCATGCATGATGAGAGAAAGTATGGCATACAGACACAGTTCCCTTGTTACTTGTTTTATTTTTTTATTTTTATTGTATTATCTATAATGGGTATGATGTATACAAATTTTCCTACCTATATGCGTGTATGTAAAATACATGTATGCGAGTATATATAAGTTAAGTCTTACACTCTTTGCACAACATCTTTCTCTCCCTCTCACTCACACATACTCTCTCTCTTTCTCTCTCTCTCTCTCGCTAGACTTTGTTATCATGAAAGGCACCAAGAAGAAGACTCCATGCAGCAAAAAGCTTGGAGGATATTTGAGAGAGCAAAAGGGAAGGCTTTACATCATCAGAAGATGTGTGGTCATGCTCATATGTTGGCATGACTAAACACTTGCGGCTCCCTCTACATATACACATCAGTACTAGGCAGCATAAACACTTGTGGACACGATCTATCTATATTGTACTACAAGAGTTTGATTTGAAGAAAAAGGATCGGATCTTTGTGGCTATATGCTTTGTGAGAGGAGATCATGAGCTGGAGATCTAACGGTTTCCGAGCATTCATGAATGACATATCGTGATATCTCCGATGTGTTCTTCGAAATATGGGTTTTAGATAATAATTTGTTGAACTAGCTAGCATGAAAATTAATAATTAGATCATCTTCTTTGATGTTAGTGTATGATACTATGATATAAAGTAAGGAGTATGATCATAGTTTGTAAAGGCATACAGAGAAATATTGTTAGGGGGATTTATTTTTTCCGCTGTTTCCAAAGTTTTCCTTGTTGTTATGATACTTAACATCAATAACAATTTTAGATGCCAAGTATAATCATGAGAAAAGTAATTATTAATTGAATTTAGAATCATAAAAAAAAAAAAATGATTCAACATTATTTTTATTATAGAAATGAAGTATTTAACACGTACTCAGGCGCACGCAGATAACAAAAACCATTTCAGTATTTAAATTCAAAAAGAAAAAATTATGGTAAAATTACTAAATTGTGGATAGAAAGGAAATTCAGCATCAATCATATCAAACTTTTTATCATATCTTGCCCCTATTTTTGAACCTTCAAGCACATGTGTTTGTTTGGACCTACAGACTTAAATTCAACAAAATAATTAAACGCGACTGTTTTCATTACATTAACAACAGTTTTGAGATTTCATTTATTTTCCTAGAAAAACAAGGAGTAGATTATCATTGGCTGGAGAGGAAAAAAGGGCATTTCATGAAAATAACAAGTCATGATTTGTAAGGGAAGAAAAAAGAGACATTAATTTAGTCATTACTGTGTTTGCCTTGTGTCTTATTACCGAGTTTGGGTGATATACTGATATGTAATGAAAATACAATGCATTCACATTCAGAACTGACAAGATTATTCAAGCCTGACCAATGAGAACGTGCCGCGACTGAGTAAAAAGTATACTCGTATAGTGATGACAGCTTTTATGTCTGCCCACGGGCAAAGGCCAATGTTCTAGGACCCATTTACCATCAGATCCGATCGCCACATCATCTCCTGTTTCCGTTTCACATAGGACCCACTTTTTTTTTTTTTGCGATGAGTTAGACATTCTATTCACGTTTAGACTTAGACACAAAGTGCGATTAGACGATATCCAAATCGGTAACCACCGTTTTTTTTGGCGATTAGAGAGAAAAAATAATACGGTTAGAAAGGTGTCTTTAATTAGTCAAATAGTTATGAGGTCATTTCTATGGCTTTTCATCATCAAAGTTCGACTTTATATGCTCACATTATAAGGTTAATATAGCTATTGGTTCGGATTTTGCCAGTCCAAATATGTGAAAGCAAAAAAAAAAAAAAAAGGAAGTCAGTTAACGCATCATACATACCTAATTAATGTTTTCAATCTTCTAAGAAATCTAATCACTTAATCGTGCATTCGAAGATTAGTGAATTATTTAATAAAAGTCGACTGATATACTTCGTCCAATTGTGTGTAGCTACATTTTACATTTTTTTTATATTTGTCCAATTAGTAGTTTTTATTCTATATTGAACCTATACACCTATAAATGTAGGTTTATTCTTATAAAAATATCTATCAAATTGTGAGTTGAATTGTCGTCCGTCAGCGTAATTTCATGAGGACAGATCTTAGAAAAAAATATTTAAAATAGCTAAATGGGTATGATGTTGTAATAAATGAGTCAAGAAGATACATAGATAGGTTTCTTTGATCTAGGCCTACTTTGATCCATGTATAACATAGAGCTTTAAAAGATGGTAAGGCTTTCCTTGTAATTGGTCAACTTTTCACTGTTTTTGGTGATTTTGACATAAACATACTAGAGTGAATTAGGTAAACGGCAAGGAATGAAGATTTAGATAAATGACAATTGTTAGAGTTAATAGAAAATAGCAAAATGGTATTGTAAAAAATTAGGTGAAAATACGTATTTTTAAAATTATACTCATTTGTCATTCTCATACATATAGTATATATACCAATATTTAATGTATAAAATAAAAACATAGAACTTCAAGATAATAGACCACATGCTTATATGGCAGAAATATAATTTCATTTGATGAATTAGATGTTTACATAAGAAAAACTAACATGCTACAAAGAAAACCCATGCGTTACGTAGATAATCGATCGGAGTAAATCCGTATAAAAAATCCATTCGATATAATAGATGTACACGTCAAATTAAAGTAACATGTTACGGGGAAATCACTCATCCCAAAACAGTTAAATGGAAAGAACAAAATCGTACATAATGTTCAAAAAATATTTTTGTTCGCTGAAAAATAAAATGGACTAGTTATTTTTAAAAATATTCCATTTATACGAATACTCAATATATTATTAGCTTGTTTGTTTACCCACTTATGAGATAGAGATAGCAACAGAGCAAAATGACAATGAGCAAACAACATGAAGATGAAAATAAGCTCGATTAATGCTATAGATTGATACCAATGAGTGTGTACTGTTAGTATTTTCAATGATACAATTTCCTGTTTAACACATTCTNTTAAATTCTTCATCAAGTGCTTTTGAGAAAGGATCACGGGAAGAGGATGCCATTTTGGTGAGAAATTTTGTTTCAGATTGTAAAAGAAAGTTTGGTTTGGATTGTAAAAGAAATTTTGTTTGTGGAATTTTGATTTGCTTTGTCAAAGAATATGGGTTGTTATAAAAAGTAATAGATGAGATAGAGCTTTGGTTTGTAATTTAAAGAGAAGAAGAGAAGTGTCGTTGAAAAATAATGAGAAGAGGAGAAGTGTCGTTAAAAAACTGAAGAGAAGAAGAGAAGCTTAAAATTGAAGAACAAAAGAAGCAAATATATATATACTTGGTCGTTTGATGCATTGTACAAATAACAACTCAACATTGTAATAAAATCAAATACATTCATTACAAAAGAACAAATATTACATGTGAACATTCGTATAAAAGAACAAAACAACCCATGTGAAAGAAACAGAACACTAGTTTGGTCTACTGAAACCAACAAAACCAATTCTAACTTCTACACATTTCAAAGACTTTTTGTGACATCTTGTGACTTGTGTTGTTTGATTGTGCCGACATGAATACACATTATTCAACTTCTGAAACATTAACAAGAATTAGCATTAACATAATAATTAACATTACCATTAAAACATAAATACAAATGACGAATAACTCACCTTTGTCACTAGAAATTCTGGCGATTGCACACCATCTTCTCTAATATTCTTAATGTCCTTACCTTAAGCTCAGCTCATTCCTTAGGATATATACAATTAGAAGAGACACAAGTAATCAGTACTTTGAGAAACAGACATTAGGAAATCTCATAAGAAATAACAATTCAAGAAACAGACATTAGGAAATCTCAGAATTCATTTCATACAAGACAAGACTATGGTACAAGACAAGACTTTCATACAAGTCAGGACATGATACACTACATGATACACCAACAGAAATTGCAAATCAAGAATACACTACATGATATCATACAACAACAGAAATTGCACAACAAGACTTTGATAATATGTCAGAAATTAGCTTGTTTTTAAGACATAATTCCAGGTCAGACAGTGGATCAGTTTTGGCAAGGAGAGTCTCAAGCATGTTTCTTTCTGACACCTCTTTCTTCAGAGCTGCATCCTTCACTTTCAAGTCCCAAACGGTCTTAAAGTTCTCCAGCTTTTTGGTTTGTTCTTCCCCAGTGGTTGTCGTGGACACGGATCTTTTAAGTTTAGCCTTTGCTGCTTTAATACCGGGAGGTATAACCTCAGGTTCATCCTCTACATTGTTCACCGACTGTGAACTATCAGAGAGGGCAGAACCATCCTTATACTTCCTTCGTTTTGAACTGCCTCTATCTACACCTTTACCTGAGTAGATTTGACACCACTTCTGCTCATTTTTGAGCTCATGCCATGCATGCTCAAGCATGAATTTGGCCCCGTAGTCTGAGAAGAAGATCTCATGAGCCAGCTTTACATATTCTTTCTCACCAAAGCCACTTTTGGGAGGAGTATTTGCAGCCGCATAAGCTCCACAAAACTTGGAAACTTGGTCATTGATCTTTCTCCATCTCTGCTGACAGTGATTGGCCTCTCTCTTCTCATCACCTGGGATGTTAGGACTAGCAGCATACAATGCTGCAATGCGATTCCAAAATTTGTCAATCTTCTGCTCATTTGAAACAATGATGTCCTTGATGGTGTTTAACCACAAGCTGATCAACACAATATCTTCTGCTTTACTCCATCTCTTTCTCTCTTTAAGAACCTCTTCTTCAAGTATGGGACCATCAGAACACTGTGTACTAAACTGTGGAATCTCTGATCTTCCAACTGGCAGAGATTGAGAAAAACTCTGAAATGGATTCTGGTCAGGGTATTGGATATCTTCTTGGCTATTTAAAAGGTCCATAAAGTTGGACCTTTGACCAGATGGATTACGAGAATCCATATCCTAACTATGAGAGTAAACAGAAGAGAAGACAAGAGGAGACAAGAGGAAGAAGAATAGCACATGAAACAGAAGAGAAGACAAGAAGATACAGAAGAAGAAGAAACAAAAGAAAAGAATGAAAAGAAGGTTAAGGAAGAACTGGTTATAAGTTTCGGTTCTTTACTTAATTATATAGCAAAAGGTTTAAGTTAACACAAGTATCTCTTATAATTTAATAAAGCATTCAATTACAAGCTCAACTCTCTACCTAATCTACAACCATTCATCACATCAGAACTTAATAATAACCCTACTCTACAACCATTCATCACATCAGCACAAATAAAAAGCAAAGAGAACAAATAAAACAGCAAAGAAGCAACAACTCAACCCTACTCTACAACCATTCATCACATCAGAAGTTAATAGCAAACCTAATCTAAAACAATTCATCACATCACAAGCATTCATGACAGTGTTATGCACAAACAGAGGCAAAAACTAGCATTTATTACCAGAGAAGAAACAATAAATACTATACCTAATGCAAGTGTAGTAACTACAAAAATACCTGATGATGGTGTACGGAATACCGGAATCAGCCAAGTACTGCTCGGCTTTCCTCTTCCAAACCTACAAAATTGCAGAACGATGCTTAAAGATTACGAACATTTGCTGTGAAGCTCATCTCTCTGATCATGAAAACCAAGAAAGAGGAATCACCAGAATGTTGGCATTGCCAATGCTATTCAGTGGGTGATTAATGTTTGTTCCTCCCATCGACCCGACCAAAACAATCTGTTTAACTCCCGCAGCCTTGGCTGTTTTTGCAAAGACGAGATCATCAACATTTTTGTCTAAACACACATACAAAGAAAAATTCAAGAAGAAGAACACAAACCAGCGTCTATCTGATTCTTCTGACCAATCCAATCAACCTGAAAAACAAAGATAAGGATCAAAACCAAAACGAGGATGGAGATAAATCCACAAGAACACACATTATAGCTGTTCTCACCTGTTCTGGATAAGCTCCTTCTTCAAAGTAGAACTCAGGTCTCCCTCCTTTGCTAGGATCAAAACCGGGTTTCATTTGCGGTACAGCGCTCGTGAGAATGACCAAAGCATCAATTCCTTGAACAGCAGAAGCAATGGCTGCAGGGTCTCGAATATCTCCGATGAAGACTTCGTCCTCTCCACCGATCTTCTCCTTGCTCTCTTTCGTCCTCACTAAACCCCTCGCCACAAACTGATCCGACCTCTCTTTCAATTTCTTGTACACAATTTGCCCTGCCATTGTTTCAAATTGGTATGATGCTGAGGACAACACAAACTCATCAACATTGAACAGTCTCTGTCTTATGGAATCGCACAATACCAAAATGTAGAGAGAATTGAAATCGAAAATCATCTTAGCATTCTAGAATATGAACAGCTATCTGCACAAACGAAACGATCTGAGAGAGAGAGAACATGCTCTTCCATCGGCACCGGTAACGAGAACGGTGAGAGGATCAGTTGTTACGGCGGCGGATACAGTGACGGATCCTCTCCGACCACAAACCGACGTCGAATCCTAAACAAGCGAGCGAAATTGGAGAGCCGACGAAGAAGACGAAAATCGGGAACGAGGAAGTGAGACAAAGAAAGAAGCCACACCTTCGGATTTGTAAAGGAACGCCGATTTCATTCTCCATCGATGAAAACAAAGAGAAAGAGAGAAGAGAGAGAGAGTCGGATGAAAAACGCGAGACCCCGGTTTTTTTTCCCGTCTTAATTTTTTTTCCTCCAATCAATAGCCGTCACGTCCACATGTTTAAACCACAAAATTAAATCTTATATTAGATACCTTTTCTCACTTTTAGATCTGTAATCCTATGGTTTATTATTTTAATAACTTAATTAGATCTCTAAATGTCTCCGATGCACATGTTTTTAGACCCAAAGTGCGATTAGACGATATCCAAATCGGTAACCACCGTTTTTTTTTTTTGGCGATTAGAGAAAAAAAAAAGAATACGGTTAGAAAGGTGCCTTTAGTCAAATAGTTATGAGGTCATTTCTATGGCTTTTCATCATCAAAGTTCGACTTTATATGCTCACATTATAAGGTTAATATAGCTATTGGTTCGGATTTTGTCAGTCCAAACATGTGAAAGCAAAAAAAAAGGAAGTCAGTTAACGCATCATACATACCTAATTAATGTTTTCAATCTTCTAAGAAATCTAATCACTTATTTGTGCATTCGAAGATTAGTGAATTATTTAATAAAAGTCGACTGATATACTTCGTCCAATTGTGTGTAACTACATTTTACATTTTTTATATTTGTCCAATTAGTAGATTTTATTCTCTGTTGAACCTACTACACCTATAAATGTAGGTCTATTCTTATAAAAATATCTATCAAATTGTGAGTTGAATTGTCGTCCGTCAGCGTAATTTCATGAGGACAGATCTTAGAAAAATTATTTAAAATAGCTAAATGGGTATGATGTTGTAATAAATGAGTCAAGAAGATACATAGATAGGTTTCTTTGATCTAGGCCTACTTTGATCCATGTATAACATAGAGCTTTAAAAGATGGTAAGGCTTTGCTTGTAATTGTTCAACTTTTCACTGTTTTTGGTGATTTTGACATAAACATACTAGAGTGAATTAGGTAAACGGCAAGGAATGAAGATTTAGATAAATGACAATTGTTAGAGTTAATAGAAAATAGCAAAAGGGTATTGTAAAATATTAGGTAAAAATACGTATTTTAAAAATTATACTCATTTGTCATTCTCATACATATATATATATATCAGTATTTAATGTATAAAATAAAACCATAGAACTTCCAGATAATAGACCACATGCTTATATATATGACAGAAATATAATTTCATTTGATGAATTAGAAAAATAATTCTATTTTCATTGTTATAGTATACAAATATAATCAACATATTATTAGCTTGTTTGTTTACCTATTTAAGACCATTTGCATTGAGAAATTCTTAAAAAGGGTTCTCATAATAAAAAAATGAAATATAATAAAAAAGGAAGAAATAAAATCTCTCATCAATTGTTGAAAACTCCATATCACATTTGTTTTTTTTATTAGATCATATTTTAATTTTAACTTTAAATTTAAATATAAATTCAATTTACATTAAAATAATAATAATTTTTTTTTTAGAATCTCTCACCAATGCAGATGCTCTGAGAGTGAGAGATCACCAATGCAGATGCTCTGAGAGATAGAGTTAGCGACAGAGTAAAATGACAATGAATAAACAACATGAAGATGAAACTATTTAACCTCGATTAATGTTAAAGATTGGCACCAATGAGTGTATTAGCTAGTATTTTCAACTACAGATTTTCCTGTTTAACACATTCTTCAGATAATTTGAATATCATATTAGAATCATTCGGATTTCTAAAACCCATCCATATACAATAAATACTTAGATTTTGGCAGAACCGGTCCTGAGCCCAAGCAGGTCAAGCCCATGCTTGCGGTCCTATTTTTATATATACAATTTTCAGCCCTCAATTCGTAGAAATTGTCTTTAATCCAGTGGTAGATGATACTCTTTTAGACTTATAGTTCATGGATTCAAACCACAAATATGCAAAATAATTTTTTTTAATAAACCAAACTAGTCCATTTTTAATTTGGGCTTACGGTCTTCAAAATCTCAGGGCCGGTTCTGAACTTATGTTAGCTAGATCGAATAAAGAACGAATGCATATTCTACTAATTCCGACACTTGAATAATTTCGAGATTTATCATTCATTTGAAAAGCTGTCCATGGACTTTAAAATCTACCAATGGAGGCATGGACTTCAAAACGTGATTTTATACAATATGCTTTTATCATTGTATAAAAGTTAATAATAAATGTTTCAGGTCAGATTCGAATAATCAAACAAAAATAAATTATTACCCATACATACATTTTGTACATGTACCTCTATATTTTTACTTGCTATTAGTATCACTCTTATCCACGATCGTGGATATTTAAAAATTCGAGACAGATCTAAAATCGGTGTGGATCTTCCAAGTGATTTGTCCACCCTTCACATTTTGGAATTAGATCGCTATTTGTTAATGATTGGGTCGTTCAATTTTTCCACTAAAAGCATCTCAGCAGCCCATCATTATACCCACATAGCCCATCTTCTTTTGTTTTATTTCTCAATTTTCTTCCTAAATCCTAATGTATTTTTTTAACTGTAAATGTATTTGCTACCTGATTATTATTTTTAACTTACATAAATCAATTTTTTTTTAATTTGACAGAAAGGTAACCGTTCAGATTAAAACTCTTAATAATTTCAATAATAACTAATTTTGAAAGAAAGAAATAAACAAAACTATAGTCAACGCTTCTGTTTTAATACTTTATTATATTACCTGAATCCTGATATACTTTGAATAATCTATAAAAATATTTGACTGACAAAAAAATAAACTATTAAAAAATGTCTATTTTACAACAACTGATTTCATGCAGATTTGTTAGAAATTTGTTATTTGGTAAAGCAATTAAAAATATATATATGTTTAAAAAAATATCTTGGTTGAATTCAACATGTTTTCTTGTGGTCGGGTTCTCCTAACCAGCTATAAAACTAAAATATTATGAGAAGAAATTTGTAGGCCTAAAGCAGAAAAAGATTTGGGGATTCAACGTGTCTATGATATTTCTCCGGTTTACGCTTTGCTTCAACGTTGAACTTTCTGTGGGTATGTTGGATTTGTCATAATCTTATTCGTCATCAATCTTTATAGGATGTTTCGAGCGTTATTAATATGAGATCATTGGTTTGACGTTAATTGCTTAAACTCAGAGATATTGCCTCTAATTTCATTCGAAATGAGTTTTGTAATGGTATAAATCTTTGTCCTTTTGACATTAAAGTTGGATATGATGTCTTAGGTAGGATCCAGAGAGGAGATAAGCCAAACAATAAATTCAGACCAATCAACAAAAGAAAGGTGAGGCTGACCTAGCCGTGCATGAGAGTACCTTTCTCCAGAGTTGGGAGCGGAAGTCGCAGTGAAGGAGTAGATGATCTATGGTTTCAATCACCCCGTTGTGAGTATTACTACTAGTTGTTGGCATGTCGGGACCTAACCATGAAGCTAGTCGGGACCTAACCAGAAGGCGATCCATATGTGAAACCCAAAAGGTGAATTAATACATGTTTTGGGATGCATCATTTGTACCAAACTGTCTACGCCCATTGTTTGACACTACTAATTAAAGAGCCTGATGTTAAAGTTAAGAGAGTGGGTTTTGGGTGGAATGCACCCATGTCTATACAAATTCGATTAAACTAGAGAAAAAAAAACAGTAACGTTTGGAAATTGATATATATTCTACTAATGTACCAATTTTTTTTTTTTTTTGAACATCTCTAATGTACCAATTACACCTACATTTTCTAGAGAAATTGGCTAGGAAGGTTTTTTTTTTCCTGGGGTATATAATTTGTTATTTTCTAGATAGTATCTGTCCAACTTTCCCATGAAATCGTTTATCTGTCATCGTTCCAAATTGTAGACAATTTTGGAAAAACAACTCATTTTTTTTCATAAACGCAAACATTCAAAGTACGTACCCCACCCAAAACACAAAATCTATTCTATTAAAACTAGGGTAGAAAAATAGTCTAACTTTCTATCAATTAAGAAATAATAAAACTAAACACCATAGGTCCCAAAAACTAAAAACTAAAACCCCTAAATCCAAAAACTAAACTAAAGCCTATATATATCCAAGAACTAAATCCTAAACTCTAAATTCTTAAAACTTATAAACCCTAAATCCAAAAACTAAAGGTAAAAACTAAAACCTAAACTCTAACTCCTCTTCAAACCTAAATTCATAACCGAAAAACCTTAAAAACTATATATTTCCTCAATTTTTGAAAAGATTTTATTTCTTTTATTTAATTTCCAAAGAAAAAATTTCATCTTTATTCTTTAAAACCATCGTATTTCTAATTATGCTTTTAAAATAATATAATTGTAAAACATCATATCTTCTATGGTTTTGCAAATAAATAGTTTTGTTGTGCCTACTTGTAAATAAGAACAACCCTTGACTAATAGCTAGGGACGTCAAAAGAAAAATTTGAAAACGACAAATCCTTTCACAATCTTTATGGCTTTATACAATCGTACGGGGGAATCAACTCAGGTCACATTAAAGCCTTTTTTTTTTTCTTTTGACAAAAACCCTAAGAAAAGGGGTAATGTTTTATGTTATATACACACTACATATTGATGTCAAAACAAACAAAATATACACACTACATATATTCCGGATATATAGAGTAAACCAGTCAAAACTTTCACCCACAAAAAAGAAAAAATCTAAATTTTCATTTCCATGGCAAGTAGGAAGAATTAGTAACCGTTAGATAAATTTAAAGCCCGCTGTGCAAAACTCAAAAGAATAGCAGATCTTTTTATCAAAAACAAATAGTAAGAAAAGCAGATCTTATTTGAGATCCCGACAAGAAAATACTGTACATTATTCAAGAACATCTATATCGCTTTGAATCCTGACCCTTAAAAAGCTGGTCTTTATCATCGAAATGGAAACAAAACCCTTCACAGGTCGTTTTCTGTTGTTGAATTTTCTATATTCTGGACAATTTCTCCATTTTATGGGCCATGTTAGTTAGATATTGCCATTGCTAAGACTATACATACGAAGGTACCTACTTGTATATGTATACGTAGTAAAAGTATATTCTAAGATGATACTAAAAGTAGTTGAGTTTGAGGTTAATTCCCAATATATAAGCTCATAAACCAGTATGGATCTGGAATTGGAAACCAAAAAAAAAAAAATTAAACCCTAGGCTAAAATTTACCTGTAATTGAGTGAGGAAGAAACGATATTTCTAATTCAGACCCAAAATCATCAGATCTTCAATTAACAGACACAAAATCATGTCTTCATCACTCTACAGTTAGCAGCCAGTTTCTTGTTACACATCTCTCTCATGCATACAGCATTAATATCTCTATATAGCTTGTTTTGTCTTGGTGTGAGAATTGGACGCTTACTCTCTTTCTCTCTCTCTCTCTCTCTCTTGTTTCTGGGTTTCTTCTTTTCTCTTTCCTCTTTTTATCAGATTCTCGCTTTTTGATGATGTGAAATGGGTGAATCTTGATACTTGGTTCTCGATTCTTGATCTTGATTCTTGAAGCTTCTTAAGTTCGGTGATATGTCTTCTTCCAACAATGATTACAACAATGGTAATAACAGTGGAGTGTACCCTCTCTCTCTTTACCTTTCTTCACTCTCCGGCCATCAAGGCATCATCCGTAATAAAAACAAAAATCAAAAAAAAACAACAACAAAAAAAAAAATAACAACAGAAAAAAAAAAAAAAATAAAAAAAAAAAAGAAAAAAAAAAAAAAAAAAGAAAAAAAACAAAAAAAAAAAAAAAATAAAGTGTCGAGGGAAACCAAGAAGGCGGTGAAGAAGGACCGGCATAGCAAGATTCACACGGCACAAGGGCTTAGAGACAGGAGGGTAAGGCTTTCTATTGGGGTTGCTCGCCAATTCTTCGATCTCCAGGATATGTTGGGGTTTGATAAAGCAAGTAAAACATTAGACTGGCTACTAAAGAAATCAAGAAAAGCTATCAAAGAGGTTGTCCAAGAAAAAAAACTCAACAATGATGATGAAGATTTTGGAAAAAATGGAGGTGATGTAGAAGAGGAAGAGGAGGATGATGACGATGATGGCGATAAGAGCTTTGTGTACGGTTCGAGACCCAAGTACGGTGAAGAAGAAGTGGTATGTGAGGTCAAGAAGGCAGAGAAGAGAAAGAAGAAAAGTGAGATGAGCAACATATCTTCAAAGGGACCAAGAGCCAAAGCTAGAGGAAAAACAAAGGAGATGACAAGAGAGACCTATGATCCTCCAGAAACCGTCTCAGAGATCACACAATCTGAAATCATGGACCCATTCAAGAGGTCAATAATCTTTAATGAAGGAGAAGACGTGACGCATTCTTTGTTCAAGGAAGCAATGGAAGAGTTTGATAACCAAGAATCTATCTTAACCAAGACGAAGATCAATCTTCCGACAAACATGGATCAAAGTTACAATCAACATTATGGGACGTTTATGTTGAAAGATCAGAGTTCTAGCAGCAACTATAATACCATTCTGCCTCAAAATTTGGATTTTGATTATGATCAAAACCCTTTTATTGAGCAACACTTTTGTTCAGTCACCGACACCAATTTCCCCAGAGGTACAGTTTGGATTCAGGCTCTTCTCTAGCCTAAATTATGATTCATATATATGTCTTTTAATTCCATCATATGTTTCTTTCTCTTGTTATTTATCTGGCAGGGTTCCCATAAATCTTGATGTATTCGGAGGACGAGGCATCAAATTTAAACATGTAAGCCAAAATAATCCTTGATTCCTCTTGAACGTATATTAAAGGCTATTTGTGTTTTTTTTTAAGATGCTATTTGATCTTCTGTGTCACTGATCAAGATTCAGTTTGCCTACCTTGAAATGTCTTAGATACAATTTTCAAGTGGTATTGTAACCTTTAAAGTATTTTGAAGATGACTCAGCAAATGATTTAAATATTTGGTGATCTTAGTCCAATCCAAGATTCATAATTCGATCAGGTACTACACAAAACAGTCTTTCAGACTATGCAATTTGCAGTTTAATGTTTCATATATAGCTCTATATTAGGTTCGTTTCCTCAAACCCTAATTTCCTTTAGGACCCACAAAATTAAACATGCACGATGATGAATATTAAGGATCATATACAAGTATCCACACACTGACACACATGTAAAATGTTTGATTTAGTTACATTCCAAATTGAAAAGGAAACTGAGCACTAGCGTGTAGACCGTGGAAGCGTGCGTTTGATTATGATTTGGCCATCCATGTATGGGGAGGATAGATCTTAATTTTGCAATGATATATATGCTTTTTTTAATAGGGGGGTTTAGAGTTCGGCTCTTTGGAAAAGAGGATTGTTAACTTCTACATTTCGATGGAGTAGGATTGATTTCAAGGCTTGTTAGGTGTTAAACTCATTTGGTTAGAGATGTCAACGATTTTTTATTTTATTTTAGTAGTTACTAAAGGACAGTTCAATGTTCTGATAAGATCTATAAGTCGCATATTACTTCAAAATTTTGTAAACAACCACCGCTTGTCGCTTGATGTTTGTTATTCATTTCGATTTTCAACGAAATTTGAGTAAGAATTTAGTCGGATAATTGCAAACCGTATTCAACTCTCTAATACAATCTGACCAAAACTAATTTAAAAATCAAGATAGCTGACGTACTGACAGAGTGTGCGTGGTAGACCGGAAAAAAATCAGGATATCTAACTTTAAACAAATGTGAATGTTTAATAGTTAAAGAAATGTTTCGAGATAATTATGTTGCAAGATTTGACTATTTTTAAAAAAAATTCTTTATAAAATATTCTAATAACTAGTTACACACACATATATATATTCATGAAATAATTTTGAAATAAAATTTTATACTAAAAAAAAAACTAAAATTCCAGTAGATATGAAACATTATAACTCTAGACAATTTCTTCTAACTTTTTTCTTTCAAAATTGTAAACTACGAAAATTATCATCTATCATATTCATATGCTAACTATATCATAAAAAAATGCATGATGGACTACACCTTCAAAAGAACCATACAAGATGACATTCACAAGAAATATATATGTGTATCTCTCGCAAAAGATATTTGCTCTAACAACGTGATGATTTTCGTCAAACTTTGATAGAAACCATTAATTCATTTTGTTTTGACAATAAGAAAATTTATCATCCTCAATGCTGTAACTGGTCCAATTTCAAATGAGTACATGGACATTCAAATCTCTCTAACTTATCTATGTACGTGGGTGTACAATCTGGATGGAATCGCCAACAATTATCTTTTTAAGTCGTGTTGGGTTTGGTTTTACGGTAAAGTCTAGTAGATTATGTGATTGTATTATTTTTAAAGCAAATTTAACGGTTTTTGTCACGGAAAACATAATACTGTTAGGAAAAATATCGTTTGCATTTGCAACATATATATTTTTTGTTTTTGTGTGTGTTCGTGAATGTCATTATGCATTATTCTCTTGTTTGTGTGGTCAATGACGCTTTTATTTTGGTGTCAGGCACATGAAAGACGATCGATCATTTCTATGCACAGCATAACTGAAATCTTTCTTTTACTATGCGTTAATATTTAGAGTTATGAACTCGATATAACTTGCACCCAAAAAAAAAAAAAAAAATTTAACTTGCACAAAAAAAAAAGAACTCAAATTATATATATATAGATATATATATAGAGAGAGAGAGAGAGAGACTTATGAACTCAAATTATATATATTTATAGTTATATATGAACTCTTTTTTTTTTTGAACATTTCAAATTAGATTTTTGGAACAAATAATTAACAAATCTCAGCATCAAAGCTGAAAAAAGAACAGACTAGCTAGTTACGTTCTTCTCTTGTCAATGTATTTTTTATTCATCAAATTCTTATAGTATCTAATATTTGCATAAATCTAATATTATACATTTTCTTATTTGGAGTTTTACCCATATAGCATTGCTTAACAAATATGGATCAATAGAAAGTATAAAACCTTGTAGAAAGCATTCACTGTCAAATAAAATAACTTAAACACTACAAAGCTCACTGAAAATCTCTTACCCTAAAAACTAGATAAAAACTGAGTATAATATATATTAGATGGCTAACGTATCATTTACTGGTACGGATCCATCTAAAAGCTTTGTGCGTTTAGATAAAACTACGTACAAAGCAAATTTTGTAACGAACTAAAAAAATAAAGAAATGCTCTGTAAACCCTTTCGCAAAAAAAAAAAAAAAAATGCTCTGTAAAATTCAGACAAGGATATATACACACAAACAAAATAATGCATCTGAGAGATAGAGAGCGAGAGCGAAAGATACCTTTACAAGTTGTTACTCGTTGCTTCGAAACAGAATAGCATTCTGAAGCAGAGAATATATATGACCTTGTCATGTTGAAGAGAAATATAAGCAGTCAAAAGAAATGTATTAGATATAAGGGAGAAGTTAAAGTATAAAAGAAAAGGTGAGGAAGACTAGAGTTGGTAATTTTGTTTTTTGACAGAACTAGAGTTGGTATATATATGGCTATATAGGAATTTTTAATACTGAAAACTAAACCTTTAAAGATTCAAAAATAAACCATAAACATTAAAACTTAAATTTTTTTGATATCAGTTGCTTCAAAGCTAAGGACCAAGCATTAGGTAAATCAATTTGTTAACACATTTTGCGATACCTAAACATTTCATTTTTAATGAATATTTAGAATTAGAATTTTAAATTTTTGATCCTAAAATCTAAAAATGAGTTTACTTACTTGTTTTAAAAAGATTCAGCCTATTTTCCCCCTAATTATGGCAAAATATATGTATCGATCTACGGTAGGGATTAATTACAGTTTGAAATTTAAACAGTTCAAGTCGGATTTTAATTTAGGTTCGGTTTAACGTGGCCACCTCTACGGAGAAAATTTGTTAAATAACCCAAAAAAATCTATAACCTATAAACTAACCAATTTCTCTCTCAATCTCTTCCTATCTCTCTCTAAAAATTTGGTTAGTTTATAGGTTATTGTTTTTTTGTTATTCACCAAAATCACCCCATTGGCAATCTCGAATTTTGCTTCTTCAAATTTTCATTTCACTTCACTTTTGTTGCTTCTTTTTTTTTCACTTCTTCTTCTTCAAAGCAAGTAAGAAGTTACTGATTAGACTTGCCTAGCTGGATTAGTTAAGTACCTATGAATAATCTACAATATTTAACTAACAAATGCCTGGAAACTGATTATCTCAAGATTTTGTTGCAACGTGAAAGCAACTTTATTTTATTATATAAAACTTCATTTGTCAGATCATCCTATGAAATACTCGCCGAAATAGCTCATTTTAATATTCACACAATATCTTTTCAACATGTCTTTGTGGTACTATTTTTTTTTAGTTTTTTTTATTAGTCTGACCTTGATGGACCTTCACCGCGTCCAATCTTTAGGGTGTCTTTTGTTTAGCATAAATTTACAAATTAGTTGTTGAATAGGTTTTTTGTTTTTGTTTTTGAGAAAGGGTTATTGTTGAATAGAAATTAAAGAAAAAGATTTAACGAAGTAATTAAAAGAAAACGATTACGTTGAAACTGATAAAAAGAAGCAAGAAATGAGACTTTTTTTTGGGGGTAAAAATGTTAAGTATGAAGAAAGAAGAAGAAGAAAGGATCTTGTTGTTTTGGTCTTTTGCAATATAAAGTTTATCAGAGCCTCTTTAGATTGCCATATTGCATTTTGTTTAGTTATAATAAGACACTGTTACATATTTTTTAGGTTTTGGTTTTGGAAATAAGTGGTGCTCTTGACGAATCAAATTAATGGCGAGTTAGTTTAATTTCTTAGAATTCGGAGGAGAACTTGTCAGATACAGAGAGAGAGATCGAGATATGTTTACACAAATTAGAGATTATGTCCCTACAGATTCAACAGAGTACCACAAAAGATATTAATCCGTCAAAGCTTAATGTATACACATCTACAATGCTTTAGAAGAGTTTATATTCAGTCATTTAAAAATCTGATCCAAGTTTCATACGCTACACAAATACTGTTCAGCATCTGGTATCAATGACATAGAGGAAGAATCCAAACTAATACTAACTTTCTACAAAAAAAAAATTCCAAGTTAATTTTGTCATTCTGGTATACACATTCTTATAAACGATTTATTGATTTATTTGTCAGAAAAATAATATCAATAGATTATATTCCCTCCGTTTTTCTTATTTGATAATTTAGGATTTTTTTTTTGGTTGAATTTAATTGATGTTCTCACAAACCAATGGAAAAAGTAACACCAAATGATTTTTTACCTTTATATTAAGTAATCAATTTAAAATTAAACAAAAAGGTTACAATAGACATTATATATATATTTTTTTAAGTTTGTGTGCACAATTGTAAAAACATCAACTATTAATTCTCTTATAAACATCAACTATTAATTCTCTGATAAATTAAACACAGAAACTGAAGTTGAGATCAAAAGAGTTCCACAACGACTAAAGAAGGATTTAAGACAAAAAAAATTCACCACAATGTCAGAAAAATTAAAATGCAATATTTTTGTATTAAGACAAAAAAAAAAGGATTACAAAAATATTTCCCAAGGATTTAAGGATTCGTTTGAGTGAACCAAAACGATGACGGATCTTAAGCCAATCTTAATGGGCCAAAATTAAATATTAATGGGCCAAAATAAAATCTTAATGGGCCTTATATTCGGGTTTACACATAAGAGCACATTATTAGACTTCGTCTCTTGTTTCTTCCTCAGTCGGATTTGCTTTGCTTGTTCCGAAAGTCGGCCAGGAAGTTAAGAAGAGGAAGAGAAAAACCAGAGCGGAACATAGAAGCGAAGAAGAAAGAAGAAAAATGGAGTCTCCGAAGAAGATAGCTCACGAGATCGGTGGTGTCAAGAACGACGCTCTTAGGTTTGGTCTCCAGGGCGTTAAGAGCGACATCGTCGGATCTCACCCACTCGAATCTTCTTACGAATCTGTAAACTATCCCCCGATCGATTTCTTCTTTGTTTATTAGTTATCTCATGCGATTCTCTGTGTTGGTATTGGTTCTGTTTCGATTACCGATTGAATCTGATTGTTTCCCGAGAAAGTGTGGTGAGAAAATAAAAAGAGCAAGTTGGAAATTAGCTAAGAAAGGAGCTTAAAGTGTGTGTTGATATGCATTCTGAGTTTCTTTTATCGCCTGATTAGTTGATTTACTTACTTCTCTTGTTCGCTATTGGGGTTTAATTCGAGACACTTTGAGTAGCAATTGGGGTTTCAATCTTACTAGATTTCTCAATGGGTGAAAATTAGGGTTGATGATTGATTTCCTTTTGTTTTTCGATTTCAGCAAAAGAAATCGCAAGAGGCGACGAAGAGTACGATCATTGCGCATACCTTCGGGGCTGCACTTCCATTGAAGATGGACATGGACAGGCAAATTCTCTCACGGTATGTGTCTTGTAATTGCAGTAATCTCTCTGAATCTGGAAATACGACTTTGTACTGGAACGCTGCTAGATGACTAGATAGGATATGTGTTCATAATTTGTAATATCGGAAACTAAAGACTTTGTACATGAAGATTCTGTTTTGTGTGAATCAATGCATTGTGAAGCTAGTATATGGTGGAAAGTAAGATGCACACACTTATAGATCCCATTTATTCATGTTTTTCATTGGCACTTGTGTGCATTACTGGTATCTATGTGTTTACTGGTATTTAAGTGCCTTGTCGGTACTGGGCTAAATACTTGACACAATCTATGTGTGCATTGGTCTAAAGAGTTTGCTGCATGATCTGCTGGTGTGAAAAGACAACTTTTTGGTTGTGTACTGATCTCATTTTATCCTTTTTGTTCTCTCTGGAATATGTAGGTTTCAGAGACCTCCTGGACCAATTCCTTCGTCGATGCTCGGTTTAGAAGTCTACACAGGAGCTTTGGATAACTTTGGCTTTGAGGATTACTTGGATGGTAAATTTCCTTTACTCCGATTGCATGTTTCTCAATATTCACTTCTCTAGATCCGTGGACACCTACTTGATGGTATCTCAGTAGTATGCACTAGCTGAAAACAACTTTATGAAAAAATCATAGTTTGATACTTCTTTGATACTCGCAAGAAGCAAAAGATTCAGTTTTTGAAATGCTGAATTTTCCTCAAAAGCATCATCTTTTTATAGTTCATTTTCTTACAAAGCTCTTGGTGTCAAGATCATCATCTAGATTAATTAATGGAAGGGATGTGTCTAAATGTGTGATTGGTTTAAAAAATTCGATATCGATGATCTGAAACTGGTAATCTTCATCCCTTGCAGATCCTCGTGACTCGGAGACGTTCAAGCCGGTAGATTTTCACCACGGGATGGAAGTTCGTCTTGGCATCTCGAAGGGCCCGGTTGCCCCAAGTTTCATGTAATGCCCCTCAAAGGGTGGTTTTATTGGTTGTTGTTCTGTCTTAAGCTTTTGAACGATGATACGAGTGAGATCGCGTATGAACTTATTTCGACATTAATCTTCTATTCTCTACTGACCTAACTCCCAAGTTCTTTGAAATCAGATGAGACAACTATGAAACTGAATGATCAATCAATTCTAGTATGTTAGGTTCTGTGTAACTAAAGTTTCCATGTATTATTAGCTTCTTAGTATAAAGATATGGAAAATATCGAAGATCTCAAAATTTTTAACATCTTTCTAATGAAAGATTCATCCCGTATTCCACTTAGAGATTGTAAGCAATGACACTTTTGTGTTTTTTCACTATAAATGACGACGGTTTGTAAAATCCATACATTTTTAGACACTCAAGCTCGACGGCTAAAAATGTATGGATTTTACAAACCCGTGAAACTAATCATTTATAGTGAAAAACACATGAATTTCTCATTCCGCTATAAAAAGCTGAATTATGAAAAATGTTTTTAGAAAAAAAAATCATCTCATTCCTTTCCTACCGTATTCAAGAGAAATGAGTGTAACAAAATTATTTTTCTATCATATTTATTTCATTCATGTTTGTTCTATTAATTCTTTCTTCTTATGCTTTATCATTTAGATCCTAAAGTAATTGTACTGAGATAAATTCAAAACTATGGAATTAAGGGGTGGATGTCAAGAGGAATTTGAAAAAGAAACATGGAATTGACAAAAAAAAATCGAGAATAATTAAAAGTAAATATGTATAATTTATTTGTATCTGTTACAAGTCATGACAAATACTCTATTCACTACAAGAAAACATGACGTTTGCCACGATTTTTTCGAGGAAAATAAATCGTAGTAAATTAGCATCGAATTAACGAGAAATTTACGAGGAAAATTAAAAACGTCGGTAATTCGTCGGAAAGAGCAACGAAAAGAAATCCTCGCAAATTCATCGTAAAATTCCAACGAATTAACGAGGAATTAACGACGAACATATATTTCGTCGCTAATTCGTCCTAAATTAACGAGGAATTAGCGACGAAACATGTTTGACGTGGATTCCTCGGAATTTCGTCGTTAATTTCCGACGAATTACCGAGAAAGTATTTCGAAGTAAATTAACGACGTATTAGAGAGGAAAATAAGTTAGATGAAAACGTGTTTTACTGGTTTTTTTGTCACGAAAATATTCCTTGTTAATTCGTTGGTAATTCGTTGGTAATTCGATGTAAAAAAAATATAGCAACACTTCATTATAAAAATTACAAAAACAAAATCAAACTCTCTCTTCACCTACAAAAAAAAACTTTTCACCAAAAAAACACTTTTTAAACACTTTTTCAATATATTCCTTTTCAAAAAAAAAAAAAAATTTCTTATATACCAAAAAAAAAAAAAATGTCAATATACGAATTACGAAGTTGGATGTATAATCGTAAAGATTTGGAGGGATCGCTGACGAGGGAGTTTCAACATGGGCTAGAAGGATTCATGTATCAGGCGGGAAGTTTGCAAATTACCGTTGAAAGTGGTATGATGTACTGTCCTTGTCAAAAATGCATGAATAGGAAATTTATTCGTATCTCAAAAGTGTGGTCGCATCTATTAAATAGACGGTTTTTTCCGCACTACTATATTTGGTATAATCATGGAGAAGGGCATGGGGGAAATGCTGCTAGTAGTAGCGGTAATAACCAAGCAGTTAATGTTGATGCTGAGTCAAATAATGTGCATCAAGTTGATGATCATGGTGAATATGGTGATCATGATAGGATTCATGAGATGGTTACAGATGCATTTCATGAAAACACGGGTACATTTCTAGCTGCTGGTCATGATAGTAATATTTACGACGAGGAACCCAATTTAGATGCGAAGAGATTTTATGATATGTTAGATGCTGCAAATCAGCCACTCTACGATGGATGTAGAGATGGGCACTCTAAATTGTCCTTGGCAGCTAGGATGATGACCATTAAAACTGATCATAACTTAGGTGAGGTTTGCATGGATGATTGGGCTGATTTGATTAAGGAGATTTTGCCTGAAGATAATTTAGCTGCTGAGAGTTACTATGAGATACAAAAGCTGGTTTTTAGTCTTGGGTTACCTTCTGAGATGATAGACGTTTGTGTAGACAATTGCATGATTTATTGGAAAGATGATGACAAGTTGCAGGAGTGTCGTTTTTGCCATAAGCCACGGTATAAACCGCAAGGTGCTGGTCGTAATAGGGTGCCGTACCAAAGGATGTGGTATCTTCCAATAACTGATAGGTTGAAAAGATTGTATCACTCGGAAAGGACTGCTGCATCCATGAGATGGCATGCTGATCATTTGCAGATAGATGGGGAGGTCAATCATCCGTCAGATGCAAAAGCGTGGAAACATTTTAAGACGGTACACCCCGACTTTGCTAGAGAGAAACGGAATGTATATCTTGGTCTTTGCACAGATGGATTTAGTCCATTTGGTATGTCTGGTAGGCAATATTCTTTATGGCCAGTAATCTTAACGCCTTACAACCTTCCCCCAGACATGTGCATGCAAAGAGAATTTCTATTCATGAGTATATTAGTCCCTGGTCCCAAGCATCCGAAGCGGTCTCTTGATGTGTTTTTGCAGCCTCTAATAGCGGAGTTGAAGGAATTGTGGTTTAATAGGGTACGTACATATGATATTTCAAGGAAGAAATTTTTTACGATGCGGGCGGTTCTTATGTGGACAATAAGTGACTTTCCCGCATACGGAATGCTATCAGGGTGGACTACGCATGGGCGGTTGTCCTGTCCTTATTGTCTCAATCGAACAGAAGCATTTCAATTGAAACACGGTAGAAAAACAAGTTGGTTTGATTGTCACCGCCGATTTCTACCCTTGTCGTATACATACCGAAGAAACAAGCGGTTATTTAGAAAGAACAAAGTTGTCTGTATTTCTCCTCCTGTATGTGTATCCGGGGCAGATTTAGAAGCGCAAATTGATCATTACGGTGCACAGCAAACAGTCGTCCGAGGTGGAAATTGGCACAGTACAGCGAATATGCCAGATGGATATGGGGAGCATCACAATTGGCATAAGAAAAGTATTTTCTGGGAGCTTCCGTATTGGAAAGATCATCTGCTTAGGCACAATCTCGATGTCATGCACATTGAGAAAAACTTTTTTGATAACATCATGCATACCTTTGTTCGGGGAGAACCAAAGACAACGTAAAATCAAGACAGGACTTGCCTGACCTTTGTTCGAGGAATGAGTTGCATCTTTCAAGCAACGGGAAAGCACCAGTTCCAATATTTCGATTGGGTGGCTCTGAAAGGTCATCATTGTTCAATTGGGCGACATCTGATGTGAAGTTCCCCGATGGGTACGTTTCGAATCTATCTAAATGTGTGGAAGGGCAAAAGTTTTCAGGGATGAAGAGTCATGACTGTCATGTAATTATGGAACGCTTGTTGCCTTTTGCCTTTGCTGAACTTCTACCTGCAAATGTACATGAAGCAATTGGAGGTAAAATTCTGGCTTTTTAATTAATTATATATGTAAGTATGTCTAACTGACTCATGACATTGATTAATTATTGATAAATTTTATACTTGTTGTTTTGTTATTGCAGGCATTGGGTCATTTTTTCGTGATCTTTGTACTCGTACTTTGACAAAAGATGTAATTGCACAATTAGATGCGAATATATCTATCCTGCTGTGCAACTTGGAGAGGATATTTCCACCAGCTTTTTTTGATGTTATGGAACATCTACCTATCCATCTTCCTTATGAAGCAGAACTTGGGGGACCTGTTCACTTTCGATGGATGTATCCGTTTGAGCGATTTATGGGTCATTTAAAGCGGAAAGCAAAAAATCTAGCAAAGGTTGAAGGTTCAATCGTTGCGGGAAGTTTAACAGAAGAAACTTCTCACTTCACGGGATATTATTTTGAATCAAATGTGCGGACACGAAAAAGGGCTCCTCGACGATATGATGATGGAGGTGTAGGTCGAACATACCCGGTGGAAGGTGTCCCAGACATTTTCTCATCAATCGGACGCCTATGCGGAAAGTTGAAAGAAGTATGGTTCGCCAACGAACATGATCATCATAGCGCACATACGTATATTCTTCTAAATTGCGAGGAAGTTAGTCCATTTGAAATGTAAGTGAAATAAATTTATATATCATATCATGTATATCTATATATATATATATATATATATAGTTTGGTTGGTCATTCACTCATATATATATATAATGTTCTTGCAGGGAATTCGATAGACAGGTACGTGAAGCTATTGACGGAGTTACAAATGAGAAAATCAGCACTCGTAAAGATCGCCACTTTGCTCAGTGGTTAAAGTCAGAAGTAAGTTTATATATATATATATATATATATATATATATATATATGTATTAATTTAATAAATAATTCAATTAATAATTAATAACATTTTTTTTTTTATATAGGTTGCGGATGGAGATACGGCATACCCGCTCTGGTTTCATGAATTAATCAAAGGCCCGATTTGGAAAATCACTACTGCATCCATGTATTGTACACGTGGATATGTGTTTCATACATTCAAATACGGCAATCAAAGGACTACTGCAAACTACGGGGTTTGTGTGAGGGGCGAAATTGATTTTTATGAGGTGTTGCAAGACATAATTGAAGTTGAGTACCCCGGGTTGGTTGCAATGAAATGTGTTCTCTTCAAATGTGATTGGTTCGATCCAACTGTTGGTCGAGGTGTGCGTAAAAATAAAAATGGGACGGTAGACATCAATAAATCACGGCGTTACAACAAGTTTGAGCCATTTATCCTTGCATCGCAAGCAGAACAAATCGCCTTTGTTCCTTATCCCCGAGTTCGCACAATAGGCATCCCATGGTTAGCAGTTATTAAAGTTTCTCCAAGGGAAAAAATTGTTGATCTGCCAATGCAACAAGATCATTGCTATGATATTCTTCAACCAGATGAGAGTACTGGCGATATTCTTCTAATAGATCCGCAAAATAGGGAGGTTGATGAAGATCTTCCAGACGATACTACTGAAGAAGAAGAAGAGCCAGAGTTTGAAGAAAGTGATTCACCTGATGATGAAGAAGGTGAATCAGATGTATTGGAAAATGAATATGATAGTGATTTATAAAATTCATGTAATTTAAGCTATATATATTTTGTAATTTTCACTTAAAAAGTATGGACAATAAAAATCTTATGTTTTTTATAAATTCGAATGATAACGTATACTACGAGTGATACTTCTTCTTAACGACTATGATTCTTTATATTGAATGTTACGGCTTTTCATTAATTTTATAATAATTTAAAATTCTTTATGGTATGCTTAAAACTATATGAGTGTCTACATTATGTTTGATTTGAACAAAATAAGAGATTTTAAACGTATAAAGAGTTTAGGGTTAAAAAAAAAAATATTACATTTTACTACGAATTTGCGAGGATTCCTCGCAAATTCGTCGTAAATGTCCAGTTTTACAACGACTTTGCGAGGAATCCTCCCAAATTCGTCGTAAAACTCATATCCTAAACCCCAAACTAGCGTACTCTAGTTCAATATATTTGGTTATATAAATGTATAATTGAAATTGTTGTTTTTGCTTAAAAATGTATAGTACATGCATAAAAATCTTATGTTTTTTATAAATTCGAAGGATAACGTATACTACGAGTGATACTTCTTCTTAACGACTATGATTCTTTATATTGAATGTTACGGCTTTTCATTAATTTTATAAAAATTTAAAATTCTTTATGGTATGCTTAAAACTATATGAGTGTCTACATTATGTTTGATTTGAACAAAATAAGATATTTTAAACGTATAAAGAGTTTAGGGTTAAAAAAAAAAATTACCTTTTACGACGAATTTGCGAGGAATCCTCGCAAATTCGTCGTAAAACTCATACCCTAAACCCCAAACTTGCATGCTCTAGTTCAATCTATTTGGTTATATAAATGTATAACTGAACTTGTTGTTTTTGCTTAAAAATGTATAGTACATGCATAAAAATCTTATGTTTTTTTATAAATTCGAATGATAACGTATACTACTAGTGATACTTCTTCTTAACGACTATGATTCTTCATATTGAATGTTATGACTTTTCATTTTATAAAAAATTAAAATTCTTTATGGTATGCTTAAAACTATATGAGTATCTACATTATGTTCGATTTGAATAAAATAAGAGATTTTAAACGTATAAAGAATTTAGGGTTAAACGAAAAAAAAAAAATTACATTTTATGACGAATTTGCGAGGAATTTTCCCAACTCCTCGCAAATTCGTCGTAAAACTCGGGGATGACTTTGGGACGAATTAAGGACGAATCGGAAGTTTGGGACGAATTACCGACGATTCGTCGTTAATTCTTTGTAAAATGTGGCGTCGTAAGTGCCTCGTAACTTTGGGACGAATTAACGACGACTGAGAGGGTATTCGTCGCTAATTCCTCGTAACTTTGGGAGGAATTAGCGACGAATCTAAATTCTATATATGCCGAGCTTTCTCCTTCCTCTCACTTCTCAACCTTCTCTCAAATCTCTCAAATCTCTCTAGATCTCTCTCTCTCTCTAGAAACCAACTCGGATCTCTCCCCAAATTTATCAAATATTAGAAGGTAAGGATCTAAATTTATATATTTTTTTAAATAAATTTAGGTTGGATAATATTAGGATATCGGAATATTAGAATAATGTTAGAGTATCGGAATATTAGAATAATGTTAGGATATCGGAATATTAGAAGAATATTAGAAATATTTTATTGTAAATAGATTTTTTTTTAATTTAGAGATTTTTTAATTTTAGTTATTAATTATATTTATTAATTATTGTGCAGATGAGGCCTTCTCGTCGTAACCATTATTATCAGTTTATACCTGATAATGTTGGTGGGACTTCGTCCGGGACAGTTCCGATTCCAGATTCGTTTCAGCCATACACTACTTCCGCTACTGAGTCGGAAGTTCCGCAGACCCAGACCCAGGCTACTGCACCACCGCCACTCTTCAGGCAACCTGGTGTTCCTCTTCCATATGCCCATTTGACGGTTGATGATTTGATTGCACAACCGGGAAGAACTAATGTTACGAGATTAGATCCGCGTCATATAAACGGAAAGTGGTACGTTTTTAAATTTATTATTTAATTTCATATTTTATTTTTATGTTTTCAATTTGTGATTTATTTTTATTTTTTTAGGTTCGGCATCGAAAGCAGTGTCGGACGGTCCGTTAGCGATATCATCAAGTCATTTTTCACCGAGCCTCACGCAAATTTCAAAACTCTCGCCGGTAATAAATGTTTTTTTTTTAAATTATAAATTATTAAAATTGATATTAAATAAATTTTTATTTGTTTTTTTTTTTTTGTAGCAAAAATACACTTGGGATTCTGTTGATACCCCGACCGTGCGGGAAGCGTTCAAGAATAAAGTGATGGGACGTCTCGGAGGCACCGTTTCGGACTGGAAAAGAAAATGGGAGGTCATAGGCGACGACGCAAAACCGATATACATCGAGAAGTCGGTTTTGGACGGATTGGTTCGCTACTGGCGGGATCCCCACTCGGTCGTCATTTCTGCAAAGTGCTCATCTTCCTGTAATACCGTTGGTCCGGACGGTTTACCCGCGGCATTGCCTCATACAGCCGGTCAAACGCCTTTTGCGGGCGTTCGTTTACAAATGGTAAATTATTAATTCCTTTCATAAATTTATTTTCTATTTTTTAAATTTTTTACTAACAACATATTTTACAAAAAACTTATGCATCCGACAACGAAGGTGTTTTGCCTCCGATGACGGAAGTTTTTGCGAAGACACATCGCAAGAAGGCGTCGGGCCTCTTTGTCTCTAACAAGGCCGAGAGGATCTACAACGAAGTCACGGCGAGGATTGTCGAGCGAGAGTCCCATATGTCTCAGGCATCACCTGGCGGTTCTTCAGTGCAATCCGGGGGGTTGACCACTCCCGACATCGATCGGATCTATGAGGAGGTATGTATAATAATATATCTATTATTATTATTATTATTATTTTTTCTAATCATAATTTGTTTATTTTTTTTAAAATCTAGGTTGCTCCTAAGATAAAGGGGAAAGTCGTAGGGATGGGATCTATTGATCATGTCCCATCTGCTTCGTCTTTTGCCCCTCAGCGGTCCGCCGAAGATGATCCGGTCGTCCTACGTGCCAAGATAGCGACTCTGCAACAAAATCAAACCGAATATCAACAACAAGTCAAGGCTGAACTTTCGGAGTACGACGCTATCTTCGAGATAATGGCAGTAGGAAATCCCCAGATCGCCGCACTCTTGCAAGAGAAGCAGAGACGACGAGCGGCAACAACACATGCCGGGCCCAACCATTCGACAGAGGAACACTTGACTGAGCAAGAACGCGAATCACGCCGCCTTGCGGCTGAAGCTACTGAAGAAGCACGACGGCTTATCCCGGATTTCGATTATGGTCTAGAGGAGTAGTAGTTTTATTTTATTTTTCTTAAAAATCAAAAATATTTATTTTTAATTTTATTTTAAATTTTAATTTTAAAATTTTCTTTTTTGTAAATATTTTCTTTTATTTTAAATTTAAAAGTTTACTAGGTATTTACGACGAAAATAAGTTTGCCACGATTTAAGGACGAACTCTGTTGCAACGGTTTTACGACGATTTTTTAGTTTGCCACGAATTTACTACGATTCTTTTCCCCTCAATTTGCCACGAATTTACGACGATTATTATTTTGCTACGAATTTACTACGATTTTTTTTCCCTCAATTTGCCACGATTTTACGACGATTATTATTTTGCTACGAATTTACTACAATTTTTTTCCTCTCAATTTGCCACGGATTTACGACGAATTATGTATCTCGCTATTTAACGACGAATTTACGACGACATTATTAACGACGATTTTACGACAAAATATGAATCTCCCAAAATTAACGAGGAATTTGCGACGAATTTGTTTTCGCGACGATCGATTACCGACGATTGAACTTTCGTGACAAATTCGTTGCGACTGTCGATTTACGACGAATTTGCCACGAATTCGGTCCTCGTAAAAAGTATGTTTTTTTGTAGTGACTCGTTAAACTAAAAAAAAAAGAACTAATTTCAAGTAGAAAAATCAAAGATGGATCAAATGAGATCATTCATCTCTCTCTCATTCATTTTTATCCTATTCATCCTTTTGCGTTTAGCATTTGAAGTTACGTTTTGATGACAATGACTCTCCTTTTATGAGAATAACTTACAGGAATTGAACAGAAAAAAACAAATTCTTCTCGACTCAACCGATGGTTGCTTAGAGCCTAGAGGAAAAGAAGAAACATGTTTCTTCAGCTGACAAATTGTACTCTAATTGAAATCCCAGTCACGCCCAATATTTCGATTATTAATTTTTCATTTGAAAGATGCTTTTCGCTAACGTACTCTTTTAAATTGATCCCCAACGAAGACTATTCCCTAACAAAAAAAGAAAATAAAAGATATGAGCAACGGTCACAAGCGATTCCCATATAGGAGGCCCTCATGACGCTTTTGACTTGAACGTTCTTCTTACGTAGGCCCCCACTCACTCTCCATTACCCCCGTGGCCGATTGGCCGCATCACTTCTTAATTCTTATTATGCTTTTTCAATTTTTTATTCATTTATGTCACCAAAATTAAACCCTTTTTTTTTTAATATAACACAGAAGGTTTATGTTTTAAATAATGTTGAACAAAAAAAAAGAAGGTTTATGTTTCAAATAATGTTGAACAAAAAAAAGAAGATTTATACAGTAAAACCTCTATAAATTAATAATGTTTTATAAAAATTTATTAATTTATAATGATTATTAATTTATAGATATATTATTTGGTTGATACACTAATTTTAGAACTGAAAAAAATATTAATTTAGCGAAGTATTAATGAATCGAGTATTAATTTATAGAGATTCTACTGTATTTTATTTTATCACCAAGTTTTTACATTTTAATTGTTTTTTTTATATATTTCCAATAAGACCTAACAATTAGATATTAAAATTTTAAAACTATCTTAAATCCGTTGTAACACATCGAAAAATGTAAGTGAAGCACAAAACTCGATTTCTCAATTGATCAGAATGCGTAATTATCGAAGAAATAAACTAATGAAAGTAACATCTACATTTGTTGCACGATTTACTTAATGAAGTTAGTAGTAGTACATATTAGATAAAATGTATGGGAGAGGGGCAAGTCTTACTAATATGGGCTGAAAGACGGCGGCAGCCAACAACGCATTTGTACTTTATGGTCTTTCATTTGCAGTTCTATTCAAACACGTCTCCATCGAAATTGTGGATAACATATTTTAGAAAGAGTTATTTTGACATATTTCACACAAATTAAAAAAACAATGAAAAGTTCTAGTTTACTTTTTATTAGTATACTAAACAAATTTCTCTGTCTAATTAAACACATTGAATTAATAAAGTTAAAACTGAATTTTTAATTAAAATTCTGCATTAAAAATGTAAAACGAAACTCTTTATGAAACAAAAACAAAACTCTAAAATAATACTCTTTGTAAAACGGAGGGAGTATATTTTTTGTATGTATTTTTAATTTTGATAATAAACAATAACTAACCCTTTTAATTTAATTCTTTTAATTGTTACATTAGCAGGATTTAGTAAAATTTCAAAAAGTTTGTTTTTTCCAAGATTTTGGAGCCAAAAAGAATCAAAAAGATAAAATATCGCTACAAAAAAGCACTATCTAATCTGACGGTAATTCCAATATAAATCATTTAGAATCTTCTCAGAAATTTGTTAAAATATAGCCATTAATATAACTGTTGTTATAGTCATTGTAATAGCTGTTGTAATTTTGAAATGCTATCACAGAAATGTGGTTATACCAATCTAGCTTCCCATCCTCATTCACAACAAATCATAAAAAATCTCAAGAAATATATATTTTTCAAATCGTTTTGATTACTTTTGATCTTGGATGGACAAACCCCCGAATGATCCAGCGACAGACGTGTTTACTGATGAGTTCGTCGAATAATCTGAGTCAATTTATAAAATTCACATCAAATCAGAACATATTAAATATATCTATGTCCTAAATGTTAGAATCATATTTTTTTTTTGTGTCTATAGTTCGAATCACCTATATTTAGGCAACGATTTATGGCGGATTATAAGATTTGGTATTCGCATGTAGAAAATGATTTAATAGTGTATTAGTGAACATTATCATGCATATAAGTTAGAGGAACCAACAACGAAAATAGATGAACACTTGGGTATAAATGATGAGTTTCGTAAAAATATATTATCGTTTGGTGAGAATAGCATTCGAATAGAGAAACCGAATCTATTAATTAATTTTATTATTTAATATAATTAAATATATTTTATGTAAAGTAAATTAGATTTTTCAAAAATATTTTGAATTTTTGTTTCATCAAGAAGATTGAAGATGACAAGTCTTAATTTAGATATTTAATTATTAAAATTTTATTAGTAACTTTTAAATTTAACACGTGTTTTAATATTTTGATTATTGATTTTGGAGAAAAACTTTGGTTCAATTTAACACGTGTTTCCATTAGATATATATTTTTAAATGCTCCAACTCATGGAAATTCGAGTTAACAGAAATAAACAGGAGGTACCTAGTCAAGTAATTTAATTATCTGCTAGTTATATAGTATAAACTTTTTATTATTTTATTCAAGAGAAAAAACACGATTAGGGATGCAACTGATATCACAAAAGTGGAAGTACAACGTACAAACTCACCAAAAGGTAAAATACAACCCGTAAAAGGGTTAAACTTTGTATACACTACGCACTTTACAGGTAATAAGAAAAACTATTTCAATACATTCTTAGAGCATGAACAATAGTGTATTTTAGCCTAAGTTTTTAAGTAATTAAAACTCAAAAATAAATAAAAATTAGATTTTAATCAGAAAATTGGATATTAAAGAAGAACTTTAAGTCATGTTTAATATATGTATCTTAGTGACACATGTCTGAAGGAGAATGGATCGGTATTTTGTTTTTATGGGAAAAAATAAAACTTTTATTTATGTTTCAATAAATCAAATAAACTTTTCATAAAATAAAATAAAAATCAAATTTTTTTTATATTAAAAACTTCATCAAAAGTTTTACCATTAGAGGAGAAAAAATAAATTAAGAATTCTTATATTAAATCCACAATAAAAAATTGCTAAGAACCTTACATGAGATTTAACATTGTTCATGCTCTTATATTTTATATTCCCACAGTTTCTTATTCTTCGGTAATCAACAAATTGACAAAAAAACATTCTTTTTTCTATAAAAAAAGAACATTCTTCAGAATTCAATTATAAAGCAAAGAAGTTTGGCGAGACCTAACTAGTCTTCATCGACGACTCATTAAATTAGTTTCTTTTGCTGGGTAGATGATTAGCCTTTGTTTAACAATTAATAATGTATGAAAGTTGAGGGTTTTCTTTCAGTAATGGAGAAAAAAAACATTTATACAAAAAAATTAGAGAGAATTAAAAAAAAAAAAGCACAATGATGGGAGTCACGTGGAGACAGAACATATACTTGTGTCAAAGCCCATATGCACACAGCTTAGCCAATAGCCATCTTGGCTTTTTGTTTTGTTTCTTTATTCCTTTTTCTTCATATTATCTATTTTCCAAAGTGCAAGGGTTTTTTTTTACACAGTTATTTTGACAAATAATAAAATAAATTTTAAAACTAAATGAAATTTTGTTAAGTTGTTATTATTAAATAGTAACAAAAGCATTACATAAACTGTCAAGTCATACACGAGCTACCATAATTATATTTCATTCGTAAAAATCAGCTACAATTGATAACTCGTCACCTCCGCAACTAAAACAACCCAATCTGACCATTCAACACATTGATTTGATACTATACCAAAATCGTGTATACCTATAACTTTTTTTTTTTTTGATAAAATGTTAAATTTTATATCATTTTAGTTTTTTGGCAGAATTACAAAAATTCAACAAAAAGAGGTAGAACGACCAAAAACTACAAACAACAGAACGAAAACACGACTAGACACAACAGCAAGCACAAAACAGATAAGAAACGGTTAGAGAAAAACGAAATGAAAAACCAAACGAATCCAGCCGATAAAGCAGCAATCACACACCTAAGCGCAGACCTTCCCGTTTTTGCCACAGTTCAGAAGAACTGGAGTACCCATCGTTGTTGCCACGAGCATTTTCCAGAGGCAAGCCCTCAATACCTCTAGATAAAAATACCTACAGCTTCTCCGAGACTGACGCGAACTCTGATTCTGTCAATCGAGCAAACTTGCAGCTGGCGGCATAGGAGTCCGAGCGGACAATCGGAGAAGCTACCTCCGACCACCATTCCCGAGAAAGCGAAACAAACTCAAGAACCAACTCCTTCAACTAGAAGAGAACCGAATGACCGAACCGCCGCCTCTATTTAGCGACCAGAATCGCTCCACAAAACCACCGAACCAACGCCGGAGCCTACTCTAACCGAACCTAAGAAGCGCTCCACAAACCACAGTACCAAGCCGCAGAAACAACACACACCGAAGGCCGCAGAAGGAGCCACACCGAAGACCAAATGAACAGAGAAGCTACGAGTTGCAAACAATAGGGAGAGGAGCTCTGAACAACCAAAACCGCTGATGAAGCCTCACCACCAGCCGTCGCCGAGACAGCCCAAACCGAGCCAAACCACTGCCAAAGGCCTCCGTCCAACCTACAACCTATCGATGGAGAAGACGCGCTGGATTTCCCACAAAACCACCGCGAAATCCCTAGTCTCGATAAGCCTAAACCGCAGAGCAAACCAAAACCACCGGTAATGAATAGTGTTACTGCTGCAGGGACCATATACAGAGGAGAAGGAGAAAAGTGAAGAGAAAGAAGGGTTAGTCCTCACGACCCATTTCAATCTAGACACCCAAAACCGCTCCAAGAGAAGAAAAACCGCCACTGCTACAGAGCAACTCGAGGCCAAGGACCCAAGCCGGGGCCACCATAACACACCGCACCACATGCTCCCGTAGCGAGACACTTGAAGACCCCCAAAGAAGCTGTCCTCGAGCAATCAAAGAGGGTGAAGCAAGAGCTCGAGCCGCTGGACGAGACGAAGGAGACGGAGGAGCACACCGGAGCCTCTAACAAAACACAGAGGAAGAGAAGCAGATCTACGGTGAAGGCGAAAGGGAAAATCATCGAGACAGCCGCCAAAAGAACAAGCAAGGAGCGGGGGTCCCTCCCACGGTGGCGGTGAGAAGCACCGCTCACCGGAGAGGGAGATCGGCGAGCAAGAAGAAGCGGCAGAGAGACCAAGGTGGGGAGAGAGAAATCGCCCTTTTGGGCTATTTAATAAATTGTTCTTTTTTAGCAGTTTTATTTGATTTGAGCAGTTTAACCAAACTCAAAACTGTTAGGATAAACTTTTTATAGTGACAGGCCCCACCGCAAAGCGGCTCCATATCCAGGAAAAATCTCACCTCCGGCCTGGACCTACGGGTTAGTATACACCGCTTGTCCCTACTCGTATGAAAGAGTTTTTATTTGGAGAGGCTCAGTACCACCGTGGCGACAGAGAGACTCGAACTCGAGACCTCTGGCACTCATCTGTGAGAAGGAAGTACCACTAGGATACAAGCACTTCTCAAAAAAACTGTTAGGATAAACTTTTTATAGTGACAGACCCACCGTAAAGCGGCTTCATATCCAGGAAAAACCCCACCTCCGGCTTGGACCTACGGGTTAGTATACACCGCTTGTCCCTACTAGTATAAAGGAGTTTTTATTTGGAGAGGCTCAGTACCACCGTGACGACAAAGAGACTCGAACTCGAGACCTCTGGCACTCATCTGTGAGAAGGAAGTACCACTAGGATACAAGCACTTCTCAAAAAAGTTATTTTGTTAAAAGGTTTTCATGTATACCTATAACCTTATTCACTATATCTAGTAAAAAAACATAAACCGATCACTTAAAATTTTAATACATACAAAGAACATCAATTTTGGCCCAAAGGTTTTTGTCGAACTCAAATTGGTTCGACCACAATACCTCTGAATTATTTCACAGAATAACTCTTTGTAACTTTAATTTTATTTTTATACAAATTCTAAAAAGTGAAAAAATTAAAAGCCAATGTTTGAATTAGTGAGGATCATGAACAAATTAAATATACAGTAACAAATATATTACCAATTATGAAAATATCTTATGTTATGTTGTTGGCATGTGAATTAACAATCTATATTATTATTGTAGGAGATCCTCCATCATAAATATGTTGCTGGACTTAATGTCAAAAAAAAAAAACAGTTGCTGGACTGTGATAATTACACAGTAATAAAAAAAAAACTATATTACCAACATTGTTAAATTATGCGATTTTCAATTAGTGAGTAAAAAACTACCCTTAGTAAATCAGTAATTACCACGCCGCCGCCTCACACAGTCTAAGCAACTTTTTAATCATCATGGGGTAGTTTCGTCTTAAACAAGGTTGCACAGTTGCAGCGCATAACCGTTGTAAATCCTAAATTCCAAATCTACCCTTAGGGAACCTTCGAGCAAATCGCTAAGACGGCGGCCGAAGTGTAAATAAAGGAAAAGTTAGGGGTCCACTTCGATAAAATAAGTAAAAAAAGCAAAGAACGTGAAACGATCCGCGCGAGCCACACAAAAAAGGTTCCAGCACAGAGAGAGAAAGAGAGAGAGGTTTGCTTAGAGACGTTGTCGGACTTCAAATCAGTTTCGGTACCGGAATTTAGGAACTCCGTTTAAATCCGGAGCCATCAAAAAAACAAAAAAAAGGATAAGCCTTTCCTTTATCCGTTTTTCTTCTCCTTCTATTGAAATTTTCAGAGAGAGTGAAGTCAGAAAAGTCAGGGGAATTGTTCTCCGGATTTCGATATCTGGGTTTTTGATTTNGAAGCCATGCGTTTGTCTTTTTCACGATTGTAGCTGATCAAATAGCTAGCAGCTTTCTCTTCGTATCCTATCTTCAAATTCTCCAACTCCTCGAGTATTGTGCTCATCTCGGCTATTGATGTTTGGATAGGAACATCAGTTTTCTTCTGTTGATTCTTGGATCTCGAAGCCAACGACATGCTGCTTTGTGTTTTGGTTCTCATCTCCAAAAGAAAAACAATCTAAGAGGAGGAAGAAGAAACTTTTCAACTTTAGGGTTCGTAAAATTGCAAGGCACAATTGTAGAATGATCCCAGGAGATGTGCTGCTAAATATATAAGCACAACGATTAAAAAGTTTCCTTTTGTTTCATCCTTACTTATTTCCTTTTTTTTTCTTTTATTTATTGTTGTTTCCTTTTTTTTTTTTGTTGTTGTTTTTATTGTTTCCTTTTCTCAGTTGCCTTTTTTTTTTTTTTCTTTCCGTTTTTTTTTTGTTGTTGTTGCATTCGATTAAAAATTGCAAAACCGAACAAGCTTTTTTTTTTTCCCCTAAATTAATTTTGAATAATTTTAGTTTAAAAAAATCAAAGGATTTCAACTTTCTTTTAATATATAAAACTTGAAAAAAAAAAAAAAATCCCTGAAATCAACTTATAGTTCGCTCTAATTAAACCAATTTTCTCCAGTTTTTTTTTCCCACGCATTCTTTTTTGTAGCCATACTCTATTTAAAATCTCAATTTTCGCATTTTTTTTTCTATAAACATATATATATTTCTAGCAGAAATTGCACCATAAGCTGCTTGATGATTCAAGCTGCACAAGAGACACAAGTGTATTACTAACTTATGCGGATGCATCATCATCATGCTCATACATAGGCACATTCTTTATCTTCTTCGCTCTCAAGAATTTTCTCTTCCTGCTCCAACCTTTGTAGCCATTTGAGCCCCAGATCGCATCCTGCTCTTGCAGCGATTTGGAACTGCTCTTTTGCCATCTCTAATGGATCCATCTCCTGCTTATTTCTTAATCTCTTGGGCGGCGAAACTCCCACGGTATTCAATCTTGTTAGAGATTCTGGTACTTGCACACCTGTAAAGTTGTTGACATCTTTAAGCAAGTAACCTTAAAAGCAAAAAACCAAACGATATATGATATGTTGTTGTCTTCCTAAGAGAATCTGATGTAAAAGAAGCAAGATGGATGTTTAGTGAAAGTGGATTTACTAACCTCTAAGTAAAAGAGATCCATACGCTATTGCAGCACCGGCATGTCCCTGAACATATGTGAGTCAGTCTATGGAAACTACAACAACAAGTCTAACGGTTTCTGCACTTGCTCTTTGAGATTTACAAAAGCGTTTTGAGATCAAACAATGCTTGTTTCGTTAATATTCCCAAAGAGGAAGATATTATCAGACTTCCCTAGAGGGTTAGGCTATAAGAGGCAGTAATGCAGCGGAAATCAAACACTGCTTTACAGGTACAGATCTAGATACGAACTGGGAAGAGTGATTTGGCAAGACATAAGAGTTTCTTACCTTCTCTGAAGCCCTGTGGAAACACCATACGGCTGAATCCATGTCTTGCTTCACACAGTCACCTGTCAGATACACTATTCCCAAAAGGTAGAGGGCACCTGGATGCAGCTGCAAAAGTTACCAACTCCAAGTGAGACATCTCTGAATAATATATGTTGATGCAATTCTACGAGCTGGACTATATACACTCATACCTGATCAACAGCATTCTCTATATAGTGAAACGCTTGTTGATCCGACTGGACAGTAGATCTGTCTCTTATACACATCTAGATGTGTATAAGAGACAGATATACACTCATACCTGATCAACAGCATTCTCTATATAGTGAAACGCTTGTTGATCCGACTGGACATGATCATTCTGAAATACACATCTAGATGTGTATAAGAGACAGAGGCAAGCTCTCTCTATATATATATATATATACATATATATAAGTGTATTTCTCTGTCACCCCCTATCTGTGGATAAAATCTGATGCAAATTAAGTCCATAGCAGAGGATGACGCAATATTTTCTCTCTGTATTAGCAAAACTGTTATATTTTTGTTAGCGATAGTTTCATAGTTTGTGTCATTTTTCATTTGCAATTATTGTGATGACGCAATATTTTCTCTCTGTATTAGTAAAACTATTATATATTTGAAAAGGTTGATATCACGTCATTGTGATTATTACATGAGTGCATTCTGAGTTTTGACCGTGCTAGTTGTTTAATGTTGGCTAATGGACAGGTTGCAGTTCAGCAACTAATTGATGAACACCAAGCTAAACTGGAGGCAACACAGCGTGAGTTTGAGTTGGAAATGGAGCAGAAGAGAAAATCTATTGATGACAGCTTGAGGAGCAAGGTTGCTGAAGTGGAAAAGAGGGAGGCTGAGTGGAAGCACATGGAGGGGAAAGTTGCCAAACGTGAACAGGCATTAGATAGGAAACTGGAGAAGCTTAAAGAAAAAGAAAACGATTTTGAATCTGTCTCTTATACACATCTAGATGTGTATAATGGAGCAGAAGAGAAAATCTATTGATGACAGCTTGAGGAGCAAGGTTGCTGAAGTGGAAAAGACACATCTAGATGTGTATAAGAGACAGCTCTTAAACTGATGCAGCTGGAGAAGGCTCTGCGGGAGCTACGCTCTGAAAACGCTGAGATAAAATTTACAGCTGACTCAAAGTTGACTGAGGCAAATGCGTTGGTTAGAAGCGTTGAAGAAAAATCTCTCGAAGTTGAGGCAAAGCTGCGTGCTGTTGATGCAAGACTTGCTGAAGTTAGTAGAAAGAGTTCGGAGGTGGAGAGGAAGTCGAAGGAAGTGGAAGCTCGAGAAAATTCCCTTCAAAGGGAGCGATTTTCCTACATTGCTGAGTACGTATTGGACTTCTTGTATTGTATCTTTTTTTGTATGTTGACTAATTTATCTTTGTCTCTTATTGGGGATGATTCCATTGGTTCAACGTGTTTCGTTCTTTTTTCCCTCAGACGAGTAGCAGACGAGACAACTTTGTCAAAGCAGAGGGAGGACTTGCGTGAATGGGAAAGAAAGTTGCAAGAAGGAGAAGAAAGAGTTGCTAAATCTCAAATGATTGTAAAACAGAGAGAGGACAGAGCAAATGAAAGCGATAAGATTATCAAGCAAAAGGGAAAAGAGCTTGAAGAGGCGCAAAAGAAGATTGATGCTGCTAACCTTGCTTTGAAGAAGAAAGAAGACGATTTCAGCTCAAGGATAAAAGCTCTTGCCTTAAGGGAGCAAGTAAGCAGCTCGTTTTTTTCCTGTAGTATTTTTTATTGTTTANTTAGTGAGAGAAATCGTTTCCTTTCTTCCATGGAAAATAATAGGAACTGCAATCCTTGCGGTGAACTGCTGTCAGAGCTCGTGCTTCCTGAAATTGACAACCTGGAAATGCCTAATTTGTCAAAACTGGCAAACATTCTTGAGAACGAAGCACCAAGGCAGGAGGAAATGAGGGATATATCCCCAACTCCTGCTGCTTTAGGATTGCCAGTTCCTGGTGGGACGGTGTCATGGCTCCGGAAATGTACTTCAAAGATTCTTAAGTTGTCCCCAATAAAAATGGCAGAAACCTCTGGTGCTGATCAAGAAACTCAATCTACTGAGCAAGCTAACGTGAACGGTGGACCATCAACTATGCTTCAGGCTCAATCTGAAAGTGACACAAGAGACGTCGATGTCACCAATGCAAACTCAGACGGTGAGCAAAGCAACATCAACAGCAAGGCTCAAGAAGTTGCTGCAGATTCTTTGTCTAATCTAAATGCTGATGGTCAATCACGCATGAGAGTGAAAGCCAGAGTCAGAAGAACACGCTCTGTCAAAGCTGTTGTCGAAGATGCTAAAGCTATCTATGGAAAATCTATAGTATTCAATGAGCCCGATGATTCAACAGAAAATGTTGAGGACTCTGCCAATGCAAATGATGGAAGCGCGGGTGAACCTGGTCGTTCTGATAAAGGAACTTCAAAGAATGGACGGAAACGTGGCCGTATGGGTTCTTTGAGAGCTTGTATAACTGAGCAGGATGGTAACGAGAGTGATGGAAAATCAGATAGTGTTACCGGAGGAGAAGGTCATCGTGGGAAGAGGCGGCAAAAGGTTGCATCAGAACAACAAGGAGTAGTGGTGGAAGAAAGATATAATTTCCGGCGACCTAGAAGGTTACGTCAAATCCCATTTAACACTTAAACACAGGATAATGCGTTGGAGCTGCTTATTCTTCTTTTTATTCAGGCTGTTGATAACTCTTTTTCACATTTGGGTTATTAGGGGCGCGGGAAAGACGGCGATTGGTAAGAAGAATGAAGAGTCTGGTGGAGTGCAACAAGACGAGGATATTTACTGTGCTCAAACCACTGCCACAGCATCAGTAGGCGTTGCTGTTAGCGATAATGGAGTAAGCACGAATGTGGTGCAGGTTAAAAAATGTTCTCTCACAACTTAGCTACGTTTTGTTTTTCCCTCTTCTTTCGATTTCTTATTCTTGACCAATCTGTTTCCTTTCAATTGTCTGTTTCGAAAGCTTGAATCAAGGGCAGACTCTGAGGATACAGATGCAGGCTCGCCCAAAAGAACATGCGAGAGTGCGGCAATGAGTGAAGATGTGAACAAAACACCTGAGAGGGCTGACTCAGATGATGAATCAGAATCAGAACATCCTGGGAATGTCTCCATTGGTAAGAAGCTCTGGACCTTCTTAACGACGTAGCCCCCAATCTTTGATCAGGATGTAGTTTGTGGCCTATGATGATGAAGAACCAATCTTCTTCTTCTGTTGACAATATTGTTCTTGATCTCTCTAGCTTATCTTAGGAGTCTTTTTCTTCTCTTTGGTGTTAACTTGGTGTGGATTTTTTTTCACCAAAATGTAGTGTTTTCGTTCTAGCTTTCTACAACTTTTAGTTGCTACCTTGGTTAAGGGGATATTTCTCTCAATTCTTTTGGTATGTTTTAGATGATTGTTTATTTTATTTTATGAGCGTGGTGTCCTTGTAACCACAAAGTGTTTGCATTTGATCTATTTATATGTTTTTTTTCTTTCTTTCCTGTCTTTTTCTTCTGTTTCTCTGTCATCTTAATAAGATCAAGACTCATCATCAGTTGTCAGATGTTCAAATAAAGCGGGTTCGAAGATAAAGTGCGTGTGTGAGATTGCATATTTAACGACTTCAGATGAGTTTATTCGACAACCGAAATTATATTTTGAGAAGTCATTTTCTTGAAACTATTAAATTGTTGATATATATTTTGAGAAGTCATTTTCTTGAAACTATTAAATTGTTGATATATTCGATCAAATTTGAATAATATGCGAAGAGACAACAAAGCTTATTTATTTTAAGAGAATCGTGGAAGAAAAGAAAAGAAAGATAGACATAAAAAATATTCTAGTTCGATTACATCGGAATATTAAAAAAAAAAAAAAGTTTTAATGGGTGAGAGAGTTGCGTTGTTGTTTCAGCAACAGCTTTCCCGTTTTTGTGAGCAATGCTTCAATCTCACTTTCTAAGACATTGATGTCAAGCGATGCTTCAAGCCCACTTTTTACTGTAGTGATGACTTGTTGTCGGTACAAAAGCTGCCTCATTGTAATCAGATGAGCATTGTTCTCGTTTAATTTCTTCATTTTTAGAAAGACTGAAGCCATGCGTTTGTCTTTTTCACGATTGTAGCTGATCAAATAGCTAGCAGCTTTCTCTTCGTATCCTATCTTCAAATTCTCCAACTCCTCGAGTATTGTGCTCATCTCGTGTATTGATGTTTGGATAGGAACATCAGTTTTCTTCTGTTGATTCTTGGATCTCGAAGCCAACGACATGCTACTTTGTGTTTTGGTTCTCATCTCCAAAAGAAAAAACAATCTAAGAGGAAGAAGAAACTTTTCAACTTTAGGGTTCGTAAAATTGGAAGGCACAATTGTAGAATGATCCGAGGAGATGTGTGCTGCTAATATATAAGCACAACGATTAAAAAGTTTCCTTTTGTTTCATCCTTGCTTTTTTCCTTTTTTCTTTTATATATTGTTGTTTCCTTTTTTTTGTTGTTGTTCTTATTGTTTCCTTTTCTCAGTTGCCTTTTTTTTGTTTCTTTCCGTTTTTTTGTTATTGTTGCATTCGATTGAAAATTGCAAAACCGAACATGCTTTTTGTTTTTCCTCTAAAATTAATTTTGAATAATTTTTGTTAAAAAAATTAAAGGATTTCAACTCAATTCTCGCATTTTTTTCTATAAACATATATATCTTTCTAGCAGAAATTGCACCATAAGCTGCTTGATGATTCCGGTGCACAAGAGACACAAGTGTATTACTAACTCATACATAGGCACATTCTTTATCTTCTTCGCTCTCAAGAAGTTTCTCTTCCTGCTCCAACCTTTGTAGCCATTTCAGCCCCAGATCGCATCCTGCTCTTGCAGCGATTTGGAACTGCTCTTTTGCCATCTCTAATGGATCCATCTCCTGCTTCGTTCTTGATCTCTTGGCCGGCGAAACTCCTACGGTATTCAATCTTGTTAGAGATTCTGGTACTTGCACACCTGTAAAGTTGTTGACATCTTTAAGCAAGTAACCTTAAAGCAAGAAACTAAACGATATATATATGATACTGTTGTGTTCCTAAGATCTAAGAAAGCCAGGTATAATCGTGAGGATCTGATGTAAACGAAGCAAGATGGGTCTTTAGTGAAAGTGGATTTACTAACCTCTAAGTAAAAGAGATCCATACGCTATTGCAGCACCGGCATGTCCCTGAACATATATGTGAGTCAGTCATTGGAATGGAAACTACAACAAGTCTAATATCTGCACTTGCTGCTTGAGATTTACAAAACGTTTTGACATCAGAGGATGCTTGCTACGTTAATATTCCCAAAGAGCAGAAGATACTATCAGACTTGCCTAGAGGTTAGGCTATAAGAGGCAGTAATGCAGCGGAAATCAAACACTGCTTTACAGGTACAGGTCTAGCTACAAACTGGGAAGAGTGATTTCGCAAGACATAAGAGTTTCATACCTTCTCCGAAGCCCTGTGGAAACACCATACGGCTGAATCCATGTCTTGCTTCACACAGTCACCTGTCAGATACACTATTCCTAAAAGGTAGAGGGCACCTGGATGCAGCTGCAAAAGTTACCAACTCCAAGTGAGACATCTCTGAATAAAATATGTTGATGCAATTCTACGAGCTGGACTATATACACTCATACCTGATCAACAGCATTCTCTATATAGTGAAACGCTTGTTGATCCGACTGGACATGATCATTCTGAAAGAAAGATTACAATTAGTATGAAATTGCTGGCTGTGGATGAGTGGGAGAAAAATATTAACCAAGTAAACTTTCAGAAACAATCCTCCTCAAGAAGCAGACATTTCTCAACTACAACGGAACTGACAAAGATAAAGATGAAGCTTTAAAAAGTAACAAATTGTAAGGAAGCCTGACCTCGACTCTTAAACGACACCCTAGCTCATACTGAGCATCTGCATTACCCATGTCTGCAGCTTCGACAAGCAAAGCAGCTCCACTGTGATGATCAAAGACAATAACATACTATCAATATATCAACAGTATTATCTCATCAATACCTCCCGGAGCATTGTACTTGAAGTCGTGATTTGCAGTTTGACAGAGAATCAAAGAGGAACTAGTTGTCTTTTGATTTACTTACACAGCTTTACACGCTCCCGGAACGTGGTACTTCAAGTGCAACTTAGAAAGCCAGAATCTAGCATGAGTGTTCAAATTATCAGCTTCGAGAGCAAGTTCAAAGTTCTCTTTAGCTCCCTGAACCAGAAAAAAATCTAATTCAGAAAAATATATATAACCAGAGAGACAATGCGCCACATTCAAACAATTCGACTACCCAATACGGATTTTATCAACCGGGATGCTTGCATTCGAACAACGATTCGTTATCGAAACACTTATGGCATAACATAGAAAGCGTTAGGAGTCGTAGTACCCTGAGGAGAGGGATAAGGCGTCGATCATTGAGTTCGCAGTAATCGATGACTCTGTCCACTTCCTTAATCGCACTCCATCCTTTAGCTACGTACTCCATTGCCTTCTTGTTCCTGCTGTGTATTCCTCTCTGACCAAACCACAAACGTGTATCACAGAACCAATACCAGAGTCGTTTCCGATGAAAATCCACAAAAAAAATAAATAAGAAGAAATGTTATTACCCGCTGATCGAACCCGTGAACATGACGAGCGAGCTTCGATTCCGCGGCGGCGGCGGAAGCTCGCCGGAGAATCAGGCGACGAAGCATCTTTAGAGAGGCAAAAGTGAGGAAGAAGCAGATTCCAATTTCTTTTGTGATGCAAAGAGAAGACAACAAATGGCTTAGTGGAAAAATATAATTTGATTTACTTTCTTCTAGCCCATAGGCCCAAATTAGGCCCAAATACGAAAAACATTCCAACAAGCAAAATTATTGGAAAACTTATATTCACTCTATTGAACAACACTAGGATGTGATCCTCAACGACAAAAAGGAAGAAGACAACAACACTATGAGCACTTGTGACAGAAATGAACAACGAATATATTTCATGTAAGAAAATTCGTTTTGATGTAAGAAAAGGTTTTTTTTTTGATCTGTACAGCTTTCTTCTATAATCATCACAATAATAAGCAATGTACAAAATTAGTCCTTTTGACACTTCTTTAGGGCCTCACACCATTCCTAGTGAAGTGCTCCTTCATATCTCTGAGAACACAAGAGTTGCATCAAGTTAAAAGCTGAAGTTGCAGCAGAGAAGATTCAAATTCAAAAGAAAAAAAACCGATGAAAATTTACCTGCAGCGTGGTATCCGGCAAGTGGGATCTTGGCAATGGTATGCGTGAATCCTTAACATCTTCCAAAAGTTCATGCAAATGTTACAAGCTCCTCGCTCTTTGATTTCGCACACCACGCTGTGATTGAATAACCTTTTAACATCATTGCATTTCGGGTATGAGCACGAATCAGTGGCCGTGGGTCGGCACGCAACTGCATGCAGCAAAGCATCCAGCATCCCGAGAGCCTGCGAGAGAGGTCGTTTAATTCAGTAAACGAGTCAAAAGTAAAACCAAAGAAACAAAAGAAAGCTCTGTTTGTTCTCAAGAAACAGAGCAATGCTTTGTTTTGGAACATATACTCACCCCAACGGTTCTAGGCGGCGTTCCGTGAGTTGTAGGGTTCGTAGGGAAGATATGATTCAGACGAAGGGTTGTGTTTTTGGTGTAGCATCCAGTGCAAGCTCGGTATCCCGAACAAATCAAACAAGAGTAGTAAATCGTCGTCGAAACATCCTTCTAGCAGGCCGTGCAGGTCACTTGAAAGAGACGACTAGAGTTCTCAGGGCGATGGTGCTGCTTGTTTGAGGTGTGGAGATGGTGAAGTATCATCATCGAAGAATGCTTGGCTCGTCGAAGCGTGTCGAAGCCATAATTATGCTTCTGAGAAAAACCTAAGAACGCTTGCCTGCTTTCCAACGTATTGTTTTCTAGGATGACATCATTATCCTCTGTTGTCGACTGTATGCCGTTCACTTGAGCCTGAGAAAATAAAACAGAACCCAGTTTAACAAAACACACGTTTTTTTTGATGTCCTAAACAAGAAAATCATTCTGATTAAGAAAGATAAATAACCTTTGAGAGGCGATGCTTCTCTTTGCCATTCACATTATGTGTGTGTTCCCCAGGAAGCTCTTGTTCTGCATCATGGCATCTGTTTGCAATAGAGAAAGAGTTTTGTTAATATAAGCAAAACGGAGAAACCGAAACGAGTTACAGAGAAAGAGAGAGAGAGAGAGAGAGAGAGAGAGAGGGAGATTACCTTTCACACAATTGAAGATTCTTGCACTTCTCGCAGAACCATCTCGATCCCGATAATATTGCCTCCGAACAGCGTGTACACGAATAATTAAATTCCACCACCATGAAATCCTCATTGTTTTGGGATAACATTTTTTCAAGCTACACAAAACAGAAAAGTCAAAGATTAAGCACCCTGAAGCATTATAAAAAATAAAAACAAAATTAAAAAATCGAAGTGCATTAAAAACGTAAATGATAATACTAACCTTTTGCATCAGGAGAATGTTTTTAGCATCATCAGCATCAACACTATCCTTGCTTTTGCCGCTCATCATACCCTTTAGTGCTCTTCTAGAAAGCGATTTAACCTTCTTCTGCAACTCGTTATTGCCTTCTTTCTCGATCTCCTGAAACAGGAGCTCAGCATTATAAGACCAGAAAGATCCTTCAAAGTAAGGCAACCGGGCAGCTGTAATATTGCAGGTAGATTCCTCTGTCGAAACGAAGAACCGCTCATACAGGTTTGTAACATTCGTCACTACCCTCTGCTCGACTGCTTTATCCAGCATTGACACATACCTGCAATAACGTTGTTGTTCATGTTAAAATCCAATTTCCTCACAACAACAATGACCAAACATAAAGCTGGGATCGTGTGAAGAACAGGGAAGAAAAGACTGACCATTGGCGAAGCTTCTTAGTGTTGGGGGTTTGCTGAGTCTTAGGATGAGAATACATAATATAGTCTTCTCCTTTTGGAGGTGGGCACGCCCATATATAACCCGTAGAGAAACCCCGAATCTTGCAATACTCAAGATATCCAATCTATCAAAAAAAAAAAAAAAAAATGAAACGTGTCAATGTCAATAACAATGAGATTTTAATTGGTATTTAAGCACGAGTAAGAAACAAAAAAATGAATAGCTTACCAATATTTCATGATAAACGAAAGTTCGAAGAGCTTCTCCTGAGAATGTCACTCTTTCGGGTCTAAAGTACTTGACGGAATCAAGATATAAGATGTATATGCTGCGTTGGTTTGGTTGGCTACATTCTGATCCAAACTCTTGGAAAAACAACGAAAAGATGCATATATCAACTCCTTCAACTTTCTGGAAAAGAAGAATGACCTGAAACATCGAAATTAATTACAACCAAGTACGGTTTGACATACATAACTGAATCAAAAGAAAAATGATCAGTTGTGATATGAATTCTCACCTTTGATCTGTAAGGGAATTCACTAGGATAGTGTTCTTTCTGAAGCAAGTCGACAAAATTTTTGTTGACGTATGAGCTCTTGTCAGCTGAAAACACCACCCTGAGAGTAAGATCATCTGGTTCCGATACCTGGAAAGAAGAAGTAACAAGATCAGTATACAGAAACGAAAGCCTTTGTTTCAGACCAAATCTCAAATTAACAGAAACCACATCGTTCTTACATCATTGATGCTCTTCCCAGTAGCCTTTGCGGTTTGGTGTCTTTCTTCTTTGAGGCGCCTGAATAGCCTTTGCTCTATAAAGTGGCTGAGGATGGTTTCAGGCAAATCTTTCGCCCCCAAATCCGTATTGTCAAGGAATTCCGTACTGTTGATACTTTTAAGCTCCTCTAACAAACAGTAGGGACAAATGTAGTCTGAGGTTTTGTCAACGTCTTTATGTAGATTGTAGAGACCACATATCTGATGTTGCCATTTCCCGCAAGATCCGCAACAAACCCACTGCTCCCAAAAAAAAAAAAAAACAGCTTATGTAATTTGTAAGACTTGATGTATAGAGAAAGATATAGAGAGGAAGAGAGAGATGAAGTTTACCTCCTCTGGGTCTTGATTCTCAGCGTTGTTCTTTTTAAGCATTTTGGCTTTTGAGATACTGATTCCAGATAAATTGAACTTGCTTCTACAGCGACTGTGACAAGGATTGCAGATTTGATGTTGCGCATCACTTATTTTCTCCTCGGGGATGTAATAGACAGATTTTTCTTTGATTCGGCGGGAGCAAAGAGAGCAGTAAATTGGTACTGCTGGAAACATGAGTGGGCCATCACCACACAATTGACATGGTTCCTCCTTGAGCTCACACGTTTCTTTGATTCCTCCCTGTGGAAACAAAGGATTAATAACCAAACATATCAAAAGACAAGCAAAAAAACAAACGAAAAGGCCAACAAATTTTTACCTGAATACTTCCCTCCTTGAGACTCTTTATATGCAACTTTATTTCCTCTTCCGTGAAACGTTCGACCAGTGAGACATCTCTCTTGTTACGCTTTTCCAGAGACACTGTGTCAGCATTAACCTCACATTTGGTCTGCTCATCACATTTCATCGGCTCAACAACGTCCACTCCAGATCCCAGTTTCTCTTGCTTCGGAGGCCTTTCCTCGTCTGGACTTCCTTTTTTGCTGGAAAACAGATCCTCCAAAGAATAAACCCTCGTTGCATGCTTCTTTTCACTTGCTGATTTCACATCTTTCCTGGTACCAAGACCCTGAACATGCTTGTTATGCAAAGGAGAAATGTCCATCAGATCTAGCTTCGTTATGTCAGAACATCCGCTGATTGTCTCAGAGGCTTCGTCAACAGCAAGACTGGTACTAACCGGCGTCGTGGGTGTATGGAAACATCTTCTATCATATGAAGAAACCTCCTCAAAACTTTTCAGCGGAATGGGAACCTTCTGCTCTACACCGGGACTCGGGTCAAGGCATAGCTGAAGAGAAGGGAGCCTGGATGAATCGTTCCAAGGAGGACGGTTCAGCTTTATCGGCGTTTCGATTCTCTGTCGTTTTGATGGATAATAATAACCAGTTTCTGACTGAAATGTTTCTCCAAAGAACATCTGATACTTGACTCCTTTATCAGATGTAACATTCAAATCCGGTAGCATGTTCAACTCCTGATTGAACATGTCAATATCGGATTGGTTAGGCCTGGGGTTAAGATAAGTAGGCATCATGCCCCGATACCTTTCAAGTGGCAGCATCAGATTATAAACAATTGATTCTGAACATTCCACCTGCAAAAAAAATTCAATCAACATGTCAGGATTGTGATTGTGCTTATGGTCTCACTCGATAAGAAACAAAATCATCAAAACACCAAAGATCGCAGACAAAGGACACAGAGAGGATGAAAACTTGCAATGGAGAAACATTATTAAACACAGTCTTAGATTGTTTTTGCTTGTTTCACAAGTTAGACTAAGTGTTGGATCAAGACTCTTAACATATAAAATCAACAGGGATCCATAATCCACCTGAAAACTAATCAAATCAAATTCACACTCTAAGCTTATAAAATCAAAAAGCTTTTTTAAGAATTACAAAAAGCCATCTCTAAAAAACAAAACAATTAACTTCAAAAATGATCTGTACGAAATCCCCCAAATCATCAATTGCAATATTCTCCCCCAAAACCTCAATTCCTGAATTCGAAACCCTAATATTTGATCCTACAAGCAGACGGAATCACGATTCGGCAAACCTTAATTAGCTACGCCAGCTACGATCAGTTCTCCGACAAAACCCCTAAAATCCCTAAAGACAAGAGTTGCGAATTGCTCGAAGGAGAACCCGAAAACAAAATCCTAATCGCGAAAATTAAGAAGCAGAGAGAAAGAAAGAATGAAGGTAGAACCTTTATCTTTTCGAATTGTTGTTTTCTCTGCTGTTCGCGCGCAACTCGAAGACAAAGAAAAGTGATGGTTGAAAGAGAAAGTCTCGCTCTCTGACTTCGTTGATCTCTGTAGTTACCTTACCTTAGGGTTTCGGCAATTTCTTAATGTTAAAATTAATGCTGACTCTTAAGGCTTAGAATTAAATATTGTGGCTTATTTATATTTATATTGAGGCTCTTTCTGTAAATATCATATCTTCTTTACTCTTTGACGAGTTTATTTTTTTGTTATCCATTTAATTTCGGCTATTTTCTACCGCTGCTCCTTTACTAATCCATTTCGGTAATTCCTTAATCAATCTAATTATTTTCATACTTATATTCATTAATTATCCCACTTTTCTTTTAATATCTTGGTCAGTACTCAGTACTACACTCGAACTGTTCTTACAATTGGCATGTTCTTTTAGGATTTTTGTTTGTTTTTAAATCTACATTTTCATTTTCATGTCACTGCTATCATCTGTTTTATGTAATGTCTTTTGTTGAATTAGTGCTTCAAATCGTTTTTTTATTTTATTATCTTGCGTTATCAAAAATAAAATTTTAAGTATCACTTTTGGTAGATTCAATGTAACCAGAGCACTATCACAAACGCATCAAAATTACAAACTTTCATAGCGTTTGGGAAAGCAGCAAGAAAAGTCAGAAACTATCCTAATTTTTTGCAGCTTGCAAACTAAAAATCTAAAAATCCTATTTTTTAAAGAACAGAGACAAAAAAAAAAAACAAAATAACAACTTCCACATTGGTGTAAATGTTACAACGCTAAACCAACGTAACCCCCTGAATACATCATCATTGCAAAATGGTAGCACGGTGGTTTCAGTTCAAAGGCCAAGGACATATACATATTCGCTACAGCTCCGTTGCTAAATCTAAAAAGAAACAAAAAAACTTTTCCCTAAGCAAATACAATATATATCCCACATTTCACTCATTAAATTCATCTTCTGCTGCTAAATCTAAACGGATCACTATCCTCCCTCTCCCTGATATTTGAATCATGCGAAGAGTAGTAATAACTTCTTTCTAATTCCGATTTCTCAAAGCCAAACCTTCTTGGTACTGAACCAAAGCCATACCTTGGAGGATAACTCGACGACAGTTCAACACCTGGAGGGCCCATCTCGCCTCTACGGTCTCGGGGTTGATCATGATAGTAGTAAGCATGTCCTGTGTTTTTCCTCTGTTCCCATTGCCATGAATCTGCGTTTTCCGGGATAGGTGAGTTAATCCCCGGAAACTCAACTGTCATTTTCATTTGTGGCTCTTGAGGGCTTGCTTTCTCCAAGATCTCACCGTCCTCAGTCTTTACTTCTCCTTCTTCTTCTTCTCCTTCTGCTTCTGCTTTAGTTTCTTCCTCTCCAAATATAGTGATTCCAGAGAGATGATCGTCTTCCACAGCTACATATATATATAAAACAGAAAGCAGAGGCAACTAAGGCATGAGCCTTTGATATGATGATGTTGATGATATGAAGGATGCTGAGCAGGAAAGCTAACCTAAATATCCCGGTGGGTACCCAATCTCTCGCATTCTATGAAGCCAAGGAGGAGGGTCGAGTTCCTGGAGAAGACGATTCTTGCTTTTAATCAAGAAAGCTCATTTTCTATGATACAAGAGAACAAGGTTGAAAATTTACCCCTAGACCAAGAAGCTGACGTGTCTCTGCATCAAGTGAGCCTGGCTTCAAGCCATCGTACTTTCCACCTTGAGGGCTCTGATAATATCGAGACGGTAGACGAGAACCAGGAGTCTGATTTCTTTTGCTCTTATGTTGTCTCCGAGCATTACTAACCGCTGATCGATCAAAAGGCTTTGTACATTCTCTCAGTGAATGACTGTAAGCGCCACAATTGAAGCAACGTGGAGGATCATCAATAATCTCCAAGCCTCTGGAACAACAAAGACAAAGAAAATTTCAAAAGAATGCACAAGATAGATACCAAAGTATCAATAACACACATTCAGTGTCACAAGGTAAAACGAAAACATATTAACTACAAATCTTAGATTAGTTTACCCCTCCAAGTTACTTGAACCATCTGCTGAATCTAAACCAATTGTAAATCCACGGTTATAAAGAGGAGTGGTGCTACTTTCCACTGGAACAAACCCTTTTAAAGAGTTGCGACCAGTTTGGCAGTCGAACCAGAATGACTGCACATGGAAGAAGAATGTCTCTATCAGTAAGGATCACGAACAACCCGAAAACGTCAAGCTTCTACATGCATTTTCACTCACCACAGATGACGTCTTTTGCAATCCCACACGCAAAGCAGGAAAATATGTCTCATCACCAGATTCTAGTACTGGTTCTTCATCCTGATCATATCGCAAAAGAAAATATTGTAGCTTAAGTTGTAACATGATACAATGTATTTTGTTATTTGAATAATAAAAGGCAGCATTCAAGTGTACATATCATTTCTTGCACACATCCTAAGTTTCATCTACAACATTCTTTCAATCAGAACTTGAAATTGATTGACTTTTGCAAAAAGATAGAGAATTCACTGTAATGCCTATAAAAAGCACTTCAAAAGACCTTAAATCATAGCTACCTCAGACAAAGAATTTTGTTCTGCCTCCCATTCTGACCATTGCTGTAATAAACTTTCCAGCTTCTGCTTACTAGCTCTGAAAGATGCAGGACACAGAATAAAAACAAGCACCAACAATCATATCAAGACAGTAATGCTTGAGCATTCAAATGTTAAAAGTTACTTGTGGTCAAATTAAGAGCCTCCTTTTCAACTAACCTAGTTAAGTGTTTATAAGTAACATGAACTGAAGGTAGCTGTTCGTCAGAGATTGTTCTGGCTCTTTTAACACCAGATTTAGCTGATAGATGGAGTTATGGAAAAGAAAAGAAATAAAACGTAATCACATGTATTCAAGTCTCGGAGCAAATGATTATACTAACATGTTCAAATTCCATAAAGTGTTTTTGAATGAACTATACTCAAAAGGACTATCAACGGAGCAAAGGTAGGTTTTAGGAACGCAAGCATTAGCAATCTGCAAGATAAAAAGGAAGAAAAAAAAAGGATACAACTAACATCCACTTTCACGGTTTCAACACTCACATTAGGATTATCCTTAATCTCCACTATCGATGTTACCCCTGAAAACTGGCCAGACACATTTCTGAAATCATCTTCTGTTAGATCCATGTCTTCCTCCATCTCCATGTCTATATTCCTTTCCCCATCCACATCTGATAAGAGTGAAGAATCACAAACATCAATAAAACCAAAAAGCTCTTCTTAATTGAAATTAAAAAAAAACCAAACAACAAAAACAGATAAACCCTCCAAAGCTCTCTCTAACTTGGATGAGTCCCACAAACGAGAATGTGAAAGCAACATCAGTACCAGCTAAAGAATAGACCTTTTACCAGAATTGAGGTCGTTTTTCTGACTTTCCAAACCAGAGCCGCTTGAAGCTGCCATTTTTAAAATACCCTGCATAACAAAAAGCAAACACCATCAGCAATGAGCAAATCCAAAAACTAAACAACATAGTAATTGCAATTTCAAGGACTCAAAACAACATTCAGAATCCACATGCACAGCTACTGTAATTGCTAGGATTTATCAAGAAACCAATTCTCAGTCCAAGAAAAAACAAAAGGCTCGAGCTAATCAACTCAATCCCAGCTCATGATCTTTCCCCAAAAACCCAATTGAAACTCATGGGAATAAAAAGGAAACTCCAAGCAACAAGAATCAAAACTGAAACGTTTAGCATAGAACTCCACGGGTAAAACCCAATTATAAAAATTCGAAATTGAAGGGAATATGAAACGACACGAAGCCCACGAAAGAGAAGAATTTATTAGCTTTTAAATAGCTGAATTAGAAATTAGAGGGAAAGGTAAACAGATTAAAAAAAAAAAAGGAAACGAGAGAGACGAAAGGCTTTACCTTTTCCAACGGGATACAAAAATTGTGTGTGGCAGAGACGAGAGTGATGATTACTGTTACTGATGAAGAAGAAGAAGAATGGCGATAGATCTGTGGGGATTCAAAAGAGAGGCTTTTATTGGTCCGCCCAAGAAAATGACAAATTATCCAATGCGACCAAGTGCACCGTAACTTTTATAAACCTACCGAACCACGTTGCATAAATTCCTTTAAAAAAGAAAAGAAAAGAAAATATTATGTTTGACCAAGATAAAAATAGAAATATATATATATACCTGTAGTGCGTGCTTTGTTAAGAGAAAGCCCATGTGGCCCAAAAATGAGGGCCCGTATATAGGAGGTTCGTTAAAGGTCGAAATTGTTACAAGTATGTACTCCGAGTGAAGGAAATTTCCTAATTTTGTAATTTTGCAATTGTATGAGCAACAACACAATATGGTCCCATATTAGAAGTGTTCTTTCCACACTCCGAGAGAAGGATTTAAATAATTTATTTTTTGAAGTTAGTTAAAATGAAGAGTTTAGATCATTATGCTATCAATTTAGAAGACGATCGATCGGTAAAAGTAATTATTTGTTAACTAGACCGCAAGCAACTAGAGTAACCACACGATGTTTTTGTCACGATTCACATAGAATAAATGTTAACAAGCAGATGCAGTAATTAAACAATACAAACCCATATATACAGTCAACGTTAAACCTTTAAATAATGAACATGGGAGACTTTTCTTCTAGTGATCACCATTTTTTATTTCATGCGTGGGTTCGAGCCACTAGTTCCTCCTCTTCGTTAATGGGCAAGAGATGGAGCCAATGGCTGCAACCGTCGAGGGGAAGCTCGTAGACGTGGACGACAACAACATATGAAACAAATAAGCCAACGTATAAATCGAACGAGTTGGATTATGAGTATTAAAATAGGAAACAAAATCCAAAATCCCACATAAATCGTCAGTGTATAAATAATTATTTGATCGTCGTCGGAATTAACCAACGCCACCGCGCAGAAAAATGCCGCCGATATACAAAGAACCGCCGCCACCATGAACGTTACCAGGATCGCCATTATCATCCGGTTCCTATAAATGAATTATAACATCAAATAATTTAAGTTTTAAATTTATCTTAAAAACCAAACAGTTCTCACTATTGTCAGAAAAAGACCATCAACATACTTAACCATGACTATTAAACAAAATAAGCAAATTTAATTATATCTCCATATTCAATAATATCTTGTCAAATCACATATATTACACAAAAATATTCAAAATTAATAGTCCAAACTTATTGTATGAAGTTGATTATATAATTTATCTACCCGTACCTGAGTCGTAAACCGCTGATGACAAGGAGAATGAGGCTCATAGAAGCAGAAAATGATATTGTACTGCTAATAACCATTCCAAGATAGAGTCCACGCTTCGAACTCTCGTGCTCCAGTACCGAAGTTCCGGCTATCTTGCAAACAGTTTGATTTCTGGAAGAACAACCATCACTTTGATATACGCCACCTGGAGGACTAACCATAACTTGAAAGCTCACACCGGCTATAACCGTTGCTGCAACCATTAGATTTCCTCTTGTTTTTTCTAACCAATCGCCTTGACGATTCAGGTATTTTACGAACCATTCCGATGATTCTTCGTGTTGACGGTTTTCTTCAACGTTGATCTCCATAATTTGAATCTGCGGATATCTCACAGATGATTTTGTTTCTTAGTTTTTGATATAAGCAAAGGGATATATGTAACTTCTCTTTGTCGCCGAGTTTTATAATATGGACGAAAAATGAGATTTGTGTTTTTATGAAAGGAGATAAAAATTTCTAGTTTGATAGCAAAAGGCTTTATTTAAAACTATTTGTTTGTTTGATCAGGGGATTAAAAAAAAGATACTATTCTTTGATAATCTTAGATGATCGAGTCAACGGTAGTAACATTTAGGAAGAAGCGTTCGTCGTATTTTTGTTTGTTTTGTTTATAAACAGAATTCAAGGTTTTTGGTTTAGAATACTAATTGCACAACATCAAATTTGACTTGTTAATATGTTTTTTTTTTTTTGTTAATATGTTATTGTTTTTGTTTTTTCAAGATTTAACCAGGGGCGGCCACAGGTTGTTAATCAGATAGATATGCCACTCATACTCACCAATCACCATCATCATCCAAGAGCTAGTAAGTAACATGATGTGTTTGTATAAGAGAGGATATCGAATTGTGTAACATGAGGTGTTTGTATTATGATTTTCTAGTAATTCGAAAATTTTAAAAATATAAAGTATTATATACTCTTCGAAATATGTTAACAAAAATATTTATACTTTTTTTATATATCATTAAAATCTAAATCAAATTCTAGATCGAACGACAAAATTTTTATAACAAAATAAAAATTTAAACTGAAAGATATATATTTAACTAAAATTTGTATCAAACTATATTATTATTTATTTTACAGCAAAAATAAAATAAAAAATGAACCATTACCATCATCTAAAATTCCAACACGCATTGCTGTAAAATAAACAAAATTTTTTTAATTTGTAAAATAAAAATAATCACATTCATCTTCAACGTCCTTTTTGTATGCGTCTCTTCCAACACGCATTGCCCGATGAGCTAGACAACTTCCTTAACATCCCATGAACCTTTAAAAGTAAGGTTATAAGAAATAATAATGCAAAAATTCGAGTCTTATCCTGAAAATAAATAATTATATTATGTTACAACTCAAACTAATTTATAACTAATCAGTTGACCCATATTTTTTGTATGTTACTGTATCCAATTTTAGTTTTAATGTGAGATCTATAATACTATATACATAATTCACATCATATTTGACACTCCATGCCATGGTACTTGGTTCGTAAAATACATGTTTTGCTTTCCATGTATGTTACGTTTCTTTGATAGGGTGAAGAGGAAAAAGGACATTCGAGAGATGGAATGCGCCTGGATACAATTGAGAATGAAGAAACTGCGACAAAACTTGTTGCTCCTGATGATAATTTGCCCCCGCTCACTATGAGAGAGGAGATGTATCTCTTCGTGGCAAGCTATTAAAATAATATCTGCTGAATTTTCAAGTGTGTTTTCTCCTATGTTGTTGACTCTGTGGGTTATTAATTAAAGTTTGTGGCAAAAATATTCTGAAGAGTGGAAGGTGGTGACACTTGCGTGGTGATTACCTATCTGTGAGATACATGGAGGCGTTTTCTAGGCTGTTAAGTTGTATCTGTCCGAACCATATATGCATTCAACTTCTTTATAAAAATAATAACTCTGTACGATGAAAAACACACATCTTTCTAATAAATTAATTTTTGGTTATAATTGCCATTTAAAAATTACCCGTTGTTTTACAAATCCCAACTTTACCGTTCAAAGTCATAGTCGAACAATGTCTTTGATTCATAAAACTAATAAACTATTTGTGGGTGAAGCACTATTGGATTAGCCGGGAGTTTCAAACATTTATGTACGAACTTAACTTACTATAGATCAAAACACCACGTGAAGATCTCTTGGTTTTCATTCTCGCTTACTTTTGCCATATCTCTTTGATACTCTTACTGTTGACAGTTGCATTTAGATCATTCTGAAGAAAACCCATATATGCTAGCTCTTTCTATTTAAGTAAGACAATAAAAACGTCTGAATGAAGAAAAAAACTAAAGTCACTCCGTGCATTATTGAAAGTTTGTTTAACAGTTATAATTTTGTCATTATACGGTAGTTAGATAAAACTCTCGCATGAAATTCTTTACCTGTATTTAGTGTATAAGAACATTATTGGTGGCTGAACAAGGTGTGAAGATAAAACATCATGACAAGAAATCTAAAACAAGATCAATAAGGTAAATGTTTAGATCAAAGGAAGTAAGCGTCTCAACTACCAATAGCTATTCAAAGTTTACGTAGCTCTAGATTTTCTCATAATAATGTATTTGGTTGTGGTAGTCCTTCTAACACTTTCTCGATCAATGTTTGTAAGATTGTTTTTGCTTATATCATAGATGTATATCAATTCGCCAACCATTGTAGTGATTACTCATTCGTCAACAATGAGCATTACTAAACAATTCCCCCTCCAGTCTTTTTAATAAGTCATGTATAGAAAGTTATAGGACATCAAACTATTTTGCATAAGCAATATATTTTTTTCTTGTCATAAGCAACTTATATTTTTGTTATATCTTTAACTTGGCTTTATTTAGTATTGGCTCATCAAAAAATAATATTCAACACATACTAAGTAAGTCTTACGTACACCTGATCATAGTCTTACAACAAATGAAAATTCGTGAAATCAAACATTTGTAAAGATAAATACGCGCATAGCGCGGTTATTCATCTAGTATACAATACAATTAACGTTAAACCTTCTAGTAATGATCATGGGAGGCTTTTCTTCTAGTGATCACCATTTTTTCACACATGGAATCGAGCCACTGGTTCCTCCTCTTCGTTAATGGGCAAGAGATGGAGCCAATGGTAGCAACCGTGGAGGTGACCGTCGTGGACGAGGACAACAACAACATATGAAACAAATAAGCCAGCGTATAAATCGAACGAGTTGGACTAAGAGTATTAAAGTAGGAAACACAATCCAGAATCCCAAATAAACTGCTCGTATATAAATAATTATTTGATCCTCGTCGGAATTAACCAACGCCACTGCACAGAAAAATGCCGCCGATATACAAAGAACCGCCGCCAGCATGAACGTTATCAGGATTACCATTATCAGCCGGTTCCTATAAATGATTATAACATCAAATAATTTTAGTTTTTAATTTTATCTTAAAACAAAACAGTTCTCAAAAAGACAATTAGATAACTACGATTTATGAAATCGATTTGTCATAATCTTAAAAGTCCAATCAACTAACGATCGAATTAATACTTTTCATCAATCATACGGGTTTATTAAACAGATCTAATAGGTAACCATGGCTATTAAACAAAATAATCAAATTTATACTGTATTTAATAATATCTTGTCACACATATATTTGCACTGAAAATTCAGAATTAATAGTCCGAACTTATTATTGTATGAAGTTGATTATATAATTTATCTACCGGGTACCTGAGTCGTAAACCGCTGATGACGAGGAGAATGAGACTCATGGAGGCAGAAAATGAAACCGTACTACAAACAACCATTCCAAGGTAAAATCCACGCTTCGAACTCTCGTGCTCCAGTACTGAAGTTCCGGCTATCTTGCAAACAGTTTGATTTCTGGAAGAACAACCATCACTTTGATATACGCCACCTGGAGGACTAACCATAACTTGAAAGCTCATACCAGCTATAACCGTTGCTGCAACCATTAAATTTCCTCTTGTTTTTTCTAACCAATCACCTTGACGATTCAGGTATTTCACGAACCATTTTGATGATTCTTCGTATTGACGGTTTTCTTGAACGTTGACCTCCATGATTTGGAGCTGTGGATATCTAGCCAGATGATTTTTATTTCTTAGTTTAAGATGTATGCAAAGGGATATATGTAACTTCGCTTTTCGTCGAGTTTATAATGGAAAAAGTGAGGTTTGTGTTTTTATGAAAGGAGATAGAAATTTCGGGTTTGATAGCAAAAGTCTTTATTATTTAAAACTATTTGTTTGTTGATCGCGGAATTAAAATAAATAAATATATATATTCTTTATAATTTTAGATGACCGAGTATCAGCTCATCAAGTCCTGTTGTACTGTCTGATAAGCATCCTGATGTTTGCAGCAAAGCTCCCACCACAGCTGCATCTTCAGTAGTCACCGTGCAGTAGCGATGCAAGCTTCGGAGAGCTGGTAAGTAAGGGACTCGTACTGCACCCAAAGACTATGACGGTTTAAATAAGAAAGTAATGATTATGTATCCCAAATAATACCTTTTATAAGATGTATGTGTGTTTGATGAACATCTTTCCTGTATCGTACCCAAACCAACAAAAACCTAATGATTTGTATTTATACAGGTTTTTAGCGCCAATATATTTCTTCCTTTAATTTCTTTTAACACAAGAACTAGACAATTTGTTTCCTTACAACGTCCAGAGCCGTGCCTCCTTAGTAATAAAAAGACAATGGCTTAAGGCCACATTTTTAGTTTTAATTTTTAGGCCACACTTATGGTAACAATGTTAGTTGATTTGACCAAGACTCGTGGGTTTTGTTAGTATGTTTTCTATAAGACTTTGTGTTTATGAGTTCCAAGTTTTCAAATCATAGTTTAAAACTTTAAAATCAACATTTTAATTTTACAAAATTATACATTTATAAATTAATAAAGCCACAATTTTTAAAATTATTTTAGGCCACTAATTATGTTGGCACGGCACTGACAACGTCACATTTCCTTAGAGATGGTCTTGTCGATCTAGTTAGACACCTTTTCACTTACAACATTAATTAATGGTAACCACAATCTAAATGATATAACTTCCCTAATTGCTTCAACCATCCTTGCATTCATCGATATCTAACGGAGTGCAGTTAGAGTATCATTGTATCAATAATAAAATTACGGGTAATACATTTTTCAATATACAATATGTAATATGGGAGGTGATAAATTGATGAGAGTAAAAACACAAAAGTGTTTAGGAAAAATTATTATTAAACTCTCATAAGAATAATATTACAAGATGCATATATTTATATAGAGATCGAAGCAATCTAATTGAATAAACAAATATGTAAATAATACATTTAAGATAAATATAAATATCCAAATCTAAATATTGATAAATATTTATAATCTTATAGATCTTCCTTTATCTTTATGATTTCCATAATCTTGATACGGTTGATCTTCTAGATCTTCCGATACCCTCCCGCAAGCTCATACGTGGTAACACGTAAGAGATTGGACAAGTCTTCAGAATACTGGCTTTATACTCGGCCGTCGAGTAATCGACGTTTATACTCGATCGTAGAGTTCTTCAAATCGGCTAAAACACACAGCCGTTGGGCCATCAACAGCGTTTATACCCGGTTGTAGGCTTCAACAAGTAGTAAGGGACAAAACTCGCGATTGCGATGTTCATAAATAATTCGTGATTACGAAGTAGAAAAAAACTCACGAGAGCGAGAAGTCAGATCAAAAGATAATGAAAAGAAAATAACATGAATTAGAGAAGAAAATAATGAAACCTTAATCCACATGATTTGGATCTCGGCTCTGATACCATGATAAATTGATGAGAGTTAAAACACAAAAGTGTTTAGGAAGAATTATTATTAAACTCTCATACAAGAATAATATTACAAGATGCATATATTTATATAAGGATCGAAGCAACCTAATTGCCTAAACTAATATGTAAATAATACATTTAAGATAAATATAAATACCCAAATCTAAATATTGGTAAATATCTATAATCTTATAGATATTCCTTTATCTTTATGATTTACATAATCTTGATACGGTCGATCTTCTAGATTTTCCAATAGGAGGTGTTTAAAAACAGAAAAAATAATATAAAACGAAAAATAAAAATATATATTTCAATCAAGAAAAGGAAAAAAAAAGTTAATAAGATATTTTAATTTTACTAAAAAGAAAAAATAAACATCAAAGTAAGTAATTAATATGATTGTGACACGTGGCAAGTTAATCAATAAGATTTCGACACGTATCAAGTTTATCGATTTAAATTTTGACACATGTCTCGGTAAAATATTATTTTAGTGAAAAAAATAATTTCAAATTTTTTTTTTTGATTTAGAGCAAAAAGATCATATACGGGAGATAATTGTGAAGAGAAAGAGAGACTTTATTTTCTTGAAGAGAGTTAATGTTGAGATCGTTAACATACTCGAAGGACTTGAATTCCCAAGTTTTTAACGCAGCGAAACAGAAAAAGATAGTTGACAAAGTGTGTGAACTATATGATTAGTAGGGTTAATATTGCTTAGGATCTGCAACAAATTATGTGTTTTGAATATATTAATTGAAAATAAATGAGAATTAAAATACATAAATAACTCTTAGGTTCCGATTTTGTATTTTGTATATATTTTTTTCTAGTAATGATCCGATTTTGCTTTCTATTTTTTTTTAAAAATATTTTAACGGTTTAAAATTTTATTATTATAAATCCGCATATACGCGGATCTTAATCTAGATTTTAATTATGAAAAAGAATATTTATAAATGATAATGATATGGCATTAGACAGTGATGAATTAAGAGGATCGGATAGCAATAATCATGTAGAGTAGCTTTTGATCCGAGTCTTGAGAAGCATAACTTCTCTAGAGAGCAGAGAGATCATATACGAGAGATGAATGTGAAGATAAAGAGATACTTTATTTGCTTGAAGAGTGTTAATGTGGAGATCGTTAACAAACTTGAAGGACTCGGATTCCCAAGTTTTTAACGCAGCGAAACATAAAAAAATAGTTGACAAAGTGTGTGAATTATATGATTAGTAGGGTTAATGTTGCTTAGGACCCGCAACAGATTCTACGTTTTACATATTTTAATTGAAAATAAATGAGAATTAAAATACATAAATAACTCTAGGGTTTCGATTTTTTGTTTTATATATATATTTTTAGTAATGATCCGATTTTGTTTCTATTTTTTTAAATTATTATGACGGGTTTAAAATTTTAGTATTATAAATTCGCGTATACGCGGATCTTAATCTAGATTATAATTATGAAAAAAATAAATTCTAGATGTTAATGATATGACATTAGACGATGATGAATTAAGAGGAGGATAACAAAAATCATGTAGAGAGGCTTTTGATGCGAGTCTTGAGAAATATAACTTCTCTAGAGAGATCATATACGGGAGATGAATGTGAAGAGAAAGAGATACTTTATTTTATTGAAGAGAGTTAATGTGGAGATCGTTAACATACTCGAAGGAATCGAATTCTCAAGTTTTTAATGCAGCAAAACAGAAAAAGATAGTTGACAAAGTGTGTGAATTATATGATTAATAGAGTTAGTGTTGCTTAGGACCCGCGACAGATTCTGCGTTTTACATATTTTAATTGAAAATAAATGAGAATTAAAATACATAAATAACTCGTAGGTATCGATTTTATGTTTTTTATATATTTTTTTCAGTAATGATCCGATTTTGTTTTCTATTTTTTTAAAAAATTATTTTGATGGGTTTAAAATTTTATTATCATAAATTCGCGTTTACATGGATCTTAATCTATATTTTAATTATGATAAATCTAATTATGATAAAAATAGGATGATTAATTTGTCAAAATTTTAGAATATATATATATATATATATATATATATATATATATATAAAACATTAGAAATAAACTTAATTCATATAAGAGTTTTAAAATCTTAATCTAGATTTTATTTTTTCTTTACAGATTATCCGATTTTGGTTTAAATTTATTTTTACGGATTTAAAATATCTTATTAAAAATCCGCATATACGTGGGTCATATTCTAGTAACATATAAATAAAAATTTATTTCTTTCTTAAAATAAATAAATATTTTGATTAGAAAAAAATATGTATACCTCGACCTACCAAATTTTATTTTCTTAAAATCATTACATAGCTATAATTCAACTACCAAATATCATCATTAATTTAAATATTTGGGTTTGATTTTAGTATTTAGGGTTTGGGTTTAATAGTTAGGGTTTAGTGTTTATGGTTTATGGTTTTTTTTTGGGGTTTAGTAGTTAAGATTTAGGGTTTAGTAATTGGGTTTAATGTTTAGTGTTTAGGGTTTAGTATTTAGGTTTAGTGTTTAGAATTTAAGATTTAGAGTTTAGTGTTTAGGGTTTACTTTATTACTATAGATATTTTCTAGTTAGCGTTGTATATTATATTATTATTTAGAAAATTCTAACGCCACCATAAACTGTATAATCAATATGGTTTTTTTGTGAGAGGTTAGCAATTTACTCGCAGAAAGGTAAAATGGCCACAAAAGACTGGGTTTGATTGGTAACGCTTTGTGTTACCAAAAAGCTGCGATACGACTTATACATTTTAATAGTTAGCAATAAAAAAATAGTACGGAAAACGTTACCAACAATATTATACTCAGCTTTTTGTACTATTTTTATTTACAGCTCTTTTCTTATAGTTTTCTGCTTTGAATGGTAACCAAAAACTTTATCATAAAGCTGCGATACAAGTTATACCGTTTTAATAGTTATCAATCACAAAAACAGTACAAAAGCGTTACTAACAGTAATACACTCAGCTTTTTTGTATCGTTTTTGCTTACAACTTATTTTTATAGTTTTCAACTATTTGATAACCACTTATCACTCCAGCTTACCGCTAAAAATTTCATACCGTTTTTAGTTACCAATCAGACCTTTCAACTATTTTATAAGCACTTATCACTGCAACTTACCGCTAAAAGGTACAGCTTACCGCTAAAAATTATGTATCATTTTTGCTTATTAATTGGATCAACTTTTTACTAAATAATCGAAATGGAGGCGCTAATGGCTAATTATGATGGTCAAATATTGTAGTTTTGCAAACCTTCCTATATAAAAAATTTCATTCTTTTTTAAAATACATATAGAATTTGATTAAAAAAAATACGTATGCCTTGGCCTACCAATTTTTTTTTTTTAAATCAGTACATAACTATGAGGGATTTTTTTGTTTAATAATCCAAAAAAATAAAACCTACAATCTAACCATTTTATCTCCCTGCCTCTTCCTATCTCTCTTTACCTTTTTGGTTAATTTGTAAATTTTGTTTTGTTTTGGTTATTAACCAAAACGAGCGGAAGTCCCTAACTGTTATAAATCATAGAGGTTCGATCTCCATAACCGGCCCATCAAGACATTGGCGTGAAGGCCCAATACCTTAGACGGTCTATTAGATGTTTTCCTTATTCATGTAGGAAAAGGATGTTTCCTTTTCTACCCTTATGTAATCCTTATATAAAGAGACCTCTTGGTCATAATAATACAACACAATTTACATTACTTTTACCACACGTTATCAGCACGAGTTGCTCTAAACCCTAGCCACCGAAAAATATAAAAACCTTAAACCCTAAAGCCGCCGTTCGCCGCTTACCTCCGCCGCCACCGAGCAATCGCACCCGTCCGATCGCTCGATCTCGCAGCCGCTCGATCATCCATCGCAGCCGCTCGACCTAGTTACTCGCATCCGTCCGATCGCTCGACCCGATCTATCGCAGTCGCTCGATCATCCGCGCATTCTCGATCCGAGCAGCCGCGTGATCATCCGATCCTCAGCTCGCCGCGCGTTTCCTCACCCCGAGAAATTGCCGAGTGGCCGCGCGATCTTTTCCCGTAGCTCGACCCGAACATCTGCAGCTGTTCGCGATCCAACAGCGCGATCATACCCCGAGCAGAAGCCGACGATCCCGTGTAGCCGCGTGATCCTCTTACCGCAACAGCTCGACGAGTAGCCGCGCAAACCCTAACAGCCGCGAGTTCCGTGTAGCTGATCCGACGAGTAGCCGAGGTTCCAAGCGTGAGTTTTTACCGAGGTCTATTAGCTCCCGGTCAATTCCATTCAACCCAAAAAGAAGATCAAGGTAAAACCCTAAGTCTAAGAACAAAATAAAATCGAATTCAACCTTAATAAACATAAACCCTAAAAACCGATTATCTTATAAACTTGTTTGGTCTTGTTAAAACCTATATTTGAATTTGAATCTAAGCTAAATGCAAGACCTAAAATCGGTTTGATTGTTTAAATTTGTTTGATCTCTTTAGAACCTTAAAACCGAAACCTACTTGAACATATATCAAACCCTAAAATACGGTTTGCTTGATTAACTTGTTTGCGTGTTTTAAACATATTGTTTAGCTTGTTTATTTGATGTTTAGAAACCGCATGATAGAATCATTCACCATAATCGAATTGAACATTAATCTTACTCAAACCCTAAAACCGATTCATGTAAAGGATTGTTTACTTGCTTAGTTAAAACCGCATAAGTAAAGAAAATTAAAATCAGGTTTTAGCTTTGCGTTTTAGGAGTGTTAGATTGATTGTTCTAGTTGCATGAAACCGAAACCCTAAGAGAATAAGAAAGATTAAAATCGGATTTCATAAAAACCCTAATCCTAATCAAAATAGGAAAGTTTAAGAATTTCCTTTTTGCATGATTATCCTTTAGTGTTTAATTATAATTGTTTTAGGATTAATCTTACATATAGAATAAGTTAATTAAAATCTGATATAAGTATAGAATAAAATCGGATTATATGATTGCTTGCTTGAATTTGCTTGCATGATTAATTACTTGAAGTCTAAAATCGGATGTATATAAATCGGCCATCATTCTAAGGCCTTGATTTTATTAAATGCCCTAAGAGAAAATTGGTGCATATTTTCAGATGTCTAGAGTCGCCAACCTAGACTATGCAGCCCTCGATCTCTCTGGAGACAACTACTTAAAGTGGGCACTTGACACAAAGATCATGCTCAACTCAAAAGGGATTGGTGAATGTATCGTCGACGGAAACAATGAATCCGTGAGATACAGATACAAGGCGATCCTCATTATACGCCACCACCTTGCTGAAAGTCTCAAGGATCAGTATCTTACAATTGAAGATCCATTGGATCTGTGGAAGGAATTGAATAAGAGGTACGCCCATCAGAGGACGGTTGTATTGCCGAAAGCCAGATTCGATTGGCTGAACCTAAGGTTCATGGATTTTAAATCCGTAGAGGAATACAACTCGACTTTGTTCAAGATAGTTTCAAAGCTGAAACTATGTGGCGAGACCATTACTGAGAAGGATATGTTGGAAAAGACCTTCTCCACCTTCCATTCGAGTAATGTGTTGCTACAGCAACAATATCGCGAGAGAGGCTTCGCGACTTACTCAGATCTGATCGCATGCCTGTTGCTTGCAGAACAAAACAATAGCCTTGTTCTGGCCAACAGCGAGATGAGACCAGCTGGAACCGCCCCACTACCTGAAGCCAACGTGGCCGCAGAAACAAAGAAAGAAACCGAGGCAAACCACGTCCATAGATACCAAAAGGATTATGGTCATGGACGTGGGAAGAGACAAGGGCGTGGTCGCCACCAGCCTTATGGTCGTGGGAACGGCCGCGGATCTAATTCTAACCGCGGTCGGGGTCGTGGCCGAGGTCGTGGCTACGGTAACCCAACCGGACATCAGCCCAACCCGACCAAGTCTATTTGCTATCGTTGTGGGATGGATAACCATTGGGCCAAGACATGCCGGACTCCCAAACACCTCGTCGAACTCTATAAAGAGAGTGTGAAAGGGAAGAATCCCGAGGCCAATATGATCCAGCATGAGCATGATGATGAAGGCGATTTTGATCATGAAAGGAATGATCATTTTGACGCCAATAAAGATGATCTCATTGAACATGAGACTTCCGATTGTTTGAAATAGTTTAGACTTTGAGTTCTATTTGCTTTGTTGCTTTTATGTTTGCTGTGCTTTGGATTTATGTCTTTGGATTTTATTATTTGATTTTATTGAATGATTTCAGTTTTTATTTTAAGACATAATTATTGTTTTATGAAGTATGGATGAGTTCGTGGTGGATAGTGGGTCAAGCCACACGATTCTAAAGGATAAAAGATACTTCATAAACCTTATACTTAAAAGGGCAAACATAAGTACTATAGCAGGACCAGCCAGCCTAATAGAAGGCCACGGCCAGGCCAATATTTTAATGCCTAAAGGCACGCATCTAGAAATCTCAGATGCATTGTTTTCACCTAGCTCAAATCGAAATTTATTGAGTTTTAAGGACATTCGTCTGAATGGTTATCATGTGGAAACAATGGGCGGAGGAAACAGAGAATTTCTTCAGATAGTTAAAAACGCCCAAGGCCAAAAGAAAGAAGTCTTAGAGACTATACCTGCTATAGCCACTGGCATTTACTGTACTAAGGTCAGTATGATAGAAGCCAATGCCGCCGTAAATAAAGCCTTTACGGATATGTATACTTTATGGCACGACCGTCTGGGACATCCCGGGTCAAGTATGATGCGGAAATTGATTGCCAATACTAATGGGCACGCCTTGAAAGAAAGGAGAGTAATCCCCAAGAATATAATGTGTACCTCGTGTTCACAAGGGAAATTGATTGTAAGGCCATCACCAGTAAAAGTGACTAAGGAAACAATAAACTTTCTGGAAAGAATTCAAGGAGATATATGCGGACCAATACACCCACCTTGTGGGACATTCCGATATTTTATGGTCCTCATTGACGCATCTACAAGATGGTCACATGTATGCTTATTGTCATCACGGAATATGGCATTTGCAAGACTCCTTGCTCAGATAATACGCCTAAGGGCTCACTTTCCAGACTTTCCTTTAAAGACCATAAGAATGGATAATGCTGGTGAATTTACTTCCCAAGCGTTTAATGACTATTGTATGTCCATGGGGGTAAGTGTTGAATACTCCGTGGCACATGTACATACACAGAACGGCTTAGCCGAGTCATTTATAAAACGCATACAGCTGATAGCTAGACCATTACTCATGAGGTCAAAGCTCCCTGTATCCGCTTGGGGTCATGCTGTCTTACACGCTGCTGAACTAATCCGTATCAGGCCATCTAGTGATCATAAGTATTCCCCATCCCAATTAATAACGGGAAAAGAGCCAGACATCTCCCATCTAAAGACATTTGGATGTTCAGTCTATGTGCCTATTGCACCACCACAGAGAACTAAGATGGGACCTCAAAGGAGGATGGGGATATATGTTGGATATGATTCACCCACGATCATAAAGTATCTTGAGCCAACCACCGGAGATTTATTTAAGGCCAGATACGCGGACTGTCATTTTGACGAATCCGTTTTTCCAACATTAGGTGGAGAAAACCGGCTGATGAAAGAAATTGCATGGAATCAAACATCCTTAAATTGGCAAGATCCTCGAACTAAAGAGAGTGACTTAGAAGTCCAAAAGATAATACATTTGCAAAAGTTAGCTATACAATTGCCAGATTCCTTTGCAGACCCAAAGAGGGTAACTAAATCGTATATACCAGCCGTGAATGCACCTATACGAATTGATGTCCAGGATGGACCGCAAGTGGCTACAGAGTCTAGGCCACGTTTGAAACGTGGAAGACCTATTGGTTCCAAAGATAAGACTCCTCGGAAATTAAAGAAAGGTGCTGAGATTCAGACCGAGGAGATAGTGGATATTCCAGACATAAATGAACCTAAGGTGCCAGAAAATGTTGCTTGGGACGCCAAGCAGCAAGGGCCTGAAGTTCCTGATAATACAGAGATCGCGATCAATTATGTCTCGTCTGGAATCCAATGGAACAGAAAAGATGTCGACATTGATAATGTATTTGCATGCAATGTAGCACTTGAAGTAATGAACGAGGATCTAGAACCCACGTCAATATATGAGTGCACTCAGCGACCAGATTGGATTAACTGGAAAGACGCTATAAACGTGGAGTTAAACTCTTTAAAGAAGAGAGAGGTTTTTGGTCCCATAATTCGGACACCTCATGACATTAAACCAGTTGGACATAAATGGGTCTTTGTGAGGAAGAGAAACGAATTAGGCGAAATCGTTAGGCACAAAGCACGGCTTGTTGCACAAGGATTCTCACAAAGACCAGGAATCGATTATGAGGAGACATACTCCCCTGTGGTGGATGCAACGACATTCCGATTCCTGATAAGCCTGGCTATAAGAGAAAAATTGGATTTACGGTTAATGGATGTTGTAACCGCGTATTTATATGGTCCACTGGATAATGAAATTTATATGAGATTGCCAGAGGGTATTGAGCTCAAAGATAAGAAAAGTTCTCGAGAAGAACACTGCATTAGGCTGAACAAATCCTTATACGGACTAAAGCAAAGTGGGCGTATGTGGTACAACCGGTTAAGTGAATACTTAGTAAAGTCCGGGTACAAGAATGATCCCATTAGTCCGTGTATCTTTATAAAGAAGTTTGCAAACAAAGGATTTGTGATTATAGCAGTATACGTGGATGATTTGAACATCCTCGGCACCCCTGGAGAAATCGCCCAAACAGTTGAATATTTAAAGGCCGAGTTTGAAATGAAAGACTTAGGAAAGACTAAGTTCTGTTTGGGAATACAGCTTGAGTATATTAATGATGGAATCCTTGTGCATCAAATGGCATATACAGAAAAGATACTCAAGAGATTTAATATGGACCAGGCCCACCCATTGACCAGCCCAATGGTGGTGAGAAGCCTCGGATTGGACAGTGATCCATTTGGTCCAAAGAAGGACGATGAAGAAGTCCTTGGTCCCGAAATGCCATATCTAAGTGCCATAGGAGCGTTGTTATACTTGGCTAGTCATACTAGACCAGATATTTGTTTTGCCGTGAACCTCCTATCAAGATTTAGTTCTTGTCCGACCCAAAGGCACTGGAACGGGATTAAACATATACTTCGTTACCTACAAGGAACGAAAGATATGGGTCTATTTTTCACTAACCTTAACAATGAAGGTTTGGTTGGTTTTGCTGATGCAGGTTACTTATCGGATCCACACAATGGACGATCTCAGACAGGATATGTGTTCACTCATGGAGGAACAGCAATTTCATGGAGATCCATGAAGCAGACACTCACGGCCACTTCATCAAACCACGCAGAGATTTTGGCGATTCATGAAGCTAGCCGCGAATGTGTTTGGTTGAGATCGATGACTCAGCACATAAGGCGAGACTGTGGAATGACCGATGAGAAGGAAGAGCCAACCGTACTCTACGAGGACAATGCCGCATGCATTGCTCAACTGAAGGATGGATACATCAAAGGAGACAGGACGAAGCACATCTTACCGAAGTTTTTCTTTACTCACGATCTACAGAAGACCGGAGAAATCAAAGTGCTTCAAGTACGTTCCTGTGACAACTCAGCCGACCTATTCACCAAGTCGCTTCCAACCTCCACGCTCAAGAAGCTCATGTATCAGATCGGCATGCGCCGACTAAGAGACCTTCAGTGATGCCTAAAACAAGGGGGAGTAATACGTGCTGTACTCTTTTTCCTTCACTAAGGTTTTGTCCCACTGGGTTTTCCTTGGTAAGGTTTTAATGAGGCAGCATCCCCAAGCGTATTACTATGATCCATTCATCACGATCCGGTTATGTCAATCAAGGGGGAGTGTTATAAATCATAGAGGTTCGATCTCCATAACCGGCCCATCAAGACATTGGCGTGAAGGCCCAATACCTTAGACGGTCTATTAGATGTTTTCCTTATTCATGTAGGAAAAGGATGTTTCCTTTTCTACCCTTATGTAATCCTTATATAAAGAGACCTCTTGGTCATAATAATACAACACAATTTACATTACTTTTACAACACTAACTATAATTCAACTACCAAATATCATCATTGAATTGGCATATCAACAGAATAGAATTAAATTAGAAATGATACATTTTCGATCAGTGACGCAACGATACCAACACAGACTATTACATGTTATATGCTCTTCTTCTTTTTCACATGTACCGTAGTTATGTTGATTGTGGTTGTGTTTACTGCTAATAATATAGGCTAAATTATTTTCGAAAAAGTATTAAAACATATAAAAATACCAGACTACTCAACTCAAGGTATAATTAATTTGTTGACAGGAAAATAGTTGTTTTTGTGGAAAAATAGCTATTTTGTGGCCAAACCAGCCAAAATGGCCAAGGAAATGGTAGTGATAACGATCACCAAATTTTTCCAAAAAATAAAATAAATGGCCACAAAATTTCAGTGATTAAATTCGTGGCAATACAATATTTTTGAACTTTTCAGGAATTTGCTAAATGTTAAATTGTCTTGGGCCACATAATTTTCATATTTAGCCACGGAATTTTGTGGGCATACAACAATCCAAATATTTTACATAATTTTCTAAGGGATGAAATGTGTGGCCATAGAATTTTTCCATATATTTCGTAGTCCCCCCCAATTATTTTTGTCTTTCTCATTCATAGCTTATATTATATAATCCCAGATGATGATGTAGAATATAACAATTATAGTATAATTATGAAAAATAATAAAATACACATGCAAATAGTTGGTGGCATCGAAACGGTGTAACAATATCGCAACTAATGAGTATTGACGAGTATTAAAGCATTGACTTTAAAGTATTCATAAATCGGATATCCCAAAGACCGATCCAAAAGCTTCTGTTGTCCTGAGACTCTTCAAACTCTGCAAGCATTAGATGCAATTTCCATCAACATGATTGAAGAGACCATTCCACAATGGAGACATCCCTCTTGGAACAAAAAATTTAATAAAGACAATTGGGCTTTATTATTTTGTGTTTTTGTGTAAATAAGAAATGGGTTGAGGTCCAAACAAATGGAAGAGGCTAAAACAAATGGAAAGTTTCCATTAATTATAATTTGTGGAAGAGGCTTAAATAAATGTAAAGTTTCCATTAGGTATAATTACTTGTGGAAGATGCCTAAACAAATGGAAAGTTTTCATTAGCTATAACTTTTTTTGAAAGTTAAAGTATCCCACATTGAAAACTTGGAATGTTTTCAAGTCTCCTCTCATACTATATATATGATGGGTTAGCCTCTCTTTTCAAATCATCCAAACACAGATCATCAGATCAAAAGCAAAGGCTAAATACAAGTTCCTTCAATCCACTACTGCATCAGGTAGTTTCTTTAGTTCGAGAGTATTAGTTGAGATACAAGTTCGTTAGACCCGCAATCGAGTGATGCGATTCGGGGTTGAACGGTTGTATCCTGGGACTCATGAATCGTGATAAAACCTGTCACACTACGGGTGATTCTTTGAGTTAAGGAAAGAGATTGCGATCTCGACTCCGTTCCAGTGTTTCGGTTTTACCGATTTATTGTTTATGATTTTCCTTAACTCGTTTTATTCGGTTTTGATTATACTTTTATTTTGTGATTAAATCAAAGATTCCGTATTTCTAAATTATTGGTCTTACAGTCTTAACTCAAAGAAATCAGTTCGTGTTCTATGAACATCTAACGGATTTTAATCACGAGTAAATAAAGGTTTTTCATCGATCGATTTCAAAACGATTTATTCGGATTTTTTAATCGGTTTTAATACTCTCGTCTTATTGGTTGCGATCAATAAACGATATGCATTACAATCAGTATGTAATCGCCGATTTGGATTAGGGTTTGATAAAACAAACGCTTAATCACTCTCAAACGCGTTTGCGAACGTTTTGACGAATGCTCTGTGGAGATTCGAAGATGAAGTCGCTGTATGCGGATCTTAAAATTATAATGTTGGTTCGTACCACATTAATTTTTTATAACACTTTGTGGCATTCAAGCGTTATAGAGACAAATATCTCAAAGGGAAATCATGTTCCCCCTCCCGAAAGTTTCGATAGGACTGCAGCTGAGTTTAAGATGTGGAAAAAGAATATGTTCTTCTATCTAACAACACTGAACCTGCAGAAGTACACTAGCAAAGTGAGACCTCATCTCCCTGAAGGCAACACCGATCCAATGATCCTTGCGACGGTTCAAGCCTGGGAGCACAATGACTTCTTGTGCAAATGCTACATCCTGAACTGTCTCTCCAAACCGTTGTACAACTTGTTTGGAGATTTAAAAAGTTCGAGGGAGGTGTGGGATTCTCTTGACAAGAAGTATCGAATTAAAGATTCTGGATTCCAGAAATTCACTGTGGTGAAATTCCAACAGTATCAGATGGTGGATTCGAGGCCATTAATGGAAAAACTCGCAGAAGTGCATAATCTCTTTCATGAGATTCACGCTGAAGGCATGAGGCTTTACGAAACCTATCGGGTTTGCTGCTTCATTGAAAAGCTTCCTCCAAGTTGGGTGGACTTCCAAAACCTTCTCAAACACAAGCAGAATGCAATTTCCCTTGAAGACTTGATAGTCAAGCTAAGGATAGAGTCTCGAATCCGCATAGCAAGTGGAGTTCTGAATGAGCACATTGCTAATGTTGTTGTTCACAAGAACAAGAGAAAAAGAAAATTTTCTCTAAAAGCCTCTACTAGCTTTATGAAGTGAAAGGGTGCAATGAAGTTCTTATGAATTTGTCACAAAGGTGATAAGGTGGATCAAAATTCACAATCGCAAAGACAAAGGGAAGTCTCAAGCCAACATGACTGATATGTGCGATGTAGTCACAGAAGTCAACACGGTTGAGGACAACCCAAAGGAATGGTGCTACAACACAAGTGCCACAACTCACATATGCATCGATAAGAACATGTTTAGCACTTATCAAAAATGCAAGAGTGAAGAGCGACTGTTAATGGGTAACATCGGCTCGTCCATGATTGAAGGTCGTGGTGAAGTGAAGCTCAAGATGACTTCAGAACATGAGATAAATCTCAAGAATGTGAAGTATGCTTACAAGCAAAACTCACAAGAAACCCCATCCCTTCGAGTCGAAAGAACAACCGAGCCTCTCGGTTTTATTACACAGATTTGTGTGATTTAAATTTTGTTCAAACTCGAGGCGGTAAAAATATTTTGTGACTTTCATAGTTGATAGTACAAAATATTGTTATGTCTATATGCTTAGAAGCAAATATGAAACTTTGAAAAATTCAAGGAGTATAAACTCGAGGTTGAAAACCAACTCGATAGAACTATTAAGATAGTTAGAAGTGATAGAGGAGGCGAATATGATGGATCCTTCAATGCATTTTGTAAAAAAAAAACATGGCATTATCCATCAAACGACCGCTCCTTATTCACATGAATCTAATGGAGTTGCGGAACCAAAAACCCGAACTCTTAAAGAGATGATGAATGCAATGTTGCAGGAATCTGGGTTACTCCAGCACATGTGGGGGGAAGCGTTGCTTTCCACAAATCATATCCTCAACAAAAATTACACACAAAGTGACTGGCAAAACGTCATACGAACTTTGTAAAGGTAATGTACATTTGTACAAATACTTGAAAGTGTGGGGGGTGCCTGGCAAACGTTGCAGTGCCACCTCCTAAAAAGGTCACAGTTGGACCTAAAATCGTGGATTGTATTTTCATCGGTTATGCACACAATAGTGATGCTTATCGGTTTTTGATTCATAAATCAGACATACGAGATGTCCATGTTAATACATGGAATCATGGAATGCATCTTTCTTTGAGCACGTGTTTCCGTGCAAGGATAAACAAAATCCAAAATGAACTCGTGAAGAAAGTGAGGCAATCACCTCTGGAAATGAAGTGAGTACTTCTTGCACATCGTTTGATGATGCATAAGCGATTGAAGATGAACCAAGACAAAGCAAACGAGCTCACAAGGAGAAATCGTTTGGTTCTGAGTTCATAACGGCTTTTGTTGGCAGAGAATGAGCCACGAACATTTGCAAAAGCAATGTCTACACCTAACGCACCTTCTTGGAAGGAGGCTGCTAATAGTGAAATCGATTCGATTATGCAACATAATACTTACGAATTGGTTGATTTACCACAAGGTAGTAAACCTCTCGGGTGTAGATGGATCTTCAAAATGAAAATGAAGATTGATGGTTCAATCGACAAGTACAAGGCAAGACTTGTAGTGCAAGGATTTCGTCAAAAGGAAGGATTAGACTTCTTTGACACACATTCTCCTGTAACGAGAATAACATCGATATGTATGCTGATTAGCATTGCAGCTTTAAGAGACCTAGAAATCCATCAAATGGATGTTAAAACTGTCTTTCTAAATGGTGATTTAGAACATGAGATTTATATGAAACAACCCGAAGGGTTTGTTGTCCGAGGACAAAAACACAAAGTCTGTCGACTTGTGAAGTCGTTGTATGGACTTAAACAAGCTCCAAAACAATGGTATGAAAAATTTGACAATGTGATGATGTCAAAAGATTTCAGCATTAATGAATGTGATAAGTGCATATACATCAAAAGTAGTCCTCATGGATACGTTTTGCTCTGTTTGTACGTTGACGACATGTTCATTATTGGTAGCAATAAAGACGTGATCGGTCAAAATAAAAACATGCTAAGTAGCAAGTTTGATATGAAAGACTTAGGACTAACAGATGTTATTCTAGGGATTAAGATCACTAGAAATTCTGAAGGAATCATCCTGTCTAAAGCTCATTATGCTGAAAGGATCCTTGAGAGGTTCAATACCTAATCAAAAGAAAGAGAAAAAACTCCAGTAGATACTAGTATTCACTTGACAAAAAAATACGGGTGAATAAGTGTTACAAGTGGATTTTGCACGAGTAATCGAAAGTCTGATGTACTTAATGAATTGTACTAGACCCGATTTAGCACATGCAGTCAATGTACTGAGTCGCTATACGAGTAATCCATGACATAAACACTGGAAAGCTATAACGAGAGTATTGGACTATGTACGTCATACTAAAGTTATGGGATGCATCATGGTAAAGAATCTGGAATTTTGGAAGGATACAGTGACGTAAACTGGATTTCCGATTCTAAAAACTTTAAATCCACGAGTGGATACGTCTTTACGCTAGACGGTGCAAATGTGTCTTGGAAATCTTCCAAACAAACTATGTTGGTCAAATCGACCAAGGAATAAGAGTTCATAGCTTTAGATAAAGCAGCAGAAGAAGCTGAGTGGCTCCGAAATTTTCTAGAAGATATTCGGATGTGGGAGAAACCAGTGCCGGCTTTACGGGTACATTGTGACAGCCAGTCGGCTATATCCCGGGCACTGAATAATATTTACAATGGCAAGTCTCGCCACATTCGACGACGACATAAGACCATTAGACAACTGATCTCGAGTGGTGTATTGACAATAGACTACATCAAATCGGCTGAAAACTTAGCGGATCCGTTTACTAAAAGCTTGCTGCGAGATCAAGTTCTTAAATCATCAAAAGGAATGGGTTTAAAGCCTATGGATACAGATGACGCCATGATGGATACCCAACCTATGTGACTGGAGATCCCAAGATCTAGGTTCAAAAGGGACAACTAAATCAAGCAGAGTCTAAAAACAAGCACTGTAAGTTGCTCAGTTCCAAAGATGATAACAGTGCTTTTTGTAAGTAATTAAGGGTTAAGCATCAATGCTTTTAATGATATAAGACCATAGTCTATAGAATAACAGTATACTCTGTATATGTGACAGGTACATGGCAATCACCTAGTGAGTGTGAAATGGGGCCGTTTCTAGGAGGATGAAGTTCAGGCTATACTCTCCAAGTTCACTCACGATAAACCAGGCAATGTTCAAGGCCAAAATGAACACAATAGAGAACTTAACTCAACAAGAAGACGAAGCTGGGTTATATCTGTTGTCTAGTTTTACATAAAAAACCGGGCGGTTCAAGACATCAAGTTCACCACCTGGCTGAGTAATTCCGGCAGATATCAACAATGAGTGGTTCAAGGCTGAGAAGCTACTATCTCAGATACAGTTAGTCTTCGCTATACTCTCGAAAAGTCTGTCTAGTCTAGTCAAGTCAGCATCTAGTCTAAGTCAAGTCTTATCTAGTTTATCGAGTCTGTAAAGTCTTCATTTGTTTAGATGTCATTCTATTCATGTGGGGGATTGTTGGAACAAAAAATTTAATAAAGACAATTGGGCTTTATTATTTTGTGTTTTTGTGTGAATAAGAAATGGGTTGAGGCCCAAACAAATGGAAGAGGCTAAAACAAATGGAAAGTTTCCATTAATTATAATTCCTTGTGGAAGAGGCTTAAATAAATGTAAAGTTTCCATTAGGTATAATTACTTGTGAAAGAAGCCTAAACAAATGGAAAGTTTCCATTAGCTATAACTTTTTGTGAAAGTTAAAGTATCCCACATTGGAAACTTGGAATGTTTTCAAGTCCCCTCTCATACTATATATATGATGGGTTAGCCTCTCTTTTCAAATCATCCAAACACAGATCATCAGATCAAAAGCAAAGGCTAAATACAAGTTCCTTCAATCCACTACTGCATCAGGTAGTTTCTTTAGTTCGAGAGTATTAGTTGAGATACAAGTTCGTTAGACCCGCAATCGAGTGATGCGATTCGGGGTTGAACGGTTGTATCCTGGGACTCATGAATCGTGATAAAACCTGTCACACTACGGGTGATTCTTTGAGTTAAGGAAAGAGATTGCGATCTCGACTCCGTTCCAGTGTTTCGGTTTTACCGATTTATTGTTTATGATTTTCCTTAACTCGTTTTATTCGGTTTTGATTATACTTTTATTTTGTGATTAAATCAAAGATTCTGTATTTCTAAATTATTGGTCTTACAATCCCTTAGATTGAAACATAGCCACATGCATTTTCTATGTTTTTACTAAAGTTGCAGTCAAGATACGCCATTTTGTCCGGGGTCTTGTGATCTAGTGGTAAGAAGACGGGATTGGGACACCAACATGTTTAAAGTTCGATCCACCTGCTGCGAGAAAGTAAAACACATTGCCTTGGACACCTACACGGATATGGGCCCTTGCTTTCTGCCCATTTGCATACCCGGAGAGAGGGTCTATCCATGGGCTGCACCTCCCCCAGGGATTAGTCTGGACCCTTCCATATGCCTGAGATTTATCCTGAGTTGTCAAAAAAAAAAAAAAAAGATATGCCTTTTTTTTTTATCAAAATAAAAAAATGACGCAAATATTTATACTATTTATATATCCTTAAAAACTAAATCGAATTCTAGAATGAACTACAAAATTTTAAAAACAAAATGTAAATTTAAATTAGCAAACCTTATAGAAAAAAAAAATTAAAATTAATATTTAAAGATATATTTAACCAAAACTTGTATCAAACTATATTATTTTTTTTATTTACAGCGAAAAACGAAAAAAAAATTGAACCATTGCCAAACATCAGTTCATTGCCTTGTCTTATTTTAGCTGTTTTTGATTTAAGAGCAATTGTTCAAATCATTTGAGTTGCGATTACTAGCTTGTATGATCCAAAAACTCAGGATTTAAGAAGAGGGTCGAAGTATGACTTACTGACTTAGTTGTCTAGAGGAGAGAGAGATTGGGAAAGCTTTTTTCTTTAGTAACATCACTCTACTCATTTGGTTTGCGTCTGGATTCCTACCCGTTAGCGGTTCAATTGTTTATTTCGGTTCAATGCCTCTCATCCTAAAATACAAAATAATATTTATATTTATATATTGTTAAAAATAGAAAATAAATATTTTTTTCTACAACTGTTAAATTAGTAGTTTTATAATTTGTAAAATAATAATAATCACCATCATCTTCAACGTCCTCCTACGCATTGATCAATGACCTAGACAAAATTACTTAACATCCCATGATCCTTAAAAAAAGTAATGTGAAATTTAATTGTTTATCCTGAAAAGATCAACGACTTTTATATTATGTTATAACTCAATCTAATTTATAATTAATCAGTTCACCCATATTTTGTGTGTGTTACTTTATCCAATTTTAGTTCTTTTTCATTTTTAACGAGTATTGACGAATATTGAAGCATTGACTTTAAAGTCTTCATAAATCGGATATCCCAAAGACCGACCCAAAAGCTTATGTTGTCTGTGTTCAGAGAGACTCTTCAAACTCTGTAAGCATACATGCAATTTCCATCAACATTATTGAAGAGACCATTCCACAACGGAGACATGCCTTAGATTGAAACATGGCCACATGTATTTTCCTATGTTTTTTACTAAAGTTACGGTCAAGACACGCCATTTTTGAAATATGTTAACGCAAAAATTTATACTATTTATATATCCATAAAATCTAAATCGAATTCTAGACCCAACTACAAATTTTTAAAAACAAAATGAAAATTTAAATTAAGAAACCTTTTAGCAAAAAAAAAATGAAAATTTAAATTTAAAGATATATTTAACTAAAACTTGTATCAACCTATATTATTATTTTTTTTATTTACAGCGAAAAACAAAACAAAATTGAACCATTACCAAACATCAGTTCATTGTCTTGTCTTATTTTAGCTGTATTTGATTTAAGACCAAATGTCAAAATAATTTGAGTTGCGATTATTAGTTTGTATGATCCAAAAACTCATGCTTTAAGAAGAGGGCCGAAGGATGATTTACTGGTTATTGGTTCTGTGATTTTAAAATCTATATTGAAATTTAGTGTTATTAATTTTGTGATTTTAAAATCCAAGTATTATAAAGATTTAACTTTTTTATTGAATTTGAATGGATTTAGATTTGTTTTCATCACTAAAATACAAAGACCCAAATATAAGATTTAACCTTTTTATATGGTTGAATTTGAGTATTTTCTAAATTCAAAGAGGATTTCCAAATCTATTAAAATTTAAGAACCAATAGAGCATCATTAATGGAGAGTCCCATATGGGGCTCTTCCAATTTTTTTATTATTAAAAAAAAAAAAATTTAAAAACGATTTTCAAAAAAAAAAATTAGCCATTCGCATCATGACACCTGTTGGAATAAGGGGAAGAGCCGATTCTAAAAGTTCTTGGGGAATAGGCGTTTCTCCTTCCTCTCTCTGCCATCTACTTTTTTCTTTATTTTTTAATCAAAGAACTTCTAAGATGTTCTGCATTAAAGATGCTCTTAGATCATCTACATCCATGTCTCTTAAGAAAGATTCTAAAAACTCTACAAATATATTAAAATAATAAATAATAATATAATATTATATTGGGTTCCTTAATTTAAGAAATTACTCTTCCAAAGTTTCTTACTAAGATACTTTACAACCTTCTCTCTCCATTTTAAAAAACTCTATAATTATTCATTAATATTTCTTCTACTAAGAGCATGAACAATGGTAAATCTCATGTAAGGTTCTTAACAATTTTTTATTGTGAATTTCATCTAAGAATTCCTAAATGATTTTTTCTCCTCCAATGGTAAAACCTTTGATGAGGTTCTTAATAAAAAAAATTTTGTTTTTTTTTATTTTATGAAAAGTTTATTTGATTTATTGAAACATAATTTTTTTTTATTTTTTCCCCATAAAAAAAAATACAGACTCACTCTCCTTCAGACACGTGTCACTAAGATACAGATCTTAAACATGACTTAAAGTTCTTAATTAAGATCCAATTTTCTGATTAAAGCACAATTTTTATTTATTTTTGTGGTTTAATTATTTAAGAACCTACACTAAGATACACCATTGTTCATGCTCTAAGAAACCCATTTTAACAAATCACAATTACAGCAATGCTCTTAGTTGTCTAGAGAAGAGAGAGATTGGAAAAGCTAGCCTTTTTCTCTAGTAACATCACTCTACTCATTTGGTTTACGTCTGGATTATACCCGGTTAGCGGTTCAATTGTTTATTTCTGTGCCTCTCATCCTAAAATACAAAATAATATTTATATTTTTGTATTGTAAAACATAGAAACTAGGTAGTTTTTTTTTTCTACAACGGCTAAATTGGTAGTTTTGTTAATTTGTAAATTAATAATAATAACCATCATCTTCAACGTCCTCCTTCTCTTCCAACACGCATTGCTCAATGACCTAGACAAAGTTCCTTAACATCCCATGATCCTTAAAAAGGTAATGCGAAAATTTAGTTGTTTATCTTGAAAAGATCAACGAATTTTGTATTATGTTACAACTCAAACTAATTTATACATAATTCACATCGTAGTTGACACTCCATCGTACTTACGGTAAAATACATGTTTTACATATCCACCTAATATAAAGTTCTAATGTGAGATTTCTTATACTATTACATATATATAATTCACATCGTAGTTGACACACCATCGTACTTACGGTAAAATACATGTTTTGCATATTCACTTAATTATAAAGTTTTTAAATCAACATCTAACAGATTATGAATTATTATACCAACAAAATATATATACTTGTACAAAACTATTGTTGGTAATATAGAGAAAATTTATCCGTCCACATACACTTATAAACGTATTGGATTTCACGGGTTTCACTTGCATTTGGATTTTGATGGTTCATTTATGTTCCCTAAATTACCTCTAATATAGAGGTCTATGAATTCACACTTTGTGCACTAGTCGACGGAATACTTGCTAGCAATCTCAAGACTTCCTTAACAATTGATCCAATGAAATCGCTTTCCGAACTGTAAAAAACAAAACAAAAAGAAAGATATTTGATGTCAAAAAAAGAAAAAGAAAAAAAGAAGATATATATCATTCATAAGAAGTAATTAAAGTACAAAAAAACTGGGCATCAAGAGCTCCCATGAATCAAATTAGCAACTCTAAGAAATTGCAAGTGTCAAACCATAACATACGAGACCATGCATGAAAACTATGCAACATTAATTTATACGATTTAGATATATCCCTCAAACAACATTAATTAAAACAGAGATCATATATACTAGTTACTAGTGAAGTACTTACGGATTTAATTGGAAAGGATTGTAATTAATACCTTTTCTCATCAAACGTTAGGCCAAGCTTACCAGAAATAAAGGCCAAAGCCTCTTTCCATCTCTCAATCCTGGGTTTGTCAAACCGATACTCCCACTCTCGATCTCTAAAATGGTCACCAAACTCTCCTTTTAGTTGTTTCACATTGCTTGTAGTCACCTTGTAGAAAATGGGAAGCACCTTGTGATCACATAGAGATTATTCACACACAGTATTATTATTGTTAGTTATAACAACATTTCGAAGATCTTAAGTATCTTTCTCTAGCTAAAACTATGCATGTATATTAATGCACATGGTCATCATCATCTCACCTTGAGGATGCCTTGCTCCACACATTCTTTGATCTTCGCAGCCTCTCTCAAGCACCACCTTGATTCCTGTCTCTTATACACATCTAGATGTGTATAAGAGACAGCAGTATTATTATTGTTAGTTATAACAACATTTCGAAGATCTTAAGTATCTTTCTCTAGCTAAAACTATGCATGTATATTAATGCACATGGTCATCATCATCTCACCTTGAGGATGCCTTGCTCCTGTCTCTTATACACATCTAGATGTGTATAAGAGACAGCTTTTGGGGTGGTACCAGCTTTAGTGTATATTTTAAGAGCAAGATCATTATCCACGGTCTGAAACAAAATAGGTCATCATCATTATTAACATCAACCATTCTAAATAAAAATTAGTTAGTTTGACTATATAACCTTTACAAGGTCTCCAAGTTCCTCGCTACATTCCAACTTGTCCTCAGCCAACCAGATTTCCAAGAGGTCCTTCTTGTTTTGATTCACAACAAGCGAAGATAGTTCCAATGATTCATATGCATTGAGCTTTCCTTTTGTCAAAAGAGTCGCAAAATATTGTAGCAATGGAGGAGTTTGTCCCTCTTGTACATGAACATTCTGCAAAAATTGTCATATTGTATTTTTTCAGTATAATCATTTATATTTAGTAATCATGTACGTTAACACGGAACTCATAGATAAATAATTATGAAACAATTAATAATATATACCCGGAATTTTTCAACTGTATCAGGTGACCGGAGAATCCCTTGAGGAGATTCAGCAGCAATCTCGGCAGCTTCCTTGTACCTTGTTTGAACAAATAACTCTTGGAATCGCTGAGAAACCTGCACCTTTATTGAGATAGTAAAAACAGAAACATAAACAGAAAATAATAACTTTAATTTCTTCTCTTGGACAAACAGATAAACAATAAAGCTCTCTAAATTTTTGGATGATTCTCTCAACAGATACTACATGTAATAAAACGTAAAAGCAAACACCCTAGAAAAGAAAATAGAGAATTAATATAAATACTAAACAATTTTTTAATCAGAAAGTTATAAATTCTAATTGAAAAAGAAAAATATCCTAAATAAAAGTATACATGTCAGTATATAGCATTGAGAAATGGGTTTTATTTTTCTATAATATTCATAAGTGAACTAAAATCACTTCAACAACAACCCAAAAAAGAATAATCAACACTAGTAACTTAGGCAAATTTATCCAAAATACTCATCAAATACCACATTTTCGGCACCAGAGAAGTTTCCTCTTTTAGCAAGATTGAAAGCAAGCTCCAAATTGTTCATCTGTGGGGGAAAAAGAGCATAGAGCGTTTAGGATATATATAGCATAATAATACTGGTCTTTTATAATAAGATACAAATTGTATGGTAGTCTCATTTACTTGAGTGCTAATGTATGGTATTATGGTAGCCTCATTTACGGTTGCCAAAATAACTTGTCCTCGTCTAGTAATGGCATACAAACCTCCAAGTGAAGAATCCTCACAAGTCAAGAAAATTGGATCTTGGCTTATCCGAGTTCTATATATAGGATTAGCAGTCTCTATATCATTTACAAACAATAGACCACGTTTGGTGACGACGTATATCAAACTAAATTTGTGAGAGACCTGTCAAAAGAAAAAGAGTTTCATGAACCTTTGACCATATAATTTACTGTAATTAACTGACGTTATAGACTTATAGTGCAACTACAAACCTGCAGGGAAACAGGAAAATCATCAGCAAAATCTTGGGGGAAAATAAGATCTGTCTGCTTTTTAAATTTTCCTGCAATGAGATTTTCATGCGTGAGGTATATATATTAATATATATACTGACTGAAAAATGTAGCAGAAAACTTAAGCTATAAATCCATCAAATTTATAAAACCGCAGACACCTACTAGTTTGTGTAGCCACGAGATGCTTCTAAAATAAATAACTTAGTGGTCATGAAAATATTAACTTGTTTTTGGATCAAGTTTATTTATTGTGTCAATGATCGAATTATGTATCATTATTTGGACAAATCCAAAACTTGATCCAAGTTCTAGAATTTCGTTAGAACCATCCTTCAACCTCTATAAACTCTTAGAATTAATATCTAGATATTTCTATAAAATATATAACTAATCGTAATATTAAAATTTGGATAACCAGGTGATTGGGTTATTCGAAATGGTGTCATCTTTTAAGTCCAGTTAGAAAACTTGATGAGTGGACTATTCAATGGCTATACTCACCTTGGAAGATTAGTCAGAGTGTTAAAAAATCTGGATCACCTTTGGTTAAAAAATAATAATAATAATAATTTGGATATTGTGCGAGAATAATTTAGATTTAATTAAAATATTTTGGGTATTTTTACTTGAAATACCCATTTATTTTTCATTTCTAATCAAGCAGAACTAAATTGAATCAAATAAATAAAAGCCTTCTATATTCTACTCACCCAAGTCCTTAAACACTTTCTCCAGCCCTTAAAAAATCTTCTTCCAACAATTAAATCAAATATGTAATGTATAAATTGCTTACTAGAGTTGAATCCAGTTACAACCCAAAGAAGGCTAACCTGGTTGGGGATCAAGCTCCATGACATGCAATTTTGATGTGATTTGCCCAGCACTAAAAATCCTCGTTGCAAATGTTAAAACGGTCGAATAATTCTCATTTTCAGGGGCCTGATCAAAGAATAGTGTCTCAAGTCATATACTCATATTGAAGTTCACAAACCATAAATGATTTGCCTGAAAAAAACTACCTTAATCTGAGCAAATGATGCGGCATGTGCTTCAAGGGCCTGACTCCGCTGCTGATCGACAGAGAAAAGCTGCATATTCCCTTTTACTAACTGTGGCCTCTACAAAAAAAAAAAAAAAAAAAAGCAATAAGCCCAAGATCCACATCAGAATATAGATGATGGCTGTATTTTTATTTTATTTTTTAAAGTTGATTCAAACTACAAAGTGAGGATAAGAGGCAATACTTCAGAAGAACCAGGACCGATTCCAATAAAAAACAACCACTTCTCATTAGGAGAGCATTTATAGTTTACAATTACGTTGTTTTCCAAATTAGCTGTCTGATCAAACATCTTAACTGGCTCAGAATCACCTAGATAAAAGGGGAGCAAATTGAGAAACATGCTATCTGATTCTGATATAAGATTTATATATATATATAAGACATCTAACCTTCAATCGAAAAATGGTACACAGATGTTTGTGTGATCAATCCCAACATCTTCGGGGTAACCCACTTCCAAAAGATGATCTGTAAATGAACCATTAAAATAAATACCTAAAATAGAATTTAGACAGTTAAAAATGTAATTCATATCTTATAATCAATTAACAATTAGTGAAATGTAACTTGCTTAGGTTTCAACTTCTTGTCAGCGTAGAGTTTTATTTTAAAAATGTTTCCGGACCACTCACCTGCTCAGACATCTGATGCGATTTCAATAATGTTTTCTCCTCCATGTTTAGTATATCTATACGATCTTGACTAGTTTCCAGAACTTGAGCTTCATATAATTAAAATCAAGGTGAAAGGCGAAATAACAGTCAAAACAAGAACATTTAAAAACATCATGTACAGATTATATTTATGAAAATGGTAAGGTTATATATTTTTGATACTAAGCAAAATGAGTTAAAATATATTTTGGACGAAATAACGAGCGAGTTTATAACGTTTGACTCTGATGCACGAGTAATTGTTTCTTTATTATCTTATTATAAACATTCAACTTATCATATAGACTCTCATTTCCATCATATAAAATTACAAATGTGAAGTATATTATTATAGAGCTATATTATCTTATTTCAAAATATTCCACTGGTTTTTATTTGACCTGTAGAAGGATAATAAAGAATCTAAACACAAAAAATGCATGTCAACAATGATAAAGACAAGACATGCTCCATGGTCCATGCATGATTCAGCTCCTCAACAGCTACCGCACGCGATCTATAATCGTCTAATTACTTTTCATCGTGTTATTTACTTTCAAAAAGTGTTTGCTAACACAAAAAGGTAAGAGTTACAAATACTATCTCTATATATAAGTCTAAAAAGGTATCCTAAATGACAAACATGACGAAGAGAAGAAAAAAAAAATATATTTCAATAGATAGAAAACATTGAATTACCTTTTAAAGCAAGTATCCTTGCATTTGGATTCATGAGAGCAGAATCTGGAGTGATGGATACCCTCAGCGGCTGCATAGGCGTATTCATATATATCTATAATCACAAAATTGTTTTGTGGCGACGTCTCCCGTACACATATATATTTGTCAGACTCCATCGTTACATTCGTAAACGTGATGAATTGTGGATTGATCCCAATACTCGGAAGCTGCATAAAGAACAACAACAAAGCCTCCCGTCACACTCACAAAATTCGTTTGGTTAAACTGAGATATGAGTCGATCAGGAAACTGCACTAAACAATTACATTAAAAATCACTTTAAACACAAATATGGTCATGTGATGAGAAATCATATGATCAGAGACATGCCTTAAACAAAGGGTTTCCTGCAAAAATAAAATAAAATAATAACTCACTAATTTATGAACAGTTTTACCATAAAAAAATGCATATCAAACTCACAAAACTGAATTTAATCTGCAATATAACCCGATGTCACCGTCTTCAAATTTTTTTAATTCAATTAAAGTAACATCAAATCTAAGCACTCGCAACGAATAGTTTAAATTTACTTTTAGAATTTAAAAACTCTAATGTATATGATGGTAAAGGCTTTTTTTCAAAAACACCTAAAAATATGTAAATATATGTAAGAAAATAACATTTAAAATTTTCTTAAAACCCTCAAACAGACTAGCCGAAGTTGACAGAGTCAGGGCCGGCCCAATGGTAGTATATGCCTTATTCGAAATTAGCCCAGACAGTAAAAAAAAAGCCTCTAAAACAAATAGTGACAGAAATAGTGACAGAAAACCTACTCTATTACTAAAATTCAAAATCTACAATCTCTCAAGTTATGACTTGGACTCTTCAAAAATCAAATATATAATAGACGAAGAGGAGCTCTCAAGCGTCGACACATCCACTCTTTGTTAGTCAAACGTAAACACATTATCAGTTTTAAACAAATACAAGATTAACATGTGTTCAATTTAAATATATATAAAATAATTTAATTTGAATTTAATACTTAAAAAGCTATTAGAACATAAATATAAAGTAAATGAATAAATATAAAATAGTTGGAGATGGAATTAATGAAAGATATATAGATAAAAAGAAGGTAAATTTTATAAAGTTAAAAATTATGATAATATTGAAATTTAGATGAATAAAGATACATAGTAGGCTTGGACATTAAAGGTGGCCACGTAATAACGAGTAAGGCTCGGATACAAATAATCGAAACTATTACCCAAAATATACTCTTAAAAATGAGGGTCAGATAATAACGGGTAAGGGTCGGGTACATATAGGATCAGGTACTTAAAATTACTACCCAAATGGATGATTTTCATAAATAAAATTATTATTTGAATGGATAATTACAGATAATTTTTTTAATAATAAAAAATAAGAATATTTTGGATAATTTATATAAAAAAATAAGGAAAATTTTAAGATTATATAAATTTTTTTTTTTGAAATAATAATTATCCAAACTGGTAATTCGGGTACCTTGGATAATTTTCTGACCCGACCCTTACCCATTATAGAAAATTATCTTAACCATTACCCTAAAAGTTTGGATAATTTGGGTCGGGTGGAGGAAGGGTCGAGTTGCCTGACTCGTAATGCTCAGTACTAGAAAATAGTATGACGGTTGAATAACAAACAAATATCTGTAAGTTAATGTTTGTAAGAGATTACAAATATTATCAAGAAAAAATTAAAATAAATAAATGAAATTTGACAAAATTGATAGTCAAATAAAGATAGAAACCTATAATTTAAAATAAGACCCACATATAATGTGGATTTTCTCTTATTATTACTAAAATCTAATTTTTTTTATGTCATACTAGAATATGAATCACTACAAGAAAACAGTCAATTTGCGACGGAAATTTGCGACGGTCAATATCCGTCGCAAATTTGCGACACAATTGCGTCGATTTTGCGAAAAAATATATACCGTCGCAAATCCGTCGCAAATAAGCGACGACAAAGGTCGTCGCAATTTGTGACAGTTTTGCGACATATTTGCAACGGCATGCCGTACAGTCGCAAATCCGTCGCAAATCTATCGCAAACCACAAATATTTGCCAAACCCTATACTCTAAATTGGGATATGATTTGTAAAGTAAGTCATATAAGTTTAATGCAAATATTACATGAATTTTTAAGTTTATATACAAATTATAAGAAAAAGGTAAAATTTATAAAATTTTACATGAAATCATTTCATATAGAGGAATAGAAGTAGTTAATGTTTATTCATAAGTATAAGAGTTTTATAAAACTCACTTTGGATAAGAAAAATTTGTAAACTTTTGCATAAATTAATATTTATTACAATCTTAAACTATCATAAATGTTTTTTTAACTTTCTAGTATGATAAAAAAATATTTGCATAACCAAATTTAATAAGATTATAAATATATAAGATTTGCGACGGGTCGTCGCAATGCCGTCGCAAATCTTATATATCTGCGACGGATTTGCGACGTTCCGTCGCAAATCTGTCGCAAACCACCAATACTTGCCAAACTCTATACCCTAAATTGGGATATGCTTTGTAAAGTAAGTCATATTAGTTTAATGCAAATATTACATGAATTTTGAAGTTTATATACAAATTATAAGAAAAAGTAGAATTTATAATTTTTTCATGAAATCATTTCATATAGAGGAATAGAAGGAGTTAATGTTTATTCATAAGTATAAGAGTTTTATAAAACTCACTTTGGATAAGAAGAATTTGTAAACTTTTGCATAAATTAATATTTATTACAATCTTAAACTATCATAAATGTTTTTTAACTTTCTAATATGATAAAAAACATTTGCATAACCAAATTTAATAAGATTATAAATATATAAGATTTGCGACAGATTTGCGACGGGTTGTCGCAATGCCGTCGCAAATATTATATATATGCGACGGACTTGCGACGACCCGTCGCAAATCCGTCGCAAACGTCAAATATTTTCCAAACCCTATAACCTAAATTGGGATTTTCTTTGTAAAGTAAATCATATAACTTAAATGTAAATATTACATGAATTTTAAGTTTATATACAAATTATAAGAAAAAGAAGAATTTATAAACTTTTCATGAAATCATTTCAAATAGAGGAATAGAAGGAGTTAATGTTTATTCATAAGTATAAAAGTTTTATAAAACTCACTTTAAACTAGAAGAATTTGTAAACTTTTGCATAAATTAATATTTATTACAATCTTATACTATTATAAATGTTTTTTAACTTTTTAATATGATAAAAAAACATTTGCAATACCAAATTTTACAAGACTATAAATATATAAGATTTGCGACGGAATTGCGACGACCCGTCGCAAATCCGTCGCAAATTGAAAATTTTTGAAATTTTGGTCGAAATAATTTGAATTTTTCAAAAATTTGATGAGTTCGCGCGAAATTTTATTTGGCCGCCCATATTCCGTCGCAAATCCGTCGCAATGTCTGTTATTAAATTGATTCTCCTTCTTTTCTTCTCTTCCTCTCTCGATACTTACATCTTTTTTTCTCTTTTCTTTCTCTTAACAAGACTATCTCCCTCCCTCTCTTTCCATTTTTCTTTCTCTTAACAAGACTATCTCCCTCTCTTTTCTTTCTCTTAACAAGACTATCTCCCTCTCTTCCATTTTCCTCTCTTCTCTCTCTCTCTCTTTCTCTCCTTCCCCCTCTCTCTCTCTCTCCAAAATCTTCTATCCAATCTCACCAACATGGATGGTTAGCTTTTTTTTTTAGATGTAGATTTGTTAGATTAATTAGTTAGATTTGTTTTATTTTATTATTTGTAAAGTTGTTAGATTTAGGATTATATTTTGTTAGATTTATAATTTGTTGAATTTAGCTTTTATAATTTGTTAGAATTGAAAATTGTTAGTATTTGTATTTTAAAGATATAAGATATGAATTTTTTAAGATTTATGAATTCTTAGATTTAGGTTTGGAATTTTGTTAAATTTAGGAATTGTTAGATTTAGGTTTGGAATTTGCTAGATTTAGGTTTGGAATTTGTTATTTAGAAATTATTGGATTTATGAATTATTATATTTAGGTTTGGAATTTTTTTAGAATTAGGTTTAGAATTTGTTTGAATTAGTTAGATTTAGGTTTGGAATTTGTTAGATTTAGAAATTATTAGATTTATAATTGATTTTTTTAGATTTTCAAATTGCTATAATTTAAAAAAGTAATTTGATTAGTGTGTTTTGTTAGATTTAGAAATATTTTTGGTAATATTATTTATTTATTTATTTGTTAAATTTAATTTTCGGATTTTTTTTTTTAAAAAAAAATAAATAATTTGCGACGGATTTGCGACGGACCTCATAAAGGTCGTCGCAAATCCGTCGCAAAATTTGCGACGGATTTGCGACGGACCTCATAAAAGTCGTCGCAAATCCGTCGCAAATTTTGCGACGGATTTGCGACAGACTTTATAATGTTCTTCGTAAATCCGTCGCAATGGTTGCGATGGATTTGCGACGGAGCTAAACTTGCGATAGATTTACAACATTTTAATTACATCGCAAATTTGCGACGGATTTGAGATAAATTTCTTTCCGTCGCAAATTTTGCGACGGATTTGCGACGGATATCGATTTGCGACTAACGAATTGCGACGATTTTGTTTCCGTCGCAACTCCATCGTTAATGGTGATTTGCGACGGAGTTGCGACGGTTTTGTCCGTCGCAAATCGGATGTTTTCTTGTAGTGAATGCACGAGTTTTTGTTTTACGATTTTCAGACAAATTAAATAAGAATAGACTAAGTAAAAATTTGATTAAACGACTATATCTTTCTATTTGTGTTTGTTAAAATAATCCAATTCATCGACAAGCAAGTGATGAACCAACTTTATCCATCCGAAGTGCTGACGATCGGAGATATGAAAAAGAGCTCCAAATTTGGTTTTCTATTTCAAGCTAAAAATTTTGAAATGTACTTTTTTATATTAAAAACTATAACCCAAGAAGCATCTGATGTAAAAATTGTTTTCTTTGAATTAATTTAAAATATAATTAAAAATAAAATAAAATAATAACTAATGTCTTTTTTTTTTTTTTGTAACTGGATATAATAACTAATGTCTTTGATACGATGTTTGATATCTTAAACAAAAGCGTTCCTTTAACTTTCGCCAGCAAAACGTGAAGTAATCTAACAAATTGTGCTCAATCTTAAAAATGATGATGGTGTAAATTTGGAGACATTTACAAAATTATCAATTGACATATTGAGCATAAAGATCAACGTTATAAGTCATTCAATTAACAAGGCATCTCCGTTAAGACTTTGTTTTTGTCTGCAAACTCTATTTTTAGAGTGAAATAATCTTCAGTTGTACTGTATATCTTACTCTAAAAATGGAGATTTCTATATCTAACTCCAAATTTGTAGTTAGATATAGAGATCTCTATTTTTTGGAGTATAACCTTTTTCATGAAATACTCTTTTAGTTTTGATATGTTTCTATTTGATAACTAAACAAGTTTTATTTTTATACTTACTAAAATTATAATACTAATAACTAGCTATGTAATGAAGTTTTACTTGTGTGGTGAACTTTTAATTTTCATAAAATCATAATTGTATTAATTGCTCTATTAAAAATATATAATAAATGGTTAAAAATTATATATTTGTAAAGTAAAAGGTTTATTAAGAAAATAATAATTAAACAAAAATGGAAGATATTTGAAATATTCTTTTTTTAGAGTTGAAAATAAAGGTAACTCCATTGGAGCAAACAACTTCTCTATTTTTAAATAACTCTATTTTTAGAGTAAAAAATAAAGTAAACCACTGGAGATATTCAAAGTTTGTAATCTAGTGCACATGTGACGGAAAAAGTTATGTTTCTATACTCAATTGCTTATCCTAAATGATTTTCGTTCATTTAGTTTTTTGGACGCTCCAAATTCAAGCGTTGATTTTATTGTAACGTCACGCGCCGGATAAACGAACAGCCAAAGAAGCTCAACGAGAGAATATCAATGAAAAGAATCTAACAATTCGGAAATCTGATAGTTCAACTTCAATAAGTCTTATCGATCAAAATCAATCTCGAGTCAAGGATATGTACGTATCTTTCTAAAACAAAAGAAGCTACGATTAAAATGGAGTCTGGAGAAAGAGAACTAACCGTTAGGACCTCCATCATGGTGATGGGGGCGCTTGCTGCCGCCATGTTTGTCCTAAGATCGTTTTTTTCTAGTTAAGGCCAGTGATTTGTTTGGCGATAATATGAGAAAACAAATGTCCAACATACAAAGAAAAAAACAAGAAATTGGCAAGTATGAGACTAATCTTCCTATCATTATATTAAACAAAACAAAAAAATGAATGGAAAAAGCGAAGACCAAGTCGAAGAGACTCGGTCAAGGTACTGTGGATTTGGTCTTCTCTTACTCGTGTCTTAGGCTTCGGACAACATTTCTCACGCAAACTAAGAGAAACAAAGAGAGAGTTCGGAAGATAAACTTGAGAGAATTGACAGAAACCCAAAGAGTTTCCAAGTGTCGATTGGTTGTGAACAAGAAAGGATGATTTTGGGTTAAAGAGTGATTAAAGAACATGCGACAAGAACCGTCACATTCAGAACATGGATCTAGCCAATACCGAATCTAAGTGATTAAAGTTACTGCACCTCGCGATCCTATTTATATAGTAAGTGATGGAGCAAAGGATTGTTCATGATATCTATGCTGTTGAGTTTCTATCATCCTCTCATTGAAACTGCCACACGAGTTGGCTTGTTAAGCTCGTAAGATGTTAGAAAAAGAAACATCATAAAAGTATTAACTTCACTTCTCTTACTTGAAAGATTTTGATGGAAACACGCTAAATAAAAGTAAGTTCACTTCTCTTTTTAAAGTAGCAAAAAGAAAAGAAAAAAAATCTTAGTACATAAAGGAAAAAGGGGAAATGCCAGAGATTGAGAGTTACGAATAATTTATCTGAGGTTAAAAAACATTCTGACCATTTCTTGAATCTAAAATAGTAAACCCTTCTCTCTTTGATTTTAGCGTCAAAATATCTCATCCTGGACTTCTCTGTTTGTTTGATGTTAAAGCAAAAGACTTCTCTGTTTTGATTTGACCCACAAAAAAAAAGACTTGTCTGTTTTGGATTAATATTTGAAGAGTTTATTACAATAACAAGAGATTCTAGCAAACAAAACAAAAAATCTTAGTACATGAGGAAAAACGGAAAATGCTAGAGATGGAGAGGAACGATTGATTGGTTAAACAACTCGGATGGATTGGCGCAACCACTCTTCAGCCGTATTGAAGTGGTGTCAATGTGGTATTTGCCTGTACGTGGATGATTAACATAACTCACAAAGTTTCATGAAGAGAGACTTTAAAAGGCTAAAACTCACTTTAGAACCAGACCACTACTGTAAACACAGGAATGAATAGATAATCTAGGAAATATGAACAACCATCACACACACACACACACACACAAATAGAAGGGAAATAGCCCACGAATAACGTAAGGTCAGTAAGAGTCATAAAGTCCTAAACATTTTGCATAAGCTTCACGTCCTCTCCATGATCTAGAGAGATGTGAACTCTACCATGCTCAAACGCATCCAGTCCTTGGATTACAACTATTCTGATAGTATTCTTCTCAATGCAGTAGTAGAAAACATAGAAACGGTGGGATGAATAGCAGTGGGATAGATAGCGCGGCGACAACACGATTACATCTGTACCAATCCAACAAAGTATAACTGGGCCTTTGGCCCTTTGCAATTACATTCTTCCACAAAGGGGGGGCAATACGGATGTATTTTTGGACCATTCATGTTTCTCCACAACTCAAGACATGCGGTGTCTCTAGTGACAAAATAGTAGCTAATTTACAAAAGAGTAGCTAATTTACCTTTGTAGTTTATAAGAGTTGAATCACTCTGCCATGACCTCAGGTTTGTTAATAAATCCAAACTCCAAATTGTAGCTGAAATCTGGAAAAAAAAGTCTGTGGTTTATTTCGGACGGGTTATATCCAACCGGATCCGATCCGAGCGATATCTGTTCTGAATTTTTGCAAATGTTTAAAGCTAACCCGGATTAACCGATCTGGTAGACATTTAAACCTAACGACCAAACTAGAGAGAGATATATTTTTGATATTTTTATGGATGTATGGACAGTATAAACTTTATAAATTAATAATATTGGGATTTTGATATTTTATTAATTTAGGGAGTTATTAATTTATCGATTTTGAATAAAATAAATTATTTATTAATATTATTATCTTTAAAGGTTATAATATTTTTTAAAATTTTATTTTAAAATTATAGATGAGTTGTAAAAATATTTTAATTTTAATTTTAATAAAAACAAACAACAATATGTAATCATATTTTAGTAGATTATCATAGTTATTTTTTGTATAAATTTACTTTTATGGTAATTATTCATTTATTATATTAATGAGACTATATATATACATAGATTTCTTAAAAAATTATATCTTATTATCTTATCAATTTGTATTATATTTTGAACCAACCCAACTCATAATCGAATTTTTTTATTAATTTATAGAATTTATTAGTTTATCGAATATTAATTTGTAGAATTCTACTATATAAGTTTACAGTTGTCCAAAAGAAAGAAAAAAAATAAGGTAGATGTTTGCATAAACGGATGTGCATGACTACATGCACATGTCTCATGCTTCTAACTATTGTATGCTAATGAATGTTTTTTTAGGAATATGAAATCATAAGTCACAGTCGTAAATGATATTTTCAAGATCATATTACAATTTTCAACTTTTGTTTTTAATTTTCTCATTTCTTGTTCACACTGTTCTCATTTTGTTCATGCCCTAAAAAAATCGTGGATAAGAAAAGTTATGATGTAATAATATTTGCATTTGGTCAAAAAAAAACCCAATATTTGCATTGGTCTTGGAATTTTAACAAATATTAATTATAATATTAAAATTTGTGTTGATTAAAATATACTAAAGAATATTCTTCACTAGTTTGTCTTTGATTTGTTTATATTTTTTTTTAATCGTCTAAAATATTAATTTTTAATAAGAATAATTACAAAGATAATCTCTCAACGGACAATTAAACTATTTCACAAAAATGCACAACAGACATGCGAGTCTACAGCGAACAACTCTATTTACACCACATTGGAATTTTTTTTGATAAGCTTGTCTTCATTAATCTACATAAAAGAAATCACACATTTTGAGAATCGTATAAGCAACAACAGCGAAATGTTGGCCCAATTGAAGGCCCAAACGAAAATGCAAGAATCATTTCATGAAACAAACATTAAAGACAGTACGAACTTACCGTTGGCAAAAGCAATTTCTCAGAAAATTGTCTCAACTCATACGCTCCTCAATTTTCGTACAGAGAAGATTCTAGATCCCAAGCTCACTCTACACAATCGATTTAATGTGCTGTCAGTTATGCGTTGATGACAAATGTCACTATTTCACTTGTTGTTAAAGCCTATAAAGACAACCACTGTGTAATCGAAAACCCTAAGAAATGAGAATGAGTTTCTAGTCATCTTCTTCAAAATCTCTACTTTACAAAGCTTTCTTTTTACTTTCATGGTATCAGAGCCATGGGCTCTTCCTCTGAACCGTTACCACCTATGAGTATCACTAACTGTGTTACTCTGAAACTCACGAAGAAAAATTACTTTCTTTGAAAATCTCAGTTCGAGTCTTTTCTTTCTCGTCAAATGCTTCTCGACTTTGTCAGCGGAGTCGAACGCCGTCCTCCTTTGACGATAACGGTGCAGAACGGCGACGTCACTACCGAAACCAGCAACTCGGCGTTCACGACTTGGTAAAGATCTGACCAAATGGTTCGCTCATGGATTGTGGGCTCTCTGTCTGAAGAAATCATGGGTGAAGTTTATCATCTTCCGTCTGCGCATGAGGTCTGGTTCACTCTTTTTAAGCACTTTAATCGTGTCTCTGCTTCACGCCTCTTTGAGCTCCAACGAAAACGTCAGAATCTCACCAAAGGGAACAAAGAGCTGGTTGTTTATCTGCGTGAATACAAGGTAATATGTGACACTCTCAGCTCCATAAATCACCCTGTTACAGAACACAACAAGATTTTTGGTGTCCTCAATGGACTTGGAAAAGAGTATGAATCAGTTAGCACAGTCATTGAAAGCTCCATGAACTTGTCTCATGGTCCAAACTACGAAGATGTTGTGTCTCAGCTCATTGACTTTGACGAAAAACTGGCAAACTACATAGCTTCTGCAACTACAGTCACACCACATCTTGCCTTTGCAGCTGAGGATCACTCTGGTTATACTCAGTAAGGGAACTACACCACTCAAGGAGGTTATTACAACCGTGGCAGAGGCAACAACAACAACCGCAGTTACAGAGGTCGTGGGTCCTATTCAACAAGAGGCAGAGGTTTTCATCAACAAATTCACACCAGTAATGATCCATCTCAGCCCAAAGATCAGTCAAGAAACATCATTTTTCAAATGTGTGGCAAGTATGGTCATCACGCCTTCAAGTGCTACAAGAGGTTTGATCACAGCTATCAAAGTGACAACTTTCCTACTGCTCTCGCTGCCATGAGATTCTCTGATGAACCTCAATACACTGGAAATGAATGGTACCCTGACACTGGTGCTTTAACTCATGTCACCAACTCTGAGCAGAATCTGCAAACTTCTAAGCCACATGGAGGAAATGATGATGTCATAGTTGGTAATGTGGATTTCCTTCCTATCACACATATTGGTTATATTGCTCTACAAGCCCTATCATGTACTCTTCCACTTAATGATGTCTTAGTTTGTCCTGACATTACAAAGAATTTGTTATCTGTTTCAAAGATTACAAGTGATTATCCCTGCAAATTTACATTTGACTGTGATCGGATTAAAATAAAGGACAAACAAACCAAGCAACTCCTCACTTAGGGCAGCAGAAGTGATGGGCTTTATGTGCTTGAGAATCTGCAGTTTTTGGCATTCTATTCCACACGACAACAAACAACAAGCGTTGAAGTATGGCACAGAAGGTTGGGACATCCAAGCAACTAGATCTCCAAGTTTTATCTCAAAAGAAGTCTATCATCATCAATAAAGCTGTTTCCAAGATGTGTGAGTCGTGCCAGCTTGGGAAAAGCTAAAAACTTCCTTTTATATCTTTTTATTTTGTTGCATCTAGGCCTCTAGAGAGGATTCATTGTGATCTCTGGGGTCCATCTCCTGTTTTATCAATACAAAGTTTTCGTTATTATGTCATCTTTATTGATAACTACTCGAGGTTTAGTTGGTTATATCCTATGAAACACAAGTCAGATTTTTTCCCAATCTTAAACTGTTTCAACAAGCTGTGGAGAATCTGATAAGTGAACGTATTGGCATGTTTCAATGCGATGGAGGGGGAGAATTTATAAGCAATGCCTTCTTAAATCATCTTGCGAGTTGTGGAATCAAACAGTTAGTCTCTTGTCCTCACACGCCCCAACAAAATGGTATAGCTGAGCGTAAACACAGACATCTTACTGAGCTCAGCTTGTCTATGCTATTTGAAAGCAAAGTGCCTCAACAGTTCTGGGTAGAAGCCTTCTTTACCTCCAATTCCTTGAGCAATCTCCTACCACACTATGTGCATGATTCTCAGGTCAGTCCTTATGAGGTGTTGTTCAAAAGGCCACCTCTTTACACATCTCTACGGACATTCGGATGCGCCTGCTATCCCTCTCTGCGACCCTATACACAAAACAAATTCGATCTGAGATCCTTAAAATGTGTCTTCCTGTGATGTAATGAAAAGTATAAAGGGTACATGTGTATTTATCCTCCAACTGGAAGAGTCTACATAAGTAGGCACGTGCTGTTTGATGAAGCTCACTTCCCATTCAGTGATGATTACAAACATCTCCAACCTGAAACATCAACACCGTTGCTTAAAGCTTGGCAATTGTGCTTTCTCAAACAATCTGCTGCAACAGAAACTATAAAAACTTTACGAGAAGACTTACATGGTAATCCTCCTGCACGTTCAGTAGTACCAAGAGAAGCAACACCTACTCAACCTGAAACAAAAGAGATTTTGAATCCTTCAGAACAAGCTGTGAATCCAGCAATGTATACTGCGAATCCAGCAATATCCGTTAATGGAGAAGCTACATCAGATCACACGAACTCTACTGCGTCTTCTCCTGGTCTCTCTTTGTTTAGTGAAGAAGACTTTCCACCATTATCTTCTTCATTCTCAGGCACCACCGCATAATAAACACTCAATGACAACCACAACCAAAGATGGGATAAGAAAGCCAAATCTGAAGTATGTGATGCATACAACAAGACACGTTATTCCTGCATAACCAAAATCTGTTGCTTCTGCTCTAAAACATAAAGGCTGGAACGGTGCCATGAATGAAGAAATTGACAATGTTAAAGAAACACATACCTGGGATTTAGTTCCGAGAACACCAGAGATGAATGTTCTTGGTTGTAGATGGGTTTTCAGAACAAAACTCAATGCTGATGGAAGTTTAGACAAGTTGCGTGCAAGTCTGGTTGCCAAAGGATTTCTACAAGAAGAAGGAGTAGATTATGTAGAAACCTATAGTTCAGTGGTGAAAACAGCAACTGTAAGGTCTGTCTTTCATAGAGCGACTGTTATGAAATGGGAAATTAAGCAATTGGATGTCAAGAATGCTTTTATGCATGGTGATCTTGAAGAAACTGTTTATATGGTACAACCTCCTGGTTTTGTTGATCCAGTTCATCCTGATTATGTTTGTCGATCGAGGAAGGCTTTTTATGGTTTAAAGCAGGCTCCTCGGGCGTGGTTTGATAAGTTCAGTAACTACCTCTTTGAATTTGGTTTCAGCTGCAGTATATATGACCCATCTCTCTTCACTTATGAGAAAGGTAATGATGTGATTTTGTTGTTGTTATATGTGGATGATATGGCAGTTACATGCAACAACTCAGAACTATTAAAATCGTTCATAGATAGTTTGAGTACAGAGTTTCGAATGAAAGACATGGGACAACTACATTATTTTCTGGGTATTCAAATGGAACCTTCTTATGTCAACATAAATATGTAGAAGACCTTCTCCACTTTGCAGGAATGGATGATTGTGCTCCCATGCCCACTTCGCTCTCTCTGTAGCTTCACAAGGTGCAACATCAGCATGAATTGTTCTCAGATCCCACTTACTTCAGAAGTTAACCAGGAAAGCTTCAGTATTTGACTCTGACACGACCAGACATACAATTTGCTGTTAATTATGTATGTCAAAAGATGCATGCTCCTAATATTGTTGACTTCAATCTACTCAAGTGAATCTTACGCTACTTGAAAGGGACTCTGCAAATGGGGCTCACCTTCCCCTCATACACAGATTCAACGCTTAGAGCTTATAGCGACAGTGACTGGGTAGGCTTTCACGAAACAAGGAAATCAACTGGTGGTTTCTGCACTTTCTTAGGATCAAATATCATCTCTTGGTCCGCAAAGAAGCAACCAACAGTATCAAGATCATCTACAGAAGCTGAATATAGATCCCTCTCTGAAATTGCTGCAGAATTGACATGAATTGCTAAGCTGATGAAGAACATTCATACACCTCAAACCTCTGCTCCAGAATTGTATTGTGATAATCTCTCTGCTGTCTACTTGACCGCTACTCCTGCTTTGCATAAACGATCTAAGCATTTTGACACAAACTTTCATTATGTCAGAGAACGAGTTGCCCTTGGAGCTTTGGTCATCAAACATGTGCTTGCAGAACATCAGTTGGCCGACATCTTTACGAAATCGTTGCCATTTGCTTCCTTTACTGATTTGCGTTTCAAACTTGGTGTTGACAACCCCAACACAAGTTTGAGGGGGAGTATAAGCAACAATAGCGAAATGTTGGCCCAATCGAAGGCCCAAACGAAGATGCAAGAATCAACACATGAAACAAGCACTAAAGACAGTACGAACTTACCGTTGGCAAAAGCAATTTCTCAGAAAATTGCCTCAGCTCATACGCTCCTCAATTGTCGTACAGAGAAGACTCTAGATCCCAAGTTCACTCTACACAATCGATTTGATGTGTTGTCAGTTATGCGTTGATGACAAATGTCACTATTTCACTTGTTGTTAAAGCCTATAAAGACAACCACGGTGTAATCGAAAATCCTAAAAAATAAGAATGAGTTTCTAGTCATCTTCTTCAAAATCTCTGCTTTACAAAACTTTTTTTTTACTTTCAAATCGAGCGCCAAACCTCTTGATGTTAAAACATTAATTAATTTTTGGTCGTCCACTAGACCAAAAGACTTTCATTTTTAGGTATTATATTTTCCTAAATTTATATTCAAAAATTCTAAGAAGATAAATAAACAAACTAAAAATATGATCTCAACGAATTTAATTGGAAAAAAAAATCTGTGAACATTATCATTCACAATTTATATTTTAGTAGTGTTTAATATTTGAATAGTTCTTTTTTCACCAATTTAGAATACTAAGTATGACAAAAACATAATTATTTTGGAGATAAAATTATGTTACTTTTTGATGTTTCCAAAATGAAGAAGAAAAAGTTATACGTCCAAAGTTGTCTTTTCACATCTTATTCAAATTAGTAAGACTTTTCAATGGTTTGCAATGTTTGAATTTGATTGGGATGGAGATGAGAAAAGACGTACAAATTAATAAAATTGATGCGTGTCTAGATCATAACTAATTAAAATTCCAGCTTGTTTTTTCAACGCTGAAGATAATCTAATTAATGCGTCACAAAAACAAAGTAAAAAGTGGGAGATTACCAATAGGCATCTCAAAAAAAGGAAAACAGTACAGCTCTAGTATGAAAATTGAAATTTCATGTCTGGAAATATTTTAACAAAAACAGTTTTATCAAGTAATAGAAGAAAATATATTAATTTTTATGTGAAATAAATTCCTAGTATTATCCTGATGATAACATGTTGACATTTTATTTTTCTGTTTTATTTGAACTTTCTGTCTTTGGCATTTACCTTTACTATTCAGGAAATCACTAAACAGAATTGGTAAGAAAGATGCATTCAGAGTAAAATACATCTAGAATTGGTAAGTAAGATGCATTCTGTTTATTCCCTTTTCTCCGTTTCAACTACGCTATAAATTTACCATAACGTATGAAATAAATAAACACAATACATAATTCCCCAAGAACCATGATTTGGTGATGTCTTAAAATCGGAATCTTTGACTAACCAAACCATAGTACCTAAATATCAACCATTTTTTTTTTTTTTGATATTTAAAAAAGAATATCAGTTGAAGATTGAAAAATAAGGTCACGAGACTCACAAGTCACAATGAACAACCTTTGACATCAGCCTCCCACCACATGTACACACACATATATATGTGTATATAGCCTCCTCTATTCTCTATTTTCATATTCTCTGATATCTTCAAGTCGCACTTCCAAGAGGTTCAATATTTCTCTACTCTCTCTCTCTCTCTCTAATGATTTTTTTTTCTCTATTTTGCCTCATTTTCCCCTAAATCCTCGTTGAGTTTTGTAAAATTAAAATACTCCCAATTGCATGTATGTAGACACATGCATATACATATATAATATACTCATAAAGGTAAATATATAGTCTCCTAGCTAGTTCACAGTTTTATTCTTGTACTAGGTTGTGGAGATCATGTTGCTAATCAAATATAATACACATCAAGAACATAAACTCACAATTAATTACTGTAATTCAAAGATCTAATTAGTTTCTCTACATAAATCAGATGGTGGTGAGGATGAGATTGGGGAAGATTATAGAAGGCTTGAAGTCGAAGATAAAGACGAGTCTAAGGATGCGGAATAGAGCATCATTATCATCATCATCATCGTCATCATCATCATCATCATCGTATGAGAAGATAGAGAAGAGTGAGAGCATGAGATTTGAGTTGAGAAGCAGGAAAGCACACAAAATCATCGAAAAAACTCTTCAAATTGCCGACTCTCCCACCTCAAGAACTTATGCTTTTTGATTTCATCTTTTGACATCCAAAACATATTCATACATACATACGAATTTGCGTGTACGCATCTGTTTATACATATCCATCTAGTGAATGTATGTGTGAAAGGTTATATGGATGATTTGATGTGATGTGATGGATATCATCTTGGCTAATGGATGATGATTAGGTGAATAAAACATTAATGGTTCTGAAGAGCATCTCCGATTCATAATTAAAAATGCAATAATTGTAAAATGCAATTAGATTTCTCTCCAACATATAATTGCATTTTTCATGTCAAAAGAATATTTTTAGTATATTCTTCTTTTTCTATTTTATTATTAATTATACACATATTCTTTAAAATTTACAAATTGACCCATTTATTTAATTTCTTTCAAAATTTTCATAAATTATGATATTCATAAAATTTAATTATTATAATATAAATAAAAACACATTACATTACATAAAAATATAAAACAAAGCTGATTTTAATTTAAGCATCCTCATTTGAATATGTTTCCCATAAATGATCAATTAACGCATTTCGAAGTGCGAAATGAGCGTTTTTATCTTTGATTTTTCTAAATCGAGCAAGAAAGTTTTAGAAGCGAATATTATCTTAATCGGATACGTCGACTTCTGGAAGTATTAACTTATTAAGTCACCAATCATTGTTGTAACAAAATTTATTTTCTGTTATTTTTAATTTCATTACTTTTTTATTATTTTAAATTTAATATTATGTTTTTATATTTTCTATTCAATAATGTTATTTGCATTTTAATTTTATATATTAGAGTGTTTTAGTATTTATAATCATCATCAAAATAATTATTTATAACTCTGGAAGTAAAAGTATCTAAAATTTGAAGTACTATTTTATAAATAAAAAAGTTCAATTGTAAAATAGAATTGAAAATGAGATGGTTCCATATTTGAAATCAAAAATAGTATGATACCATTTTACAATTGAAAATGAGATTGGATTGGAGCAGATTTTATTGCAAAATAGAATTTGGCATCAAATTTGGTATAGGGTTGTATATGCTCTAATAAAACAGAAATACTATTATTTTGATCTTTAATCTTATATGTTTATTACGTTACCATATTTAGAATACCTTTATATTTTTAACCATAATTATAGAAAATAATATTATTTTGGAAATAAATCTAAACATTAAAACCATAATTATAGAAAATAATATTATTCTGTTTAGATGTTAAAAAAAAAAATCTTTTTATTGATGAAACAATTTTTTATTATTCACATTGGCTTTCTCATTTTTACGTGGGAGATAGAAATGAAAAATTTAAATCAGAATTTTGTGGATAAAAAACTTTAAGCTTATGAATGTAAACAAGCTTGCCTAGAAGATATGCGGGTAGGCGACGGTTTAGCACTTAGCAGCATTAATTTCTTATACGGTTTTTTAACTGTCACCAAATTTTCGTTTTATGATAATAGCTATATTCTTAGAGTCACCAAATTATTATTTTACTAGACAAGAATTATTGTTTAAGAAATATTTTAATACAATTATACATATATTTAAAAAAATAATATTAAATATAAAAGAAACCACAAAAAAAAGAAGCAAGCCTCAAATTTGATTTCGTAACTCGTTTGCGATGTTTTTGTCTCCATTGTTCCTAGTGGCCCAGTTTCCCTTGTGGTTCTTCCACCTTACTCATATGTCGCATATATATATATATTGTGAAAAACTGAATGATATGGTTTCGAATGTTCTACATGAAATGCTTAATCATTTTTTTTTTTTGAGAAAGGAAGATGAAATGCTTAATCATACAAGGAACATATCCTGCCAGCAAGTTTGTAGAGTTCAAAAAAAAAAAAATAGTTTATGTGTCGTCCATGTGAGAAACAAAAAGCCGATTATTTTAGAATCTTCTCGAAACCATCGATCTAAATTCTTTTTCAAAGAATTCAGAAGTTTTTTTTTAAATAGATATAAACTCTTTTAAAAAAAAATAGATATAAATTTCTTTCTTGAAAAACCTCTTAAGAAAAGTATTAGAACCCTTTTAAAATATTTTAAAAGATTATTCATTCTAAAAAAAATTATACACATCAGAATTTCTTTTTAAAACTTGTTTGAAACCCCTTTTTAAATCTATCGTAAAAATTGTTTGAAACCACATCTGAAAACAGTAAATCATTAGAGCAAAAACATTTTTAAGAGATATTTAGAACCATATTATTGTTTTTGGAAATATGTGAAAGCTCCAAATATTTGATTCATGATCCCTTCAGCCATCTGGATTCAACCTTTAATTTTTATTATTTGATTCATTATCATTAACTAAAGCATGATTGGTAAGTTCTAAAGGCTGATCAGACATATTTCTGATTTGTTGTTCAATCAATAGTTTTCAAATTCTTGTCACAATTCTACCAATTATTTTTGTATGGTAAAATATCACAATCTAGAAACAGTTTATCAAGATTTTGTTTTATATTGTCGTACTCTATCTCAACCTATCTGAAATTTAAACGAATAGTCAAAATATATCAATACATTGATATATACAGAAAATAAATATATTCTAAGGTCGTTGATCTATTTATTTTTGCAGTTTTAATAATACAATAATACATGTGATATACGATCGATACATAAAACATCATCAAAACTTAAGATTAAGTTCTTGTATCTATTATACTCTACAAACAGATATATATATATATATATATGATATGTTGAAACTTATGTTCTTAGAAATCCATTACATATAAAATAATAATCTGTGATTTGATGTATAAGATTTATGGCTTAAGTTGAAGAGAAATAAAGTTGACAACTAAGAAGTTTATTTGTGTGTGTTAAAAGGTTGATGCAATCTTAAACAATTTGACATAAGTGGTATCGTTGTTTAATTGACTCTTCATAACCTAAAAAGAGAGGTTGAGACATAATAGAGGTTTCTTAAGTAGGTGAAGAGACATGCATGCCCATGCCTCTACATTACTACAAACCAAATTTTACATACCAAATCCTCTTTCTTTAAAGGCTTTAATTAAACGTATATAAAAAATATTAATGTTGTTAGATAATATTTATGACAAAATGACTATTATTTTCTTATAAGATATTTAAGAGTTCTATTTTTATAAACACTATATAATTTAATTTTCCTCTATTATGTATTTTATAAGCTGCTATATTTTCTGTTTCTACATATCATAATCTAGGTCACTGAAAATAACATTGAGTTTTTGAACTTGAGATTCACGAATCTAAATTTGAATAGTTGTGTTGCAATTTTGACATAATCAGGTTCAAAGTGATATATTTTTTAAATTGTCGATCCGTACATCCATCCCTAATTTCAATAGTAGTTATCGATTTTTATATATAAAAACGTATTTAATAGGATTCCAAAGATATATAGTAGAGTATCCATAGAAGCTCTTGGAGTGGAAGGAGGCATGGAGATTGGGCCAGACAGTATAAAAAGGACAAGAAATAGAGAATAATACTACACAACACTAAGATCCAATAGTGTGAGGACAATAAGCTTTTATCAGTGACAAAAACAGACACAGTGTGAGGACAAAATATTACCATTTTACTCTCCACCTTAGATACATCATACATCTAACAAAACCCAAAACAACCTCTATAATTGGGGAAGAAGACAACAAATATAAATATACATGGTATATGGCATACAATAAGAATTAAGAAGAAGTAGGAAACTGCAAGACACATGAAAATGAACCTTCAATGATATCATCTAGCTATATATATTGGTCACATGATATGTTTTTCATACAGTCCACAAGTTGTTTGTTTTGGTGGGATAGAGACTGATGATCTTGGTTTTCAGATCTTGTTGATATATATGGAGAAGGAGAGAGCAAGTGAAGCATTAGTATAAATGAAATATAAATAGCTAGTTGGTACATTTTTGAAAAAAAAAAGATAGTTTAGAGTACTAAATGTATTTTCTCTATTTTTTTTTTTTCGCAAAACATTCCTATCGTTTTTCATTTAAGAATGCGATAAACATCATAGTGAGTTAATTTTGATTCATAAACTCAGAGCCGGCCCGTACAATGTCTATGCCTAAAGCCCATCACAAAAATTATGCCCTATATTAAAAGAATACACAAAATTTTGATGCCTATAAAATGACTAACACATTTTAGCGTCTAAAACCCAAGCTTTATGAGCTTTAGCCCAGGGCCGGCGCCCTGCATAAACTCTTCAAACTTACTTACATATTAAGTGTCGGTCGAGAAAATAATTAAAGATGGGGTCACATATCTTCGGTTTACATTGAAGTTACAATAACTCGGGCTCAGAGATCAGAGTTTTTTTTTTTTGAAAAAATGCTCAGAGATCAGAGTTAAAGCTACAATTTACTAAATATGGGTGGAACGCAACAGAAGGTTTCATCTAAAGTATCACTCTTCAACCTCGTGCTATTGTAGCAAAGATCCTCTCGGTTATAAGAAACAAGGCTCAAGCTCTCCAAAACTAGGGCTCGAAATTGGATGCTCCTTATAGAGATCTAGAAATCAAGAGAGTTGCTGAATCTGTTCGTGTTATTGATAATGAAGAAGACGATACATATATATAACAGAGACAGTTTCCTAAACTATGAAATCTATACAATTAATAGGAAATCAAGTGAGGCGACCGTCCGAGCCGCAAACTTCTTCAACACACAATAAGAGATCCCGCTGCTGCCTCATCGAATCTGCAAAAAGGTTAAGGGATTCCTATGTCCCCGTAATCTGTCTTGCTTTATATCGGTGGTTTCTAGTGGAAGGATTGGATTTGTAGTGTTTTTGTGGAGTTTGTGCGGCCGGGTTTTTTTTTGGTTTTCTCTGTTTTTCAGAAGTGAGGGCTTTGAAGAATTCTAGCTTTTGCTACGGTTTCGTGTGGTGGTGGCGTAAAACCAATCTAGCCTTTGCTACGGTATTCGAGTTTGGATCTTGTCTAACAGCTTGAGGCTAACTTGAAGGTCAGATCTACGGTTGGGGATTAGGATTCTTACGATCTCTTTGACGAAACTCAAAAAGATGAGTCAATTGCAAAAGGTTTCGCAGAAGGGGGCGCACTCGTCTCAGGCGCGACGAAGGCTAGTGCTTGAGGATGATATCATTCAAATCCCAGAGTGTGATCTAGCCTCAGTGCAAGAGAAATTCAGCCGATCCCTAATAGGCAGAATGTTCCATAGAGAAGGAAGGAGCACGGAAGCTCTGATAGCACAACTTTCGAAGGCAAGAATATGGGATGTCGAAGGGAGAGTTCGTGGAAGAAATTTAGGGAATGGGAGGTTTCAGTTTGATTTTGATAAGGAAGAAGATCTGGTGAAGGTTCTAAACAAGCGTCTCTGCCATTTTAATAGGTGGAGTTTCGCGCTAGAAAGATGGGAACCGTCGACGAGTGAGAACTTTCCCAATACCATGCCCTTTTGGGTCAAAGTTACAGGGGTCCCTGTTCACCTCTGGAATGATGGAACTTTCACGGCAATTGGGAAAGCTTTGGGTCAAATCGTTAAGATTGATGCCGAGGGAGCACGGATTCAAGTCTCAATTAATGGGGATGATCCTCTGCAATTCGAAAGAAAAATTGGCTTCCCGAATGGAGATGTGGGGAAAATCTCGTTTGAATATGACGGGTTATATCGAGTCTGTTTCACGTGTAAAAAGCTGTCTCATGAGGAGAGCTCTTGCCCAGATTTAACAGAAGAACAGAAAGCTCTGATAAGGAAGCCGTGGTTGAAACTAGAATCCCCGGTGTCTAATCCACAACAGGCTCCTGCCAAAACGGTATTAGGGACAAGTGGAGGATTAAAGAGAACGAGGTCTCCACTGAAGGGAACACAGATGGAAATGTTCAAAAAACCGTCGTATAAGGAAGATCATTGGAACCTCCGAGGAGAACATCAGCCGGAAGATTTCCCCAGCAAGTCTCGTAAAATTTCGCCGGGAGGATTTCGTAGGAAAGGGGAAGAAAAACAGAGCTTCCGCGACACAAGGGAGAGAGACCTTCGACTGGAGTTAAAAGAAAAGAGAGAGCACCGGAGCACTAAAGTATGGAATCGTCTTGAAAATTACGACCCCAAATATCCTTCGTATGATCGTAATGATCGTAATTACCCCCATTCAGATGGAAAGGAAAAATTGAGCTTCTCCCATCGTTATAAGACTGGTGAAAATTCCCACAAGGTGTGGAGACCCCGCCAAAGGAGTACTACTCCGAATGAAGCTCCGGTCAGGATGACGTGTAAAGATCCGATTAGACAAGCAGATTCAGCCAGACTAGAACCAGATTCTCAGAGAACAATCTCTGATAGCTATGTCCGAGAGAAAAAAGAGTTCCTCCAAAAATTGGATCACCTCGCGGTGCAGAAGAGAGAAACAGAGGAGGAGAAAGCAAGGAGATTAAAAGGAAAGGCACCAATGTCGGAAATTTCAAACTCTGAAGCTCCTCCTTTGTACCGCAAAGTCCTCTATGGCAACAGGGGTACGTTGGTTATAGAGGAACCAGACCTTAACCAGACGCCATCATCGAAGCACCGGGGGCCAAATAAGGAACAGGAAAAACTCAAAATGGAAGCTTTGGATCGTGAATTGGCTCTGTTTTTAGCCACCGAAGAGGAAAATTCCAGGCTCCGTCCTCTGACTAAGGAAGAAGAAGACGAAGTGGACAGAGAGGTGGAAAATCTTGAAGCGGAAGATAACTCTGTGCGAATGGACGATAATATGATAGATAATGATGATCTCCTGGGTGATGATTTGAGAGAAGAAATGGACGTGGACGCGGAAAAGATAGAAGCTATATCACAATTGTCGCCAGCTGCAAAAGGAGCAGGCCCACGTAAAGCTCTCAAAGACCCTAAAGGGAGACAATCATCTAATGATGTGGAAACCCAGCCGGATTTAAAGGCAATCAAAGAGGATGGCACAAAGAAGAATCTCGCAAAAGGATCGGATACAAAGAAGAAAGTCAATCGTAGTCCAGCGCAAAGGGGCCTTGGGGCGAGTAGAAAGCTTCATGGTATTAGAGGGCGTCCCTCCCCAAATCAGAGACAGGGGTCGAGTAAGCCTTCCAAGTCCCTAAATATCTCTGCTATCCCTCGTTCTGAGGTGTTTCCTGCTGCTCTAAGCAAGAAATCTGCTGCTGTTTCAGGTTCGGTGGGGTCCCAGAAACCACCCAGTAAGAGAATATGAATACAATTTCTTGGAATTGTCAAGGTGCAGGAGCTTATCTGACCAAACAACACCTTCGAGAGCTGCACCGCTGTTTTTCTCCTTCTTTTCTCTTTCTTTCTGAAACAAAAAACTCGTTTTCTTTTATGCAAGACTTACAGCATTCCTTTGGTTATAATAAATTGTTCACCGTGGATCCAGTGGGGAAAAGCGGTGGACTAGCGCTTTTTTATTTTGATTCTTTTGATGTTAAAATTTTATTTTCTAATAATCGTTTGATAGACATTGAAGCTGTGGTAGAAGGAAAAAAAGTCTTTATGACCTTTGTCTATGGAGATCCGGTCTTTGAGTACCGTGAATTAGTTTGGGAGCGCCTTACTAGAATGAGCATCGTGAGATCAGGCCCATGGTTCATGATAGGAGATTTCAATGAGATAGCTGGGCATAACGAGAAGCGCGGAGGACGTAAAAGAGCAGATTCGTCCTTCCTCCCCTTTAAGACGATGCTAAATAATTGTGGTATGATTGAATTCCCGTCAAAAGGCAACTCGTTCTCATGGGTAGGAAATAGAAGAAATGGCAGAGTACGATGCAAGCTCGATCGTGCTATTGGGAATGAAGATTGGCACCAAACCTTTTCCCACACTTCTGTGGAGTATTTAAAACTTTGGGGCTCAGATCATAGGCCGGTTCTAGCCCGAATACAGTCCAGAGTTGGAAGAGTGAAGCGGAATTTCAAATTCGATAAAAGATGGCTCGGCAAGGAAGGCCTTCTTGATACGGTAACCGAAGGATGGGGTCCATCGGAAGCCCCCGGATTGGTGGATCTTTATGCAAAAATTGGCAAATGCCGGAAAGCTATCTCAAGTTGGAAAAGAGAAAATCCATCCAATTCGGTAATGAAGATTGAGGAGCTAAAAAGAAGATTAGATACTGCTCAAGAAGATGACTCAATCTCAAATGAAGAGCTCTTAACTTTGAAATGGAACCTATGTGCAGCATTTCGCGAAGAGGAACTATACTGGAAACAAAAAAGCCGAGCGAATTGGCTAAAAGAAGGGGACAGGAATACGAAATTTTTTCATGCCACCACAAAGCAAAGAAGAGCAAGAAATAGGATCATTAAGCTTAAGAATGCAACCGGAGTATGGATTGAAACGGAACAAGGCCTTGAAAAAGTAGCGTCAGATTATTTTCAAAAACTCTTCACTACTTCGGCCCCTCATGACTTTGATGAAGCTCTCCGGTATGTCACCGAGCAAGTTACTCCGGCAATGAACGCTTCCCTCACCAGAAGCCCCAATGATGAGGAGATTAAGAAAGCTCTTTTTGAGATCAATCCGGAAAAAGCTCCGGGGCCAGATGGGATGACAAGCCTTTTCTACCAACGTTTTTGGGATGTAATAGATAAAGATATTATTGGAGCGGTCCGAGACTTTTTTGACAAGGGTAGGTTTGATCCACGATTGAATCAAACCAATATTTGTTTGATCCCAAAGACTGCTCGACCGGTGGAAATGGCGGAATTTAGACCGATTAGTCTATGCAATGTGTGTTACAAGATAATATCTAAGATATTATGCAAGAGACTTAAACGATATCTCCCGAAATTAATCTCGGAGACCCAATCAGCCTTTGTAGCTCGACGTCTAATTACAGACAATATTCTGGTGGCTCAAGAAGCCTTCCATGCCCTACGTACAAACCCCATGTGCAAAGCTAAATTCATGGCCATTAAAACGGACATGAGCAAGGCATACGATCGGGTAGAATGGGGATTCCTCGAAGCATTAATGCTAAAAATGGGGTTTGGGGAAAAATGGGTCAGCTGGATCAAATGGTGTATCTCGTCGGTGACATACAAAGTCCTTCTTAATGGAGAAGCGAAAGGGAATATTATCCCGTCGAGAGGTTTACGACAAGGAGATCCTTTATCCCCATTCCTGTTTATTATCTTAACAGAGGCACTCATTGCTCAAGTGAAAGGTGCGGAGGAGGAAGGAAGAATTACGGGTCTAAAGGTGGCGCAGTCCTGTCCGCCAATCTCCCATCTACTCTTTGCGGACGATAGTTTGTTCTTTTGTAAAGCAAACAAACTGGAATGCGAGGAACTTATGAAGATCATAAATTGTTACGGGAAGGCCTCCGGACAACAATTAAACTGTGTCAAATCCTCGGTTATGTTTGGTAGCAAAGTAACGCAAGAGTTAAAATCGGAGCTAAAACAAACCTTGGGTATCATGAAAGAAGGAGGCATGGGGATGTATCTAGGCTTACCAGAGAAGATATGTGGCTCAAAGAAGAAAGCCTTTGCGTTCATTCAGGAAAGACTAAGCACTAGGATCAACGCATGGTCAGCAAAGCTCCTATCTAAAGGAGGAAAAGAAGTTATGATTAAGTCTATAGCCCAAGCCTTGCCTACTTATGTTATGTCCTGCTTCCTACTCCCTCAGGAAATCTTAAAAAAGTTGGCAGGCGCTATCTCACGGTTTTGGTGGAGTACGAAGCAAAACAACAAGGGTCTACACTGGGTTGCATGGAACAAAATTTGCTTAAGCCAGGAACAAGGAGGCTTGGGGTTCAGGGATTTAGAATGCTTTAATCTAGCACTTCTGGCTAAGCAACTTTGGCGACTAATCCATTATCCAACATCCCTCCTAGCCCGTGTTTTAAAAGCTAGATACTATAGACATTCGACTCCGATGGAGGCGGAGCGAGCAAATAATCCATCATATGGTTGGCGTAGTATCATGGCGGGCCGAGCTATAATGCAGAAAGGCCTGAGATCTTCTATAAATGCAGGGATCAGTACAAGAGTTTGGCTAGATAACTGGATTCCGGTGATTCCGGCCAGACCTGCACTAGACAATGGTTGTATAAGAGATACAGAACTGTATGTCCACCATCTGATTGACCCCACGACGTCAAGATGGAGAGAGGAAATGCTGCCCCTCCTTTTCGATCCGGAGGATATCCCGCGTATCAAGAGTATAAGACCAAGTAGGGCATACAAACCGGATGGTTTCGTTTGGGCGTATACGAAGTCCGGCTTATACTCGGTTAAAACCGGATATGAGCTAGCACTACAGCTGAGAGAAGAAGGCAGGACGATACCTTATATGGAACCGAGTTCAAACCCTTTAAAGAGTAAAATCTGGGCTCTTAAGACTTCTAGGAAAATCAAGCATTTCCTTTGGCAGGCGTTATCCGGCAGCATAGCTACGAATAGTCTTCTAGTTAACAGACATTGTGGAACAGATCAAAATTGTCACCGGAGCGGTGCAGAAGATGAATCTGTTAATCACTTACTGTTCGAATGTCCACCAACTCTACAATTATGGGCATTATCTGCGATCCCATCTCCTCCCGGAATCTTCCCAAGCACGTCTCTACTAGCAAATTTTGCTTATCTATTGGGGCGTGCAAAGGAACAAGGGGTGGCGGAGAAGACTATGGTGATATTCCCATGGATCCTCTGGTATTCATGAAAAGCTAGAAATGAGAAAGTATTCAACAACAAGGATGTATCTCCCCTAGATACCTTGGAGCTGGCGACTAATGAAGCGGAGGCTTGGAACATCAATCAAATTTCTATAGACGAGGATGAGGAAGTCCGTGGAGTTCCGAGTGCGAGAGAAAGGTCGGACGCAGAAAAGGATGCAGGAATCAGACCAGCCGAACCGTATCCAAGGTGTCAGGTGGATGCCTATTGGGTCAGTACCGGCGCTACCTCGGGTGGAGGCTTCCTCCTGGAATTAGAAGAAAACAGATATGTGGAAGGCATGTTTGCTAAGGACCGGGTCATCTCTCCTCTACACGCGGAGTTCGAAGCTCTGTTATGGGCCATGAAAGCTGCAAAACACTTGCAAATCCAAGCACTGCGGTTCGAATCGGATTGTTTACAGCTAGTCAAGTTGATTGACGAGGAGGAAGAATGGCCGACACTATCATCCGAATTAGAAGAATTCGATCTTCTTAGATCATGGTTTTTAAATTTTTCTATCTCTTTTATTCGTCGTTCTTTTAATGTCCGAGCTGACCGCCTCGCCAAGAGGGCTCAAGCTCGAGGTTCTGTTTTCTCCCATGTACAATCTATCTCTCTAGAGGGGTCGGCTTCCGGGCTTAACCTCTTAGGAGTTTAATCTTAATACATGGTGCATTTGATGTCAAAAAAAAAAAAAAAAAAAGGAAATCAAGTCTTCAATGTAATTGGAATCACATCGCTGATAACGTGGGATTAGCCGTGATTGAGAAGATATTCTAATACCTCCCCTCAAGGTGGAGCATGCAAGTTCCGTATGCCCAGCTTGGACCGAAAAATGTGGAATTCGTTTGCTCCAAGAGGTTTAGTGAATATATCTGCCAGCTGAGCCTTTGATGCAACATGAGACAAAGAAATTTCACCTGCCGTAAGCTCATCACGAACATAATGACAATCGTTCTCAACATGTTTCGTCCTTTCGTGAAATACCGGGTTTGTTGCTATGTGAATCGCTGATTTACTGTCACAGTGTACAAGCATAGGTTGATCATGTGATCCTCCAAGACTGATCAAAACACATTTGAGCCATGTGAGTTCTTGTGTTAGAAATCGCATCGCTCTATATTCCGCTTCGGCTGAAGAGAGACTAACGGTGCGTTGTTTGATTGTTTTCCAAGAGATTGGAGAAGTGCCAAGCTGAACAAAATACCCGGTGACTGACTTTCTAGTGATGGGACAGCTCGCCCAATCTGCATCACACCAACCATTGAACCGTAAATCAGAATCACTACGAAGCATAATACCTTGGCCAACCGTTCCTTTCAAATATCGGACAACATGCAGAGCTGCAGTCCAATGATCGTCGCGTGGTGTTTGCATAAACTGAGCAAGTACATGAACTGGATATGCCAAATCAGGCCTGGTGTTGACAATATATATGAGTCGGCCGATCAGTCGACGATAAGCTTCAGGTCGATCGAGAAGTGGAGACTCTGACAAAGCGAGCTTGTTGTTCTGTTCCAGGGGGAAAGATGCAGGTTTGGATCCCAACAAGCCTGTTTCAGTGAGGATATCAAACGTGTATTTACGCTGAGAGAGATATATACCCTCTGAGTTTCTAGCGACCTCAATGCCCAAAAAATATTTGAGAGGACCGAGATCCTTCATGCGAAAACAAGAGAAGAGATACTTTTTGAAACTCGCTGTTACCTCCTTTGTACTGCCCGAGACGATTAGATCATCAACATAGATTAGAACATTCAAAACCGTCGATCCTTTCTTGTAAGTAAACAATGAATAATCAGACAAAGATTGTTTGAACCCATATGCTTTAAATGCTTGACTGAACTTTTCATACCAACATCGCGGTGCTTGCTTCAATCCATAGAGTGATTTTCGTAGGCGACAAACTTTGTTTGCTGGAGCTTTAAATCCAGGTGGTGGTTTCATGTAGACCTCTTCATCTAGATCGCCATGGAGAAAGGCGTTGTGCACATCCATTTGATGTACTTCCCAGCCTTTACTTGCAGCAACTTGCAAAAACATTCGAACAGTACCCATCTTAGCCACTGGAGCAAAAGTTTCACCGTAATCAACACCTTCCACTTGTTTGTTCCCAAGTACGACCAATCTAGCTTTATACCTTTCAACAGAACCATCGGAGTTGTGCTTGATTTTAAACACCCATTGCGATCCAATTGCTGTTTTCCCCGGTGGGAGATCCTCCAAAGTACAAGTGCCAAGGTCTTCCAAGGCAACAATTTCGGACCCCACTGCTCCTCGCCAGCGGATATCACGAATTGCTTCACGGTAAGTATTAGGTTCGATTGCTGTGGCCACAGCGGCGAGGAATGCCTGATGCTGGGGGGAAAAACGGGCACAACTTTCGTATTCGGAGATCGGATAAAGCACGGTAGAGGAATCAGAATGAACCTGTGTCTGCTTCACAGTCGCTGAATTGGTGACAAAAATTTTAAATGTCACCGGCGTCGTCTTTTTCCGATGACCCCGACCAAGAACCTCCACAGGCGGTGCTTCTGCAGCGGTGATTTCGACCGCCGGTGTAGATGTCGTTGCTGCCTCAGATGAAGATGGAGAAGTCGATGTTGGTTCCGTCGTATGTTGGGTATCGATGCTTAATTATGGGCTGTTTTTCAGAATCAGAACTATTAGTTATGGGCTTACTTTGATGGGCTGGTAGTGGGCTTTGCAGTATTACTGGATCCAATTCTATTCCAGGCGAAATAGGGGCCCATAAATGAAGTTCTGAATCGGTCTTCTTCTCCAACTCGCGAGATGGATTCTGCAAACGGAAAATTATTTTCGCAAAATACAACATCCCGTGAGACGAGAAACTCCTCCTTTTCGATATCAAACAGACGCCATCCCTTCTTTCCATGAGGATAGCCCAGAAACACACACCTTCTACTTCTGGAATCGAATTTGTCTCCTTTGTGGTTTTGATTATGTGCGTAGCATAGGCTACCGAAGACCCGTAGATATTCGTAAGATGGCGGCGATTTGTATAACTTTTCATAAGGCGTTACTCCTTGCAGGACAAAGGTTGGAGTACGATTTATCAGATACGCCGCTGTCAAAACGCAGTCTCCCCAGAACCTCATAGGTAGATTGGATTGAAAACGCAGTGCTCTAGCGATGTTAAGGATGTGGCGATGTTTCCTTTCGGCTCGTCCGTTCTGTTGGGGAGTACCAACACACGAGGTCTCGTGTTCAATCCCTTGTTCTCTGAAGTAGCTTGTCAAACACATGAATTCGGTGCCGTTGTCGCTACGTATTCGCTTGACTTGTTTTTGAAACTGTCGTGAAACCAAAGCCATGAAATTTTTGATTTGAGTTGTCGTTTCTGTTTTGTCCTTGAGAAGAAAAAGCCAGACTCCTCTTGTAAAATCATCAACAATTGTAAGAAAATACCGAGCTCCGGAATAAGTCGGAGTACGATACGGTCCCCACAAATCACAGTGAATCAATTCAAAAGCTTCAACCGTTTTATTCATACTGCTCGGAAAAGGAGCTCGAGTCTGCTTAGCGCGGAGACATACATCACACGCTTTATTCAAATTCTCAGAAGAAAAAAAAACAAAAACATCATGAAGTTGACCAACAACTTTCGCAGAAGCGTGTACCATCCGTTTGTGCCACAAATCGTAAGTTTCCTTGGATTGTGTCTTCACTGAACCGGCTACCTCCGTACTTCGAAAGTGGAAGGTCCCCGATTCACGTTTACCCGCTCCAATCACCATCCTCGAAGTGCGGTCCTGCACAACAAGGAAGTGATCAGCCATTTGAATAACACAATGGTTTTCATCCATCAATTGGCCCACGGAAATCAGATCAGAAGTGAATCCCTCAACGTAGAATACCGAATGCAAAATCAGACCAGAACCAAGCACAACTGTTCCTTCCAAAACTGATATACGTTCTCTACCATCAGCCAATATCTTTCAGATCAGTCAGAATCTCTAAACTTCCAGTCAAATGATGGGATGCTCCTGTATCTAAAATCCAAGAAGGAGAAGAGTTCTTACCCGAGAGATGCTCATTGTTGGAGGTGGAAGCTCTTCCTGCGTTCAGCAAATTCATTATGCCATGCCACTGTTCATTAGTTAAACCAGAAACACCATCACGATCTTTGTCCGTGAGCACATAATTAGCATGCTCTGTAGAGATCGGAGCAGAGACTTACACAGCATTGGCATAGGAGACCCCACGACCTCTACCAATGGCAGCTCCACCACGTCCGCGTCCTGCTGTTGATCGAGATCTGGCCCTGTCTCCCCACCACTCCGGGTATCCAATCACCGCATAGCAACTGCCAGAGGCGTGACCGGAGCGGTTACAGTGTTTACACAAAACGCCTTTGTCCTTCTCATCCTTACGGTAACGCATTTGAGCAGCAAAAGCAGTGACATCTTGCTGTTCTTCCACACTTTTAGTTCCGTTACGAACCAAGTCCTCTTCTTGGCGCACTATGTTGTACACCTCCTCCATTGGCTGGACTGGAATTCGCGACACCAGGCTCGATCGAACAGTACGAAAAATACTGTCATCAAGTCCGAACAAGAACTGATGCACTTTGTCCTCTTCACGGTCTTTCTCTTGAATTGTGCCGAGATCACATTCACACTTTCCACACTTGCACAAACGCAACGGTCTGTAGGTGGACATACTATCCCATATGCGAGTCAGTTTTCCAAAGTAAGTCTCGATGGCGAGACCCCTCTGTTTGCAACAGGCAAGCTCTGCCTTAATCTGTTGGATTCGTGGCCCATTGGTGACAGAGAATCTCTTTTTCAGATGATCCCAAAGATCCTGCGCCACGTCACGATGCGAGATGTTGGATCGCAGCACTGGATCAATGGTCATTTTGATCCAAGACACCAGCAGTGCCTGGATCGTCCACCAATCTTCTAGATCCGGAGATCCTTCGTCAGGTCGTATGATCGAGCCATCCAGGAACCCGAATTTCTTTCGCGAAGACAACGCTGTCTTCATCCCACACGCCCATTCATCATAGTTCGTGCCTTTCAACAGTGGGTGTGAGATCACGGCACCGGGATTATCGACTGCGGTCAGATCGTAAGGAGAGATGGTCCTACGGACTTCCATCGTCGTGGTTGTCGGGTTCGGGTTCAGAGGCGCGTTGTTGTCGTTGTTCATTGTCGGGTCGATTTAGAATTTAGAAAAGAGAAAAAAAATTTAGAATTTTGATTCAGGCTCTGATACCATAAAGAGATCTAGAAATCAAGAGAGTTGCTGAATATGTTCGTATAATTGATAATGAAGAAGACGATACATATATATAACAGAGACAGTTTCCTAAACTATGAAATCTATACAATTAATAGGAAATCAAGTCTTCAATGTAATTGGAATCACATCGCTGATAACGTGGGATTAGCCGTGATTGAGAAGATATTCTAATACTCCTCTTCTTCTTTGCTGGTCGTCCGAGTGAAACTTCTCTTACTTACACGATTGAGATGTCTTAGACAGCTCCAAGCTGCTTATGAGGATGGTTACTACTTACTACATCCCTTCTTTGGTTGTTGGTGTGGCTCTCCAGCAGAACACGTCGTGATAGTCGGGTTCTCTGCTTTTCCCTCGGTTTCCCTTATAAATCGATTCTTGTATCAACATTTTATTAATTTAAGTCAGCCCTTTAACAAAAAAAGAAAGATCAGAGATAAAGCGAAACAAAGATCATCCTCGTTTGGGCTTTTGACCATGTTACTGTTCCGTGTTCGTTATCGGGATTAGATATCCATCTTTGTTTCAATCTTTGTGATCTTTCGAGTGTCTTAATATATAATTCCCGAGGACAACAAAAAAAAACCGAAAAATGTTTTATATTTCAAAAAATGTGAATTTTATTGAGATTTTCTTCCAAACACATAATTACATTTCAAATGATCAAAATCTAAAAAGGCCAAGCTATTACAACATCACGAGCTCCTCGGAGCAGTATGTTTCCAACTACTTCCACAGGAAGATGATCCATACTTGGAAAAGGAGGATGATCAAACTCTTATAAATTATAATCCAAACTCTTTGGCCAAAAATCTGAAATTTGTGGAGTTACACTAGGTGATACAAAACAAGAGATCAAACATGAGACTGTATACAGAATCTCTTATCATGGGAAAGTATTACAAAGAAGAATTCAGAACAATTCCCAGAGATATTCAATAACATTTGATCTTGAAACAAAGCATAGATCCAACTACATCTCAAACCACCACAAATATCTTTTTTTTTACTATAAGTGTCGAAGTATTCGAGTAAATGACCAGAATCAAAGCAAAATAGTCAGTTTGATTATTAGAAATCATACCGAATCTAAACCATCAAAACTTTGAAAGAAAGCAAGAAAATGGATAAAACAGTAAACCATTTGAACCCACAACAAAGGTTAACAGAAAAAAAGATGATACGTCGAAGTCTCTTCATACACAAACAGAAAACAAAGTTTACTAATAAAAGTGAACCCTCCTCCTATATCATCTACTTTCAGTAGCCGCCCTTGGTAGTTGTGACCTTCTTTCTTAGGTTTCGGGTGATAGGGATTCCTCCACCAAATACGCTTTTAGAAAGCCATACATAGTTTAAATTATTGCACATCAAAGGCATTGCAAAGAGAAAATTGTAATCTCTCGTTTTCAAAGCTTCGAGAACATCAAACACGTTGTCTGGCAGGTGCTTTGTGATCATCATCACAGTTGATGTTTTAGGATTTTCCAGTGCCCAGAAAAGAATGTCCTCAAACATTTTCTTAAGTCTCGCATTTCGATCTCCTGTGGGTACAAAAGTGATACCCTCTTTACCAAAGAGGCAGAAGTCTTCCCTGCTCATATTCTTGTCACAATAAGCCTTGACTGAGAATTCACCATGATGATAACCGTACTTCGCAAGAGCTGCTTTCATAATCTGACAAAACCTACGAGGATCGAGATCATCAGGGATTGGACAGTCCTCGATGTCCCAGAAGACGTTTGTATTAGCCTCTGCAAGGTTTTCACAATAAAAGAACAAGCTTGATTAGATTAAACAAACTAATAGGATATAATCATATCAATCATTCCTAATGTTTAGGATCTAATTATGTATACTGTATATTCTCATTAACTACCGTACAATACCCTAGCTGTCTACTCTTTGTATATATATTCGTTTCTATGTCTAATAAGATATCATCTCTTCTACAAACATCTATATGGTATCCAGAGCCATCGATCTTTAGATCTACAATTTCTTTTCTTATTCAAATTTTCTGCTTCAAAAACATGTCTTTCCCAGCCACTACATCGCCAATACCAATCTCTGAAATCATCAACACCAACACTCCCAATCTCCTCACGATAAACATGACCAGTGTCTCCAAACTCACTGCCACAAATTACCTCATGTGGAAGATCCAAGTCCACGCCTTGCTCGAAGGATATGACCTTGCTGATCATATTGATGGTTCCACCATGGTTCCTCCTCTTACTCTCACCAATGGTGATGAGATCTCAGTGAATCCGGCATACACAATTTGGAAACGACAAGAAAAGTTAATTTTTAGCTCTCTCATTGGGGCCATCACGCCGTCTCTCCAACCGTTAGTCTCTCGTGCCACAACATCATCTGAAGTTTGGAACACTCTTGCTCTCACCTACGCTAAGCCCAGCCGCGGTCACATCAAAAAATTGAAGACTCAACTCAAACACTGGAGAAAGGACAACAAAACTGTTGATGTCTATCTCCAAGGTATCACCACACGCCTTGACCAACTTGCAATTATGGGCACGACAATTGAACATGAAGACCAGATAGATCTGATTCTCGAAGGACTTCCTGAGGAGTACAAAACCGTCATTGATCAAGTGGAGGGTAGAGACACTCCGCCGACGATTACCGAACTACAAGAACGTCTTCTCAATCATGAAGCCAAGCTTCTCTCCTCCGAAGATGCAATGCTTTCTCATGCTCCCGTTACGGCTAACGCTGCTCAACAACGCCAAAACAACCACCACTATCGTGGACAAAATCGCTACAAGAACAACAACTGGCAGTCCTCTGCTCCAAACGAGCAACAACGACAACAGAATATCCAAGGACCACGTCCTTATCTTGGCCGCTGTCAGATCTGCGGAGTCCAAGGACACAGTGCCAAAAGATGCTCACAATTGCAGATGTTCCAAGCCTCAGCACATCAGCAATCAAACCCGTTTAAGCCATGGCAACCAAGGACGAATCTTGCAGTAAGTTCCCCCTATCCAGCTAACAATTGGCTCCTCGACAGTGGTGCTACACATCACATGACATCGGATCTCAACAATTTGTCTCTCCATCAACCCTACCATGGTTCGGATGATGTTGTCGTTGATAATGGTTCCACCATCCCAATCTCTCACACTGGTTTTGCATCTTTTCCCACAAAATCTCGTGATATACAATTACAAAAAGTTTTATATGTCCCTGACATCCACAAGAATCTCATATCCGTTTATCGCCTATGCAACACTAATGGTGTATCTGTGGAATTCTTTCCTGCTTCCTTTCAGGTGAAGGATCTGAGCACGGGAACCCCGTTACTCCACGGCAGAACTAAAAACGAGTTGTATGAGTGGCCGATCACATGTTCTCAGGCCACTGCTTTGTCTGCATCACAACACTCCAAAGCCAGTCTATCATCGTGGCACTATCGTCTCGGCCACCCTTCTTTTTCTATTCTAAACACCACTATCTCCAAGTTTTCACTTTCAGTTTAAAATCTTTCTCAAAAACTATTGTCTTGCTCCGAGTGTTTGATCAATAAAAGCCATAAAATTCCCTTCTCACAATCCACTATTGTCTCTACTAGACCACTCGAATATCTATACTCTGATGTTTGGAGTTCACCAATTCTTTCTCATGACAATTTCAAATACTACGTAATATTTGTAGAACACTATACTCGATATTCCTGGATATACCCTCTGAAACAGAAATCCCAAGTCAAAGAAACTTTCATTGCATTCAAAAATCTAGTGGAAAATCGGTTTCAGACTAAGGTGGGTACCTTTTATTCGGACAATGGAGGGGAGTTTGTTGCATTGCGAGGATACCTTTCCACACATGGTATCTCTCATCTAACCTCACCACCGCATACTCCCGAACACAATGGGATCTACGAACGGAAACACAGACATATAGTAGAGATGGGTCTCACTCTTCTATCCACTGCCTCTGTTCCAAAGACGTATTGGCAGTTTGCCTTCTCTGTGGCGGTATACCTTATCAATCGATTACCCACACCGGTTCTGCAGTTACAATAACCGTACCAGAAGCTGTTTGGTGTAGCTCCAAACTATGAAAAACTGCGTGTCTTTGGTTGTTCGTATTACCCGTGGCTCAGACCCTACAATCGACACAAACTGGAGGATCGCTCTCTGCGATGTGAATTCTTTGGTTACTCCAATACGAAGAGTGCGTACTACTGTTTACACATACCAACGGGACGCATCTATACCTCTCAGCATGTTCAATTTGATGAACACACTTTTCCTTTTGCCGATCTCCAATCACGAGAAGCAGGACAAATCGACACAGCTGCTCCACAGTGGCCACCACATACAACTATCCAACTCTCGTCAACAGTTCTACCGATAACAGTCCCGTGCTCCGATCTTCACCCTAACGCGCCATCGTCTCCGACAGTGCCTCCGACAACGTCTGCCGATTCTCAGGTATCGTCATCCTCAACTTCATCTCATTCTTCTTCTTCATCTCCCTCTGAGCCCACTGCTCAAAATCAAAATGGGCCGCAACCCACGGCCCAGCAACAACAACAACCACATTCAAATACTATCCCAAATGAAGCCCAACCAGAAACAGGCCCACCATCGTACAATTTCCCAAACCAAGCCTCGTCATCACCACGACCTCAACCACCAAATCAACCACAATTCCTCAATCAAAAAAACAATCCATCTTCCTCTTCCTGTCAACCTCCACCACTGCTACCTCTACCCGCACCCAGAGTCCACCCCGCAAACAATCACCGTATGTCCACCCGTGCAAAAGATGGCATCACTAAACCCAATAAAAAGTATGGTCTTGCCATCTCGATATCTGAAGCAAAACCACACACTGCAATTCAGACAATGAAAGATGACCGATGGAGGAAAGCGATGGGCTCCGAATACAATGCGCAAATTGCACTTCAGAGTTGAGATCTAGCACCACCGCCTCCACCGAATGTTACCATTGTTGGCTGCCGCTGGATATTCACTAAAAAATATAATCCGGACGGTACTCTCAGCCGGTACAAAGCACGCTTGGTTGCCAAAGGATACAATCAACGCCCTGGTCTTGACTATGCAGAGACTTTCAGTCCAGTCATCAAATCGACCACCATTCGTACTGTCCTTGGAGTCGCGGTGGATCGTTCTTGGCCAATTCGTCAATTAGACGTCAATAACGCTTTCCTGCAGGGCACCTTAACTGATGAAGTTTATATGTCTCAACCTCCTGGTTTTGTTGACAAGGATCGTCCACACTATGTCTGTCGGCTAAGGAAAGCAATTTACGGCCTCAAACAAACTCCAAGGGCATGGTACATAGAGCTACGAAACTACCTCCTTTCTATTGGTTTTGCTAACTCTGTCTCAGATACTTCTCTCTTTATCTTGAAACAAGGAAAGTCCATCGTCTATATGCTTGTGTATATGGATGACATCTTGATCACCGGCAACGACAACAATCTTCTGCAAAATACGCTAGATACACTTGCCACAAGGTTCTCGGTGAAAGATCATGAAGACCTTCATTACTTTCTGGGAATCGAGGCAACCCGTGATCAATCTGGACTTCATTTGAATCAGCGAAAGTACATTGTCGATCTCCTAGCTCACACAAATATGCTCTCAGCCAAACCGGTCACAACACCTATGGCAGCAATGCCTAAACTTACTCTTCATTCTGGCACAAAACTCTACGATCCGACGGAATACAGAAGTGTTGTTGGAAGCTTGCAGTACCTTACTTTCACCAGACCGGATTTGTCATATGCGGTAAACCGTCTTTCTCAATACATGCATGCCCCAACCACGGATCATTGGCAGGCGGTCAAAAGACTACTTCGCTACTTGGCAGGGACTACAGATCATGGCATTTATCTCCGCAAAGGTAATGCCTCCACTCTTCATGCATACTCTGATGCGGACTGGGCAGGAGACACTGATGACTATGTCTCCACAAACGGATACATTGTTTACCTTGGCACGCATCCTTTGTCCTGGTCCTCTAAGAAACAGAGAGGTGTCGCAAGATCGTCTACGGAAGCCGAATATCGATCCGTAGCCAATACAGCCTCCGAACTACAATGGATATGTTCTTTACTTGGTGAGTTAGGCATTCCTCTGAGTACACCTCCGGTTGTTTATTGTGACAACGTCGGTGCCACGTATCTTTGTGTCAACCCGGTATTTCACTCAAGGATGAAACATATAGTCTTGGACTATCATTTCATTCGCAATCAAGTTCAAGAAGGAGCTCTAAGGGTGGTTCATGTCTCAACACGTGATCAGCTAGCTGATGTCTTAACGAAACCACTCTCACGTGAAGCTTTTCAGAATTTCTCGGGCAAGATTGGAGTCACTAAGAGTACCTCCATCTTGAGGGGACGTAATAGGATATAATCATATCAATCATTCCTAATGTTTAGGATCTAATTTTGTATACTGTATATTCTCATTAACTACAGTACAATACCCTAGCTGTCTACTCTTTGTATATATATTCGCTTCTATGTCTAATATGAAATTATCTCTTCTACAAACATCTATACTTGGACCCCAGCCCGATCTACGAATCCCGTGATTGTGTGTTTTGATGTTAGATGCGAGAGGATAAGTTTCATCAAAGCGCCTAGGGCTGCTGTTTGCTCGGATCTATCATACCAAGAATCAATATTGATAGAATACCAAGGGAAGTTAGCTTCCATTGCAAGGCACCCTTTTGCTTCTTTCCATGCTTTTGATATATGGATACTAGAGGACCCCAAGAAACCTGAATGGTCAAAGCAAACCTTTGAGCTTCCCTTCTCTCTGGGGATGTGTGCGGATGTGACTTCCCCTGGCACCAACAAGGCTGGTGAAATCAATTTTGCCCCCAAAAGACTGTCACATATTGCCTAACTCTTCTACATTTTCTACTACAATGTAGAAAGAAAAGACCTGAGAAGAGTTAGGCTCTTGGGAATTGCTGACGATCAAGAGTTTAGGCGCGTTAATGGAATGGTTGGAATCACGGAACAATGTCGCGTCTATATCTCGCCTCAACACGTTGAAAGTATTGCTTCTTTATGATGTGCTTTACCAAGGATCATCTTAATGTATATGAGCTTGGCAAACTCTGGTTTCCTTTTTTTTTTCTTCTTCTTTAATCAATAATATTTAAACGTTGGCTTTTCAACAAGAAGCAAGCTAGTTTGTTATCTTATGTTCATTTTTTTTTTTTTACGGCCATTCATGTTCATTCAAGACTATATATATTTTGTTTATATAATTACCGGAATATGTAATGTAATCTTACCTCCTAGGAAAGCAAGAAAATTTGTTTATTTATGTAATTCCTTAAAATCTACTCACTTTTTTTCTGCTCTAGTTGAATAAATCGTTTGAGACCTTACTTCTCCTCCACTGGCCTCTTAAGTATCCTTTTGTTTATCTGGAAATCCTAATGCAAAAACTCTTCATATGTTTGCATAAGGCATTACAGGAAAGTTAAAAATTTTGAGAGTAGAAAACACATCAGATCAGACGGTGGTGGAGGTGCAATAGGTGAATCAGAAGCCGTTGGATTTGATGATGATGAATTTGGACTATACCACTTAAGAAACCTATCTTTATTTTTAGTCCACCAATCTTCTGCTTGATGATCATCAAATCTCTTTTTACTACGAAGAAAAACAAAAAGAGAGTTTCACAACATAGTTTACAAAAATCCATAGAGAAAGTGAGGAAGTTACCTAAACCTAACTCGTCGGAAGATCTTGTTGCCATTAGTGTCTATCGCAAAAGTCACATAAACACCAGGTTCAAACTATTGTTCTTTACTTTCCTTTCCACTTGGTCTTGCTGATGAAGATTCTGTTGGTACCGGCCTCGGTGAATTCGATGTCTCAGCTATACTTGACTTAGATGATACTTGTTCATAATTCTTTTGATATTGTGTGTTTCCAGAAGGAGATGTTTCTTGTAGATCAAGTATCGAGGTTGTAAGTAGAGATGTTTCTGTTGTTTCGTTTGCATTCAAATAAGCTCCAGCTTGAGAGTTAATTGTTTCGAAAGCGTCACTCTCTCGTTGTAGCTAATTCAGAAGCTTCTTTAGCATAATTTTTTTTCCTTTTTTTTCCTTCTTTTCCTTTTTAGGATTAATAATAAATATGTATAATTTCCTAAACTAAAAGTTTTATTTGTTAACATATGGTTACCGCGGCTTTTATTATATAAGGCATGAGACCTAGAAATCCTTTGGACATCGTTTGCGACGACGACGACTGAGTCCTCCCTTTGCTCGGCGCTTTTCTTTCACCGGCAACTCTCCCTCTTTGGCTACCAAACCACAGGAGTACTTGGAGGAGAAGCGTAACCTGCAAGATTTGTGGAAGGCTGCATATCCAGTGGGAACTGAGTGGAAAATGTTGGATGGCCTCTACGAACACAGCTGGGATTTCAAACATGTCGAAGAAGCATTGGAGAAAGGAGGAATGCTCTACGGAAAGAAAGTGTTCGTCTTTGTCAATGCAGAACCTCAGCTTNAACCCCCCGACCGCCCCTACCGGCGAGTCACCCATCCCTCCGTCGGGCTCGTGGGCCCCGCCCCTGTCCGACGGTCGGTGCGTTATTTTTCTCGGTGGCCCGACCGACCGATTTACTCGTCCCTGCAATCACCACGTGACATTTTCCCGTGTTTTGACCTCACTCACACGGTTCCGCAGAGGACTTCCCGGAAGGTCACCCATCCTTGTGCTACTCCAGCATAAACACGCTCAACTCTGGAGTTCTCAGAGGGTAAGTGACCGGAAAAGGTAAGTGCACTTTGATAACATAGCCAAATCAATCCATTTAAACTTATTTAAATGGGCCGGGCCCGGATCATTACAAAAACCCTCATTTGCAAGAGCTGATTTGATATTCCGATGAAAATTAGCAGGACGAAGACTCTTAGGGATTGGGCAGTCCTCCAAGTTCCAGAAGACGCCTGTTTTAGCAGAGGCCTCTGCCAAGGTTGCACAAAACAAACAATTACAATACAAGATCAAAATCAATTGATTAGATCAACTAACTATATGACAGGTGGGTTACGTTACCATGTCTTAGGTTGATAGGGTTTCCTCCACCGGATAGGCTTGTCAAGATCCATATAGATGCGGCATCCCCAGGCTTTGCAGTGAGAATATTGTAGCTTTCTGAACGCATGTCTTGAAGAACACCCCAGAGCTCTGTTTCTTCTTTCGAGATTACCATCAAATTTGATGGTGCAGGATTGCGCACTCCCCATAAAATAATGTCCACTAACATCTTATCAAATTCCGCATACTCAACTCCTACCACTTTGTTTTGTAAAGTGATATTGCCATCACGAAAGTACCATTGTGAATCTTCAGTTCTCTTCTCACAATAAGCCATGATCGACACTTGGCCATGATAACCCTCGTGTCGAAGAGATGATACGATACTCTGAAAAACCGTTTCAGGAGAAGCACCCTCAGGGATTGGATAGTCCTCAGTGTTCCAGAAGACGCATGTCTTAGCCACTGCCAAGGTAAAGTTAAGCAAGAGGGGAAAAAAAAAACGTAAATTACGTGATCTCTAACGCAAATTGCAATAAACAATTTCAATCAAGAGATAGAGATCTTACCGTCCGGCACTTCGGTCATCCTCTCGACGGAAACTTTGGGTGCCATTAGAGAGAAAAAGATATATTAGGGTTTAGATCTATAGAGAGAAAAAGGTAAATTATGACAAAGATCATGTTAAGTGTCGGTCAAGAAAATAATTAAGGATGGGGTCATATCTTCGGTTTGCATTGACATTAGAACAACTCGGGTTCATACTGTTTTAGTTAAGACGGCCCGGTTTAATTCCGGTTTGTGCTATTTATATTGTGTCTTTTGTTCATCTTATCCCTGTTTCGTCTCTGGTACTATTTATATTGTGTCTTTTGTTCATGTTCTTCTGCAACAAGTGGTGTTATTGATGGATTGTTCAATGTGTCCTAAACTAAAAATCTCAGCAGCGTAACTAGTTTGTGTGTATGCAGATGCCGTCACCTCCTAGGAGAAAAGGAACTGTGTCAGGCAGAGATGACGGAACAGAGTTCTGAAAGAATGGGAAGGAGAGGTTAAAAGGTCTTTTCACAGTCACATGAGGAGCTCACACACACAAAGTTCCCATAAAAGCCGCATCAAAGACAGAGAGGACCGTTCCGAGATAGAGTGGGTAATTCATTGCAGTTTTCTTCTGGAAAAGCTGATATTTTACAGTGCTGGATTTTAATGGCAAAATAATTTACGTTATTTGTGTTTTTGATAGAAGGAATATATACTTTTTCCCTCCATTCTCAACTTCTCATGAAATCGGATCTTTAGATTAGGATGTATTGCATTTGAGTTTTGTCGTTGGCAATTGTCTTCTCATTGTATTTGTTGGTGTAAATACAACTTATTTGCATACATGATAGGCGATTTCGTCAGGGGAGTGGTCATCTGAAGAGAACATGAAGAGGGTGAAGGGGAGCCTCGACATTCCTGAATTCTCATTCGGTGAGCTTGATGATCTTGAGGTATCATATTTATGCATACATTACAAAAAATAATGAATATTGTTACGATTTTTTATGTCACAATATATAAATATTTCGTCACAAAACTTATATTATGACAAAAATATCACAGATTTTAGAAAGTCACAATAAAATCGTCACAAATCCATTTTAGTTTCAAAAACGTCACAAAATTTTGTGACGATTAATAACGGTAACAATTCGTCACCACTTGTGACGACATTAAAACAGTCACAAAAACAACACAATCCGTGACATAAAATACGGTCACAACTAAGCCACAAATTGTGACAAAATTTTGTTACATATTTGTTACAAGTTATTACTATATTTAAGTCACTGATCCGTTATAAATTACGACCAAAATAATGTTACAGATCCCGTCACAGTTTGTGACTAAATTATAGTAACAAAAATGACACAATTTATGACGGACGATACGGTTACAACTAGGCAACAAATTGTGACAAAAAGACAATTTTTTTGTCACAAATTATTATCAAATTTAAGTCACAGATTCGTTACAAATTGCTATATATATGTGTTTCGTTATTCTTAGATGTATGTTGAATTTATTATCCAAATATTATATACATAATTTAATCAAAACTTCTCACAATCTTGCATTTTAGTTTGCCTTTTTAGTTATTTGATACTATGATTATGGTTAACATTAATGTTTAAATTTACATGTTATTAACCTATACATGTATCCTACTACTTCCTTAATCTCTTTTTCGCCAACACACCTTAATTGGCGTTGATTATCAACATAGTCTGAAAAAAGATCAGAAACGAACACGTCTAATGAGAGTTAATCAATGTAAGGAGCATCAAAAGAAAGAGAATTCTACAACCACATAGTCTTTGTCACACTCTCTACCAAAAAAAAATTAAAACTTAAAGTAGAGTAAAGGTTTATTAAAATCTAATTTTATATGAAGTGAAAAGTGAAAAACTTAAGCTACCATGCAAGACATTTGCTTAAATACGTCATTTTTCATCACTACCGAACAATATCTCAGCCAAGCCTATAAAAAAAAAAAATAATAAGGATGTGTTTTGAAAATAGTAAAAAACTGTGTTCTATCTTCAGCCACCTCTTCGTCGGTTTGTTGTCTAACCGAGATGAATGTTAAGAATCCTGAATAAATTTTGCTGGGGACTTCACGATAACATCAAAAGCCTGGAAAATTAACCTTTTGGTGAATACACGGTATTGATTCTGGTGGAGACAACTTAACAGACTCCAAATTATGATGAAAAATATTATATTATCCCCTCGCAAATATTCTCTGTTAAAATAGGAAAAACCAAGGCAGAAATGATAGTAAAGAAGAAACATTAGGAATGAAATGACGAACTGTGATATATTTTTGCTAAGACAAAAAATTTGTAAATTTCCAAAATTCTTTTAAATTGGATTCTAATTCCTAAAGCAAAAAAGAAGGTTGAGAACATGGAAATTGAGCAGTAAGAGAAAAAAATTTAGAATCCTTACTTTGAGGAATTTGCTCGTGTCTTTCTTCTTCGATTGGTTCCATTTTGTGCAAAGAGAAGTTGGAGATAATCGAATTAAAAAGAGATGATTGGTGGTTTCGATTGTAAATTAGTAGTCGACAGTTTTGCATCCATTGTTGAAGAGAGGAAGTGGATTGTGGGAGCAGTTTCGAAGGAAGTTAAAAAAAACAAAAAATAATTTGAGTGAATTAGGTTAGAAAAAAGTTAATTAGGATAACAAGGTTAAAAAAACATGAAAATTTGAGAAGATGACATTTGTTAAAAAAAATTTGATTTAAGAAAATAAAAAGACATGTCACTCATAGAATTGTCAAATGACTTGTACTTTACAAGTATAAATATTTTAATTTTGTCATAAAGTGGTAACAACTATGTCATAATCTATGACTAAACGGAAAAGTCACTAAAACGGTTACTACTTGTGAGAAAATACTTACAAAATATTTGTAACTATGAGTGACTTAAGTTAAGTCACAAAAATCATATAATTTAGTTACTAAATTTGGTCGCAAATCTGTAACAACATTTGTGACTATATATTTTGTAACAATTACGTTACGATTAGTGATAGAAGTTTGTTACTTTCTTATTGATCACAATATTATGATGAAATGGTAACATTTTTATGATTAAATAATTTTGTCACGGTTTCGTTTGTAAATCGTCACAATATTACGACAAAACAATTAGTCACAATTTTTTTGTAACAATATTCACTTTTTTTGTAGTGATAGACTTTGATATGATTAGGGAAGGATGTTTGGATATTTGAATGGTGATATACGAATCTATTTGTGCAATGAGCAGGTCGTTGTGAAGCTCAGCGAAGACAAAGAGCATCTCAGCAACTGAAGCAGCGGATTAGGCTGGATATGAAGCAGTTCTTGGAGCCTATACGCCTGAAACTCGGCCAGTTCGAGCAGGTACTCAAGCAAAGATAGATAGTGCACCCCTTTTTAGGGACAAGGAGTCTTTCATTCGCTAGTATTTTATTGTTGCACCCCTTTTTATGTATTATATTTTGAATCTTAAAATTTTATGGCTTTAAAATGTTTAATTTGTAGATTAATAAAATTTTCTTGGCATTTTTATTTATTGTAATTTAATTTGGTTTTATTTATTTTTTAATTGAAAATTTATAAATAGTCACATAATATTTATAGATATTTGTGACATTTGCGACGAAACTTTGAAACAATTTTTCGTAATTAATAACGATTAATTTGTAGATTTTTGTGGGTTTTTCCCACACTTTTTGTTTGTAGGATTTTGTGTAAAATTGTCACATATTATTTGTAACAAATTGAAACAAATTTGCTACAAAAATTTTCATAGCTATTTCGATTCAAATTGAGACAAAATAGATATGTGAGTAATTTATGGCAATTTTGTTACAAATTGCTACAAAAACCAAATAGTTACGACGCCATACTCGTGAAAAAAATTTGTAATAAAAGCGTAGCAAATTGTTTTTTGTTACAAAATAATTGTTATAGCTATGATAAAAAACGTAGCTATACTGACAAATTCTTGTAGTGTTTTATAAAATGTAATAATAAACTACAAGCCTTTATCAACAACTACTATATAGGGTTAGGGTCACAAATCATATGTTTCTAAAAAGGGAAATGGGAATTAAAGCAAAATCTTTTAATATATTCACTAAAAAAAAGAATAGCAATGAAAATGAAGAGAATGAAAGGAAAAAAATAAATAAAATGAATGAGAATGAAATACATATAAGAAAATGAATAAAAATTTCTTGTTCCTCCCCAAATTTTACAAGGAATAATTTTGTTCAATAATTCCTTATAATAAGGAATGAGAATGAATGATATGAAACAAATATTACTAATAAATAGTAAATTTTTTAAGGATGAAGAGGAATTCATTATTCCTCCTCATTCCCTTGATCACCAGTTGAAGGCAAACAAGTGCATCGAGCGGGCAAAAAAATGAACTGATGTGAAAAACCAAACAATTATTTATATCCAAAATATAGCATGATCCCATAACATATCAAAACAAAATAGTTAAAAAGTTTAGAAGCAAATCCGTGCATCGAGGCAAACCCTAGTGTGAATAAACAAACAATTATTTGTATCCAAAATAGAGTCTAAAGTGAATAACTAAGGGCATCGTTATTGGAGAGCCTCTAACTGAAAAAAACAAAATTAGGTGGCATTGACGTGGCGAGACGCGGGGTAAGAATCAGTTCTCCGCAGAAAGCCGGTAGAATCGGTTCTTGCCACATGGCACGACGCGATTCGTCATTTTTTTTTTTTGAAAAATCATTTTTTTGAATTTTTTTTTAAGAACCCTTTAAGGGACTCTCTAATACAGATGCTCTAATGCATTTAATGAAATTGATTACATAGTCAAAAGCTAAAAGATAAGACAAAGAATTAAAAATAAACATTTACGCGGGTCTTAATCACTCTGATAATAAAAATCTGACTCATTATATAGGCCAAATTTATCAACAAACTCATACACGTATCCCTCATATCAGCTCTTCCAATAATAGAATGCATACATAACATGTCAGAGTTTTGCCGGCGCAAATTGCCCTCCACTACCCTCACATGCAACTAAAATGGAAAATCCTCTGTTTTTCAAGTCCATCAGAGGAGCTGCAAAGTCAGCATCTCCTGTCGTCTTGGGAGGACCACCATTGTCCAAAGCCCCAATTAGCATATCCTTCACCAGTATAATATCTGCTAAGTTTGTCTTACTAATTCACCAATCTGAAAAAACGTCAAATTGAAATTTGAAAAATATTATTAATCTAATAACTTGCACTATAAAAACGAATAAAAGAAGAACCTACTAAGATATACGGGTCCTGAAATGGTTCGACTGTATGGGTAAGTTCATCTGAAAACGGTAAACAAATAAAAATTACAACAAATTAATAATATTTTTTTTAAAGAAATATATAATTATAGATTTTATTATATATATTTAATAACAATTTGAGAAAAACAAACAAATTTTTTCTTTCTGATAACTCAGGGAATCCTAGACCTATTAAAGGGCTCATACTAATCCTTAGGGGAGGTGCAGCCCATGGATAAATCCTCTCTCCGAATATTCAAATGGACCAAAAACAAAAGCCAGAGAAAAGCAAATATATGAGCGTACCCGTCATATTGTACAATATTTGAACATATGGATTTCCGGATCCAAATGGGATCCTTTTAAGACGGTGGTATGAGTTCGGTAAATTATGTCAACAAATAGAATATATAAAAAACTATAATAATCTTTATAAATCAAAAAATATATTAATAATTTGATCGCAGAGTTAAAAGAGCATACGTGGAGGTTTTAAGCTGTTGAAGTACTTCGCAATGAAATACTTAGCCAGATGTTGTTGCCTCATATTTTTTTTTTTTGTCAATTAGCAACCATAGATTATATCAATTTTGGTTAATATGGGCGGATTCAGTAGATTCTGCTTCCATTAACCGAGTCTCACTTACATGGAAAAAGGTAAAACCTCGTGCTTTTGCCTTTTAAGCAAAGATATTGACACAGACATTTTGGCTTCGGGGAATAAACCGAACAATACAATCCTCAAAGAAGGTCCTAAGTGTACACAAATAATCTAACTATGATCTAAAGGCAGGTCAATCTACGGGATTCTCGATCATCTGAATCAAATTGAAAAATTTCTGAAAAGCTAAAGAAAAAAACAATTATCATAAGAAAAAAAAAATCTGGATTGTTATAGGCGTTTGTGAATCAATCCACAAGTTTAGCTCAAATTAACCCAAATCCTTAAGCATTTTTTTAAAAAGCATTTGTTAATTGTTAATTACAAGTTTGTGTTTAGGATTTACGTTTGTAGTTTGCAAAACTATATTATATATAAAAACATTTTTTAAAAAGTGGTTTGATCGAGCACAAGACTGCATTTGAAACGATCAAAATCTAAAACGATCAAAATCTAAAAACCCACTAGGTTCGGTTCAGATTATCTTCCATTTACAAACGACATTACAGTTTTGGTTACGTTGGCCCGGTTTAATTCCGGTTTGTGCCTAGGCATCAAAGAACAGAGAGAAAAGAAGACATCATCTACATTTTACAGTTTAACCCGAGAACTAGTTCAAAATAATAAAAAAAATTCCAAAAACTCAATCTTTACAAATTACATTGCTTCAACTTGTTTTCAACAGCATCGAGAAGAAGAATCATTTACTCGTACTCGAATTGTACCTCGACATGAATGTATTTCCTCATGAGTTGAACAATGGACCATGTGAACGACGCAAGAATTTGACAATCCGCCTGCGTTTTGGTTTCTGAGACAACCCCATAAATGATCAGTTTCTTCAGATTCGGACATCTTCTCAGCAACTCCTCGACCCAAATCGAGAAAACATCGTTGATAACGGTCCATCCAAGCTCAAGAACAGTCACGTTCTCCAACAGAGTGTTCCCATGAAAACTGTAATGATCAGCTCCATCTTTCAAGTCGTAGCTTAACGAAAGATGGGTCAGCAGAGAGAAACCAGCGGCAATGGACTCGAGATCGATGACTTCATCGTCATCATCGAAGACCACATCCCACAGACGGAGTTTCCTCAACTTCTGCGATCTCGAGATCATCTGATAGAACTTAGGCCAGACCATAGTGAAGTGGTTCACATCAACTACTTCAAGGCTATCGGAAGTCTCCATAATATCAAGAGTTATGACACTGACGTCGTCGAGCTTGAAATGTTTCAACGTCCCGTTTCCTATAAGCTCAAAGAGCTCGAGGACACAGTCTTTCATGTGCAAGAACTCGATACTATCAGCATCCAAGATGAAATTATCCAAGCTGATCCCATCGAAATAAACACTCTTAAGCGTCGGGCTGCTCAGCTCAATCGTCACCTGCGTATCCGACATCGCGATCTCCAGACTCACTAGCTCCAAAGTCTCGATCATCGGGCACGCGCTCAGCAGAAGGTTCAGATCCAAGGCCGAGATGCTGACATAGCTCAGCGAAAGGGATTTCAAACAAGGGAACCTCTGGAAGGTTGGTTCGACACCGGTGATCGAATTGTGAGCCAGAACCAAAGCTTCTAGCTTTTGCCTCCCGCAGATTTCAAGAATGTTGACGTTCGGAGTTGTACGGACGTTATAAGACAGACGGCGCAATGTGTCCCTCGTGTACATGAGCCAAGCAATGACAGTGGCAGCAGAGAACTTGTTCGCATCATCCATCGTAATGGAAAGCCCTTGAAGTCCCGTGGTTTGGAAGATGGTCTGAGTTATGAGGATCTCTAGACGATTTGTCGTGATGTCTCGATAAAACGGCCAATCAGCAGAGTTGAAAGAAAGTGTCTGAAGATGCTTACGACAAGCTTCACGCCACTTCCTACATGTTGCAGAAGCTATCACGACATCACGAGCTCCTCGAAGCCGTGACAAGATGTTTCCAACAACTTCCACAGGAAGATGGTCCATACTTCGAAAAATTAGGATCAAACTCTTCAATTGGGCAAAAAATCTGAAATTTGTGATCCTCGTCAGATACTCAGAGCTACACTGGTTGATACAGAACAAGAGATCAAACATCAAACTGTAAACAGAATCTCTTGTCAAGGGAAGCTATTACAAAGAAGAATCTAACACAATCCCCAGAGATATTCAATAACATTTGATCTTGAAACAAAGCATAGATCCAACTACATCTCAAAATATCCATTTGGCAAGATTGTACACATTACTCGAAAGAAATGTTCGTTTTCACTGAAAGTATTGAAGTCTTGGAGAAAATAACCAGAATCAAAGCAAAATAGTCAGTTTGATCATCAGAAATTATATCGAGAAATGAAACTAAACCATCGAAAGAAATCGGAACAGAGAATTCAAAATTATAAGTAGACATGTAAATGGGTGATTATTTTGTAGCAGGAAGTATCGTTACAGAGAAACGGAATCCTAGGGAAAAAAAAATGGCGTTAATCTTTTGAATCAAAGCTTCTGAATCAACCAATGATAATACTATTGGAAATGAGAAGAAAAACCGATTAAATAGCTACAACTTGCAAAATCAAAACATCTGCATACCGATAATATTCTCCGGGATATTACAAATCGGCGGACGACGATGGATCTGCGAAGAAGAAGAAAGGAAGAGGCGATGTGGTGAGAGAGGAGAAGAAACGAGAGGAGTCGACGACTAAAGGTTTTTTTTCCTATTTTCATCACTCAAATAAAAGAAGATTAGTAATTAATAATCAAAATTATTTTGGTGGTGGGGCCAAGGCGGGATGTGAAAATCAACGGCTCCTGCTGACCAAAGTTTTTTTTTGTTTTTAAACTATTTTCTTTTATTTATTGTTTTTTTCCTATTCAAACTGCTATTTGTTTTTTTTTTTATGAACTTTGCTATTTTACTGTTTAAAGTGAACTTTTGGTTAGGTGGATTTGGAAAAATGAACTGAATTTAAAACCGACTTTTCGTCCCATTTAGTGTTAATTTGATTCGGTTTGATTTGTGTAAAAATATTTAATCTAATCTATTAATAATAACAATCTTAGGCTTTGAATGGAACACAGATAAAAAAAATACAGATCAATTAAAAAATGCAGATCAAGCATAACAAGTGCAGATCAGAAAAAACTACTTGATCTGCATTTGATCTGGTCAAAAAAATGAGGGATGAATTTGTTCTGTTTTTTTCACTAAAAGACAAACAAAAATTGATCTGCATGCAGATCTTTAATTTTTTATTATTTATTTTTAGATCTGCTTTAAAAGAGTTGAATGGAGAACAAATGCAGATTGATCTGCAAAATAAATGGTCTGCATTTATTCTGCATCTGTTCTGTGTTACCATTCAAAGCCTTAATAAATGCCAATTATACTTGTGTCTTTTCATTATACAACTTGTTACATAATTATGAAATTTTGTGTTTTTTTTTATTATTTATTAGATACGTTTATAATTATTGATTTTATGAAAAGTTGCATTTTAAAATTGAATAAATATTATTTGTGGTCGCGTTTTTTCATCATAACTTTTTCATAATCTCTATTAAATTTGTGTCTTTTCATTATTTATTATGTACATTTTTGTTTATAACAGTTTATTTTATGAGACTTGAAGCACATGCGATTTCAGCTTGAGCGGATAGAACCAAACATAGCGAGTGAAGTGATCCACAAAGATCACATAATACTTGTATCCATCGACTGAGTAAAGTGGTGAGGTCCAGACATCCGTATATATGAGATCAAGAGGGCCATTAGACTGCATTGATGACATAGAGAAAGGAAGTTTGTGGCTTTTGTTTTGTGAACACGCATTACAAGATAAAACGTTTGAAGTGTTTGAAACAGAGAGAGATGATTGTGAAATAATTTGTTTTAGAATAGATAAAGAGGGATGCCCAAGTCTGGAGTGCCAATCGACAAGAGGGACTTTAGTACAAGAAAAAGCTGAAATTGAAGATGATAAAGGGGAGGGAAATGTCAGCCACTCATAGACTCCATCATTGGCCGGTCCTCGAAAGAGCGTTGCTACCGACTTGAGATCCTTCACCTGAAAATCATATGGGTAAAGGGCAACCATGACATTGTTAGTTTGACAAAGTTTGTTTACCGAGATGAGATTCTTTTTAATGGACGGAACACAGAGAACATTTGACAACTTGAGAGGTTTAGAGTTTGAGAGTAAGTGAGTGGAACCAGTGTGAGTGATGGGAAGTCCAACACCATTGCCGATGGTGACGTCTTCGCCGCCATGATACGGTGAGTGCAACGAGAGTGTGGACAGATCTGATGCAATGTGGTGCGAGGCACCGCTGTCTAGCAACCAGGAGCCATCAGCGTTCACAGACGGAGATGACGTGGTGTGATGAGCTTGCGGAGTCCACTGAGGAGGTGGCATAGGTGGCTGGTACGGCTGATAGTTGGTGGGAGATTGTCCTCTGAAGTTTTATTGTTGTTGTGACGATTGCAGGTATGGTAGCTGAGAGCAGCGTTTGGCACTATGACCATGTGTGCCGCAGAGTTGACACTTGCCCTGATAGCCGCCACGGTAGCCACCACTTCCACGGTAGCCCCCACGAGTGTTTTGTTGCGGGCGATAGTGCTGCTGTTGCTGCTGACCAAATTGTTGGTTGGTGGAATGATTAGATGTGCCGTAAGGAGGACGGTAAGACGTGGCGTTTGCAGTTGCAGGTATGAATGCAGTAGGAGACGCTTCTTGAGTGACAATTGTGTTCTCTCTGTTAAGGAGCTTCTCGTGAAGTTCTTCAATGGTGATGGGAACATCACGACCGTTTACCATCTCAGCAACGGAGCGGTATTCTTCTCCGAGACCATCAACGATGATGTCTA
>JAHZTW010000001.1:27564858-27953070 GCA_020283515.1 Alliaria petiolata
CGGTATCATTAATCCCGAGTGGTGTCGATCGACACCAATAGGTGTGTCGATCGACACCCTCATATAAACTCAATATCAACGTGTGACGCTCACACTTTGATGAGATCATTACTTTAATGATCATTCCCAGTATTCGTTATCCAGTTTGCTTAGGTGTGTGACCCTATAGGATCACATGATGCTGGCAATGAGTTCACAACTCATAAGTTATAAGCGGCTTCTAGCAAAACATTATAATTACCCAGCATCACATGATAGTCTTATCTCGACTTCACAACTATATCAGAGTGTATACAAGTATGATCTCCTGGACATTCCCTTCAATCTCCCACTTGTACTGGAATCAACTTATTCCAATAATCTCTTTGTCTCTATATCTCGATTCAGCAGAAGGCAAGAACTCGTGTCATCCTTATAAAGCCAAATCATGTTTATCGAACTCTGACTTTGTACTGATACAAGCAAACGACTGACTTTCAGCTCATTTGAGTGTGGCCACACTTTCTTTCAGTACCAAATCTTCGATAGGCCCAGAGATATTTATCTCTCGTTATATGGGAGGGACAAATTCCATCTTGTTCCATCCCCTGTTCCCCACGCACTTCATGATATGCCCAATCAATGTCTTAATAGTCACCATTTACGGTTGACGTTTAACAAAGTCAAAGCAGACCAATTCATATGCAGGAAATCATGATGAACTCAGGTCTAAGGACTATACTCTATAGTCGTAATGAGAAACTCATATGACACTCATATAACAATCCTGTTGAGTTCTCATTAGTGGGTCATGTCCGATACTGTGTTCTCAACACATATCTATGTGATTGACTTTGATACCCCTATCAATGACACCATGAAACTTGGTCATCAGTCACATCACATACTAATCTTACGTGGTCATTAATGTCCCAATTTAATAACCTTCGACTAGGGACCTTAGTAATTTATGACATTTATAATTTATAGGGTTTCATGATCAAATCACGTATTTGATGACCTATAAGAATGTCTCAAATTATTTTGGGACTATTATTTGATTATCTAATTATGCAATTAAATAATACTGAAATAATCTCATTAAATAAAACATAACCCAAGTATGTTTACATGAACACCAAAACAAAATAAATAACTCCCACTCAAACTAAGATTACTGCTCGAGAAATCTAATTCCCATTGCAGCAACATGACTCTCATGCTTAGGCCGTGGAAGTGGCTTGGTCAGAGGATCAGCAACATTATCGTCCGTAGGAACTCTGCTGACCCTCACATCACCTCTCTCGATGATCTCTCGTATCAAATGATATCTTCTCTCGATGTGTTTGGACTTCTGGTGTGATCTGGGTTCCTTTGCTTGAGCTATGGCACCATTGTTGTCACACAGCAATGCCACAGGCTCAGATATGCTAGGAATCACACCAAGTTCAATGATGAACTTTCTGATCCAAACAGCCTCCTTTGCCGCTTCTGAAGCAGCAATGTACTCAGCCTCGGTCGTGGAATCCGCCACGGTGCTCTGCTTGGAACTCTTCCAACTAACTGCACCGCCATTCAGACAGAAGACATAACCAGATTGAGATCGGGAGTCGTCTCTGTCCGTCTGGAAACTAGCGTCAGTGTATCCACTCAGCACAAGCTCATCACATCCACCGTACACCAAGAACTTATCCTTAGTATTTCTCAAATACTTCAGAATTGTCTTGACGGCAGCCCAGTGATTCTCACCGGGATCAGATTGGTATCGGCTCGTCATGCTCAAAGCACAAGCGATATCCGGACGTGTACATAGCATGGCATACATGATAGATCCTATTGCAGAAGCATAAGGAATCCTACCCATTCGCTCTCGCTCCGCAGGTGTCGAAGGACACTGCTTCTTGCTGAGAGTGATGCCATGTGACATCGGAAGCAAGCCCTTCTTGGAATCATGCATATTGAACCTGTGTAAGACCTTATCGATATAAGTGTCCTGACAGAGTCCAATTAGCCTCTTCGATCTATCTCTATAGATTCTTATTCCAAGAATGTATGCGGCTTCTTCCATATCCTTCATCGAAAAGCAACTTCCAAGCCAAGTCTTTACAGACTGAAGCAATGGAATGTCGTTTCCAATAAGGAGTATGTCATCTACGTATAGTACGAGAAATGCAACTGCGCTCCCTTTAGTCTTCTTGTAAACGCATGGTTCCTCTTCGTTCTTGATGAAGTCAAACATTTTGATCGCTTCATCAAAACGAAGGTTCCAACTCCGAGATGCTTGCTTCAATCCATAAATGGATTTATGAAGCTTGCATACATTCCCAGCGTTTTTAGGGTCTGTGAAACCTGGAGGTTGTGTCATGTACACATCCTCCTCCAGAATACCATTAAGAAAAACTGTTTTCACATCCATCTGCCAAATCTCATAGTCATGATGAGCAGCAATCGCTAGGAGAATCCGAATAGATTTAAGCATGGCGACTGGGGAATAGGTTTCGTCATAGTCAATACCATGAACTTGTTTGAAACCTTTTGCCACCAATCTAGCTTTATAAATCTGAACGTTTCCATTCACATCGATCTTCTTCTTGAAGACCCATTTACACTCGATGGCTTTTACACCATCAGGTAAATCAACCAAAGTCCATACTTGGTTCTGTGACATGGAACCCATTTCGGATTCAACGGCCTCAAGCCACTTTTCGGAGTCAGGGCCCATCATGGCTTCTTCGAAGTTCGCAGGTTCATCGCTGTCAATGATCAACAGATCATGGCAGTGAGTTACGAGAAATCCATATCTCTCGACCTCGTTGCGAATCCTTTCGGATCTGCGAACTACAGGCACCACAAGTGTTGGTTTCACAACCTCTTGTGAATCCAACGGCTGTGTTGGTTCCACAACCTCTTGTGAACCCAACGGCTGCTCTTCCTCATTAGGTTTAGTAGCGTCCTGTGATTCTCGAATCTCTTCGAGTTGTATTTTACTCCCACTGTCTTTCTTGGAAAGAAACTCTCTCTCAAGAAAGACACCATTCCGAGCAACAAACACTTTGTTCTCGGATCGGTTGTAGAAATAGTACGCCTTGGTTTCCTTAGGGTAACCCACGAAGTAGCACTTATCAGATTTGGGTGCAAGCTTATCAGTTATCAATCGCTTGACGTAAACTTCACAACCCCAAATTTTAAGAAAAGACAGACTTGGAACTTTTCCAGTCCATATCTCATATGGAGTCTTTTCAACTGATTTAGATGGAACTCTGTTCAGCATAAACGCAGACGTTTCAAGAGCGTATCCCCAGAAGGATAACGGTAGATCCAAATGACTCATCATCGATCGGACCATATCAATTAAAGTTCGATTCCTCCTCTCAGATACACCGTTCCATTGAGGTGTTCCAGGAGGAGTAAGTTGTGAAACGATTCCACAATCCTTAAGATGATCATCGAACTCTTGGCTCAAGTACTCACCTCCACGATCAGATCGAAGAGCTTTGATACTTTTGCCAAGTTGGTTATGTACTTCATTTTGGAACTCCTTGAACTTTTCAAAGGATTCCGACTTATGTTTCATAAGATAAACATAGCCATATCTACTGAAATCATCAGTAAATGTAATGAAGTACCTAAAGTTTCCTCTAGCACTTATGCTCATTGGGCCACATACATCTGTATGTACAAGGCCCAACAAGTCACTGGCCCTTTCATTTCTCTTATTGAAAGGGGTTTTAGTCATTTTGCCCATTAAGCAGGATTCACATTTTTCAAATGATTCATAATCAAATGAGTCTAAAAGCCCATCTCGATGGAGCTTTTGAATCCTCTTCTCATTAATGTGGCCCAAACGACAATGCCAGAGAAAGGTCGGGTTTGAGTCATTAGTTTTAAACCGTTTGTTAATTATGTTATAGACCGGCGTTGATTGGTTGAGAATATAAAGCCCATTCTCTAATGGGGCGCTACCATAGAACATATTATTTCGAATGAAAGAGCAACATTTGTTCTTAATCGAAAATTCAAAACCATTCATGTCTAAAACAGAAATAGAAATGATATTCCTGCTTATCGCAGGTACATAGTAGCAATTCTCCAACTCTAAAATCATGCCAGAAGGCAAAGACAAATGATAAGTTTCTACGGCTAATGCAGCAACTCTTGCTCCATTTCCAACTCGCATGTCCACTTGTCCTTTCTTTAGCGTTCTACTGCTGCGCAGGTCCTGCATATTAGTACAAATATGAGCACCACAGCCGGTATCTAATACCCAAGAATTAGAACCTGAATATGAAGCAACATTTACTTCTATAACATAAATACCTTTAGATGTCGTCTCATACGACTTCTTCAGGTTCTTCAGACCTTCCAGGAATTCTTTGCAATTCCTCCTCCAATGCCCCGGTTTCTTGCAGTAAAGGCAAATGTCAGCATCAGTGGGGCCACATTTGGGCTTGGAACTCGGCTCAAGCTTGTCCTGATTCTCAACCCGGACAGCCTTGGCCTTTCCTTTGCCTTTAGCAGGTTTCTTAAACCCTTTACCCTTCTGTACCATAAGTACTTCAGGTTTGGCCTTCTTGATGTTGGGCTCTGCCGTCTTGAGCATGCCATGCAGCTCATTCAGTGACTTCGTCAGGTTGTTCATATTGTAGTTTAGAACAAACTGATCGAAGCTAGACGGCAGGGATTGCAGGATGATGTCCGTAGCCAATTCCTGGCTAAGGGGAGAGTCCAGTCGAGCCAGGTTATCAATATAACCCATCATCTTTATGACATGAGGGCTCACTGGACTGTCCTTAGACAACTTGCACTCGATGAGGGACCTGACCGTCTGGTACCTCTCAGTGCGAGCCTGCTCCTGAAACATAGATTTCAGGGTTGTGATCATCTCGATCGGTGACCCCGCGTTCTCGAACTGCTTCTGCAGCTCCGAGTTCATCGTGGCCAGCATCAGACAAATCACATTTGTCACATCATCCGAATGCTTTTCCCACTTGTCCTTTTCATTACTGGGAGCATTGGATCTCGGCTTATCAGGAAGAGGCCTTTCAAGGACATAGTCCTTCTTTTCCTGTCTGAGAACTATTCTCAGATTCCGATACCATTCCAAAAAGTTGGATCCTTTCAATTTTTCCTTCTCAAGGACGGATCTCAACGAGAATGAGCTAGTGTTGTTGGTTGACATAGCTGAATCAAGAAAAGAGGATAGTTTAATTAATTTTGATGTTTCAAAGGATGAGTAATCTTAACAATTAAGAAGACTCACATTATATTCTAAGTCAATTTTCCTCAATTTAGAATATAATGATCCAAGATCCATATTTCACTGAAATCTGAGTGAGCTTTGGCTCATCGCCCAGATTTCAGTTATTTAGGTAAGCAGTCCATTTGCTAATCATATCCAATATGACTCTTGTCTCGGATTGATATCATTTATCAAAACCGATCATGTGTCTCCAGGCCCAAAACCATTTTGATAGCCCAGTCAAACAAACCAATCCTTTCAGTCATGTAGTACCACGATTACCACCTGCCGTACTCGTGTAGTTGTGAATGCCTTGCTTTGGCAAGCCCATCATACAACAAAACAAGACTTGGCAGTTGACAGGAATTTGGAAAACTTAAATGTTTGATATTATGTTTGAGGAATGAAACATGTATCTCATTCCATATCATATATGTATTTGAGAAAGATTAGAATTAATATTCTTAAAAAAAAAAATCCTTTTAATCTAGTTAAATTGATTAAGTTTGGAACACCAAATCTGTTCTAGTGTCGATCGACACCAATAGCTTGTGTCGATCGACACCTCATGATTCGAAATTGCGTGAAACCCCTTTTCAATCGATCTAATCGCGGTTAAATATCTAACCCGATTAAACCAATCAATTCCGGTTCAATCTAATTGAACCGGTCTCGGTTTAACGCATGTGTCGATCGACACAAGAGTTGTGTCGGTCGACACCAGCTAACCGGTTTAACCGTGATGAAATCGATTAATTCCGATTAGTCCGATCGTACCAATCCGGTTCAATCCAATTGAACCGACGGCGATCGACGCGTGTCGATCGACACAAGCTTGGTGTCGATCGACACAACGATTTCCGGAACGTCGATCAAAGATCGACACTTAGTGTTTTACGCTGCGTTTAAGGCCCGTGTCGATCGACACACGCTTGGTGTCGATCGACACAGCCGCGCAGAAAACCTAATTTTACTTTGCCCGTGTCGATCGACACACGCTTGGTGTCGATCGACACAGCCGCGCAGAAAACCTAATTTTACTTTGCCCGTGTCGATCGACACATGCTTGGTGTCGATCGACACAGCCACGCAGAGAAACCTAATTTTACTTTGCCCGTGTCGATCGACACACGCTTGGTGTCGATCGACACACGCTTGGTGTCGATTGACACAGCCGCGCAGAGAAACCTAATTTTCTCCTTTTTCCAAAACGATTTTGAAAGAAAAATCTAACAAGCTACTTCTAATGATTTCAAAACTCAAATTCGAATTCATTACACATGAACAGCATGTTACAGATTCAATTAAACATATGGCTCTGATACCACTGAAGGAATTTGGTGGGTTTTAACTCTTTAAGACTGTCAAATTCCTATTGCCACAAGATCATGCTTATTGAATCTATGTCCTCAGATCAGAGATTTACCTGGTGATTGGCAGCGGAATGGATAGGTAAAACGAGATCTGGAGCGCCTCAGACGCTGCGCCTCTATAGCTAGTCCACACGCACACAAGACTGGATTAGGGATGCTAGTGCCTCTGGGAGTTTATGAGTTTCTTACTTGACGGCTAGGGCAAGTTCCTTGGGTTACAACTTAGTGATTTCGTGGCTCTGAATTACATATATAGGAGTCAAGCACGAAATCCCATAAACCCTTGGATTAACCGGTTTAAATTCAGTCATTAATTTAAACCCGGTATCATTAATCCCGAGTGGTGTCGATAGACACCAATAGGTGTGTCGATCGACACCATCATATAAACTCAATATCAACGTGTGACGCTCACACTTTGATGAGATCATTACTTTAATGATCATTCCCAGTATTCGTTATCCAGTTTGCTTAGGTGTGTGACCCTATAGGATCACATGATGCTGGCAATGAGTTCACAACTCATAAGTTATAAGCGGCTTCTAGCAAAGCATTATAATTATCCAGCATCACATGATAGTCTTATCTCGACTTCACAACTATATCAGAGTGTATACAAGTATGATCTCCAGAACATTTCCTTCAGACTATCCACAAGAATACATCATCACAATTATCATATGCATATCATATAGTTGGATTCAAACCTGAGATTAAAAAAGTGTGACCACATAATGTTTTTATATAAAAAGTTTACTAATCGATTCAACCAATTCTTTCCATCCCGCTTATAAATACAAAACCGAAGACAAAAAAAAAAGAGAAAAGAAAAGACGAAGTAAAAATGTAAGAGGGAGAGAGACAGAAAAGAGAATGATGATTCTTTTGTGTTTTTTTGTTCTTGCTTTAGTTGTCGTTGCCATCAGCGTCGAAACAAAACTGAGCTCCAATCGCATTAATCGAACCACCTGATCTGCCAATGAATCCTACAAGCTTTTGTCCAAGCCCGGTCTTCGGCTCCAACACATACGTCCTGCTATCATTATTTGAAGTACCGAGCAAGTGAGATCTCAAATACGAGGTCAGAAGCTCAAACCCCATCACCTGATGATCGATTGATATAATACTTCATGATACAACTGCTCTTAGTATCTGAAACTTGTCGTCTTGCACGTATTGGATCCTCAAATATGTGATGCATTTTCCGTCTCCCCTCACAGTCACTTTCTTCACACCATGAAAGGCGTCATCGTCGAAGGAGCCGCTAATACCACCTACATGTGGCACTATCTCTCACACTGAATCTACTCATTTGGAAGCAATCCAAAATGAGCTCCCAAGGCATTGATCCGCTCACTGGATGTACCAAAAAACTCAATAAGTTTTTCCGCCTGCCCTCCCTGATGCTCCAACACGAACGGGGAGCTAGACAACGTCGAATTGCCAAAGCACTAAGATCTTCTCGCATATGAAGTCAAAAATGAAATGTTAGAGGCAAAACTTGCGTTGAGCTTGTCATCGAAGCTATGTCTTCTCTCCATTGAAGTGATGAATTCTTCCGGGTAAGCAAGGTCAGAGTCAACCTAAAAACACATGAACAAAAAGAAAAAAGATTAATCAATTAGAGTATGATTTACTAAAGAATCTAAGAAGATCTACAATTAATAATGTTGGGACTTCAAATTTTTATTATTTTATAGAGATTAATTTATAGAGATATTTTTTGTCTTGAACTCTTAATGATCATCAAGAGATAATAGCAAATTGTATTCGACAGTGCAAAAATTGTTTAGAAGATGTCGGATCAATGAATTTGGAACATGAGTCAAACAATCCTTATGAACATAAAATTATAATTAATAATCCCAATTATCAAAATATAACATATGTCAACAGCCTATTCGACTATGTAGGTGAAAGTGATACATGCTTAAAAGTTCCGAGTTTATAAGAAATTGTGGCTACCATTCTTAATGTTGATAATAAAGTTGAAGATGATAAAATGAAACATTTGGTAATAGCTACGCGCAGAAATCACTTATGACTTGTTGTACTTTTCATAATTTTTAGATGCAACTAAAAAAACAACGCCAATAATTGTTGATGCAATAAGAAAGATTATACATAAACTTTACCGAGAATCCAACTTTAAGAACAAACAACATAACAATAAAGACTTATTTTTATAGAGATTAGAATTAAGCAAAATAAAAGCAAAAAAATAAGTAAAAAATAAGCAAAACAAAAGCAAAAAAAGAAAAGAATATACACTAGTTTAATAAATATTTTTGCTAACATCCATCTAAAAATAAATTGAATTTTATTGTTTTTTATAGAGTTGAAAAATATATATATTAAAAGATGCAATTTTTTCATAAAATAAGCGGTTATAAAAAAAAAAATACCTAATAAATAATGAAAAACACACTTTGATAACAGTTATGATGAAAAGATAATAATGGTTTGAACAAATTAAGTATATTTAACATCAATATAAAAATTATGTATTAATTTGTTGAACATTATACTTTTCCAATTATAAAAATTTGTGTTTTTTATTATTTATTAGATACGTTTTCGTTTATAATTGTTGATTTCATGAAAAGTTGTATTTTAAAATTGAATAAATATCAATTGTGATTGTTTCTTTTCATTATAATTTTTTTTCAAAACCGTTATTAAAATTTGTGTCTTTTCATTAGTTATTAGGTACATTTTCATTACACATGTCACACTATGTGACATTGATCGGATTACAACTAAATTCGATTCGGTCTATGTGCTGTCCCTAGTTCAAAGCACACACACATATGAAGAAGCAGAAGAACTAGCTAAAAAGCTAAAGGAATTTTTATGAACATCCTCTTTTTTTTTACGTAAAGAACATCTTATTTTATTTTATTTTTCACTTATTTTGATGTAAACGAGAATAATATCATAACTAGTTTAAATACGTTCCTATATTCATGACAAAACCATAAACAATGGGAGATATTGTTAATATCCAACATTGCAATATCAACATCTCATTCAATGTTTTATGATCATATTTTTATTTAGTAGCCACGACGCTGGTAAAGCATCTGAAGATCATTGCAGTGGTTGCAGGTCCAAGGAACCAGATAAGGGTCTAAACAATAAGTATGGATGCGCCTGAAATTGCAGAGGTGGCATCGGATGAGAAGATCCTCTGGCTCACTGAGGTTGCATCTGCTGCAACTTGAAGCTCGAGACTGCAGAAACCAAGAAGGAGAATGTTGCAATCAAGAACAAAACAGCCTAAAACTCAGTTTCTTTCTTGAGAGGGAGAGAGAGATGGTAGTACCAGTGGATTGAAACGTTGTCTTTCTTCTTCAGGGAGTACTACAAGAGTGTTGTTTGTTGAGGATGGGTCAGGGACTGTTTGTGAGTATATCTTTTGATCGGAAGATCCAGCGTCTTCCACTTTTGTGATGGTGATGAAGTTGGACTTGCACAATGGACATGTTGTCTTCTTTCTTTCTGAAACCTGCAGATATATATCACAGTTGCATCATGACAACATCCGGATTTTAGGAGTTAATTTGGAAAGTTTAGTCAAGAGAAGATAACTCACCAAATGGTCTGCCCAGTTCTGGATGCAGGAATAACAAAACCTGTGGCCACAAGGGAGAATGCCTCTAGTGGAACTGAACTCGGTCCAGCATATGATACACGAAACCTGCGGAGAAACCATCTTAGTTGCTTCTGTCTCTTCTTCTCTTGAATCGGGTTTGTCGAAGTCCGACTCATCATCGTGCGGTATTCTCTCTGTAGTAGTTGATCTCGGGCGTTTAAAAACAGCTGAATGACTCCAATGCTCAGACTCCTCTATCTCATCCACATCCCAGTTTTGTGTTGGAGAGTCTCGAGGATGTCGAAGTGCTGATGTTTCTCCTGGTTCTAAAACACAGTCCTTTACATTTTCAGCATCAGTCTCTCTAGGGTACTGAGTTCTGTTTCGGTTCTCATCAGAATTGTCAAGAAAGTTACTATCAGCTTCCTCATCAGATTCAAGATCAATAAGGTTTGTGGAAGAGCGTTGCTTTACTAACCGCCTCTTCCCTTTCCCTGAAGATTCCGCCATGCCAGTGTTTTCTTTGTCTTCAAAAATATTACTCGGCCTCTTTGTTCTTAATCGCACTGAGTGTCTGTTTGACCCTATATTTTTCTGAAGAGCATCAAAGGAGCATCAAGAACCAACAAAGGAGTATCGGAGACAGAAAAGAAAACCAAACTTGTTAAAAACATACACAGAAAAGTGATGCAAGTAAAGCATTTTTTTATTTATGCTGACTCAAATGCTTCTTTCCGCAGTGACCAACTATAGGCTATAGCTAATCATAGTAGCTATATCACAATGTGAAAATTAAACCTGAAGAGGATATGCTATTACCACATCGGTCACTCAAAGCATACAGAAACTATGCGAAATTATAAGGCTAGTCTGATCTTAATTCTTAGGTAATATGTAAGTATGCAACACACAAAAAAAAATTATATTACTTAATTCTGTAAAGGTAAACTGATAGGTGGAAGATAAAGAATTAAAAGCTGCAGGCTTCCTGATTCAGGTTTACATCTAAGCAAATAGATAATAAGAGGAAGAAGAAGATTACCTCTTTCAACAAGACAGCGTCCATCCAAGTGGCAAGTTCAGAAGTGCAGCCGCGTCTCCTGCTTTCTTCACCATCACCAAAATACTTATCAAAACTTTCGGCAGCCTTATTCACTTTCTTAGTGACCTTAGCTTCCTCAGGAACCGGGGGAAGTTCAATCATCAAAGGTCCAACCTCTTCCCCACTGAAAAATTTTTACTCTTCATCAATCATCTTTGAGGAACCGAGAAGTTATCCTACACATTTCAGATAAGAAGACCGAACAACAAGAAGCAAACCTTTCAAACATATAAGGCTCCTCGGGAACTCGTCTCCCTTCCCTTATGCATTGTTCCACCCATTGATGATTTACTACTTTTGTATTGAACTTCTTAGCAAGATCGTACTTTTTGCCATCGAATTTCCAACACACCTACGCACATAGCCAATAAAACAAAAGGGTATGACTTCGTTTCTCCATTGTAGTCAATCGTATAGAAAAAACAGGGCAATTTTACACGAACCAAATGTGTAATGGATCTTGACATTGCCCCGACATAACTTGCTCCAGAGTGGGAGATAAGCTTGATGAGCTTGAACCTCTCAGATCCATGATAACCACTTACAGTTGCTACCACATTTTCCATTCCTACAATAGGAAAGTCGCAGAATCTGAAAAATTGAGCATGAAAACCAAAACAATTTCTTATGAAAATGCGATTTCTTCCAAAAATAGGGGTATCTTACTTCTTTCGTAAAGAAAAATGGGTTTTCGCAGAGCTATTAGAAATTGAACGGGAAGAATCGCTAAACCCTAGAACTTAAATCGAGCTAAGTAAGCAAAGTTACCCAAATTGAGAGATCCTTTACAGAGATCGAGCGAAAAAACCCTAGAAATCGCAATTTCATTTATTCTAGCAGAATCAATTACCTGGTCTAATTTGTCCAAATTTGCGGCGAAATACTCTTTTTTCGGGGGTTTCTGTCGCCAAATGCCTCTTCGTTTGGCTCAATGCCTTCTCTTTTTCTCTTCCCGTTCTTCGCAGGTGTGTAAATGTAAAGACGAAGAACAATTGGAGCAAATGACTGAAAGGAGAAGTGAAATTAGATTGGGGAGTGGCGGGAATTTAAAATATCAATTTTTGAAAATTAATTTTGGATGGCCATTTTGAATTTTTGTTATGATTGAATACTAAAAAAATTCTTTCAACAAAAAGAAAAAAGAAAAAAATGCTACACTACAAATTTTGAGTTAAGATCTTGCATTCGGTCCAAAGCTAAAAAACAAAATGTATTTTCAAAATTAGTAATGGTAATTCTAGAAATCTTCATAAACTAAAGATTACTACTACCATACAGGTAAATTCAACTTTCAATTAATTTATAATCTTTTAAACCGAGTATAAATTTCTCTTCTTTGTTGCTTCTTTCCTGATTTTACATATCTCAGTATTACAGTTAAAACGTATAGCCAAAACTTGTTGAAAACTGTCTGATTACAAATTCAAGTCAGGCTCTCACAAAATCGGATAAACAAATAGCACTCGAAGTACGCCACTGTACTCTTGACCATATGGATTAATCCAAACCAGCAACAATTCCACAGTTGAACAAAGGGATGATGAGGCTGGTGAGTTATTAATTATTATGTACTCTGTTTTAGTCGCCTCATCTGCGAGTAGGGTTTCCACGTGGACCAGCGGTTGCAGCAGAGCCGTAAGGCGCATTGTTGGATGATCCAGGTGGGAACGGACCGCCGTGTGGAGTTGGTAACCTTGTTGGGTCATACGAACCAGGAGGGCCTCTTGGGAAGTAGTAGCCGGGTCTCGGAGGGAAGTACCCTGGCTGAGTTACTCCTCCTGGTCCTGGATAAGGGAACTGAGCTGTGGGAACAACTGGATTTGGTCCTGTTGCGGTATTAACAGCAGCTGGTGGAGGAATATATCCCTGCAAAAGTGACAACACATATAAAGCTCAAGCACATTCAAATCTTACTCCAAGCAGGTTCAAAAGTGACCAAAAGTTTTTAAAAACAAATCTAGAGCCTCATCCTTCAACTTATACTATGGTCAATAAATGAGGCAAAACTATAGTACTAGGATCATGCAAGACGAGTTATAAAAGGCTTGCACACGAACCTGGTGACCAAAAGCATCGTCATAGTAACCAATTCCACTCTGATGCCCCGAAGCGTCATTTTCAGCATTGATGTTGTTACCATAAGGGCCACCTTCATTTGATTGACAGATACGACTTTTGAAATATTGAACAAGTTCGTGGAAGAATGAAGCTAAATACAGAATAGAAGCTAAATAGAACAATTTAATACCGGCTCTTCTGTCTGAATTGGCATTGTTCATCAATTGTGCTTGAAGTTTTTGTACTTCCGTGGCCATAGTCATGTAGTTCTTCTGCATCGCCTGAAGTGACTCGATATGGTCGTTGTAAAACTTCTTCTCATAGTCATATGTTGCCCTGCAGAATCAGATAACAAAAGTCATCCCCGACCTTCATAAGAGAAAGACACAAATGCTGACAAACTTGGTAGCTAAAAAAGAGTGCCTCGAGTTTGTAATATCAAAAACTTCCATATATAATCCAAAACGTCAGATTTCAAATTCTACTTCCAACCATATGTTCCCAGAAATAGCTACAAATAAAAAAAGAAGAATTAGGACAAGTACCTGCACTGCTGGTATTCCTGTCTTAAACCATCAAGCTCGGACATCAGAGCCGGCACTTGCTGCACATCGGAACGAGCTTTCTGAAGTTCCTGACTCAACTGATGCACTTTGGACATAAGATCCTCCCTCGCCACGACAAGGTTATGCGCCTCCGCGCGGGCCTCCTGCATCTCCAGCTTCACGGCCTCTGACTTCCGAAGCTCGGCCTCCATTTTGGCCACTTTATCCGCGAGGCCGCTCATCCGCTGCTCTCTCTCGGACTTCATCGACCCTATCTGCGAATGCAGCATCTGCAGCTCGTGCTGCGCCGCCGCTAGCTCCTGCCTTAGGCTACCGTGTGTCGCAGCGAGCCTCTGATTCTCTATTGCTAGCCTCTGCATCTCCCCGTGCTGTGCCACGAATTTCTGCTCCATGACTTCAGGTGGAGGCATCATGTTGAAGGAAGGATACACGCCCTGAGCTGAAGGAGGCATACCGGAACCAAAAGCTTCGGGATGGTGAGCGATGCCGGGACCTGGAAGAGGACGCCTCATATGAGGTGGAGGAATCCTTCCTTTGCTTCCCATCGAAGAGGCTTCAAATTATCAAACTGAGAAAACATAAGAATAAGAGAAAGATGACACACATTCAAACAAGCTGTGCAAATCAATGTAAGCAAATAGAAACACTTATTGATAGGGCAAAAGGAACAAATCATCAGATTATATTGGATTCAGAAAACCAAACTTCGGAGATCAATTTGATTTAGAAATTTCACAGAGCACCCCGAAGTTAGGGTTCTACGTCACGGCTATCAACTCAAAGCAGATATTATTAGATCCCTAGTGAATCCGATTAAATCCTGAGTGATCTAGGTTTAAGAATTATACAAGCAGAACGGGAACAACTCGGAGATCGACACGACTCTTAGAAGCACAAAAGATCTAAGAGGATAATCAAAGAAGCTTACTAGGATTATTTGATCGACGGGATTGAGCGAGATTGAGAAAGATAATGCGGCGTCGAGAGAGGAAGACCAGCAATCGGCGGCGAAGGTTTTTATTTTAACCGACGTGCAGCTTTTTTATTCAGTTTCAGCCTTTCAGGGGTGAATAAACTGTGGATATTTTTTTAACTAGTGTTACACAATTTATTCTCTTTTTATTAATTTACTCATACATATACAGCAAAAATAACCTCTATAAATTAATAAACATAATAAATAATAATTTTAGATTTCAAGTCGGGCCAATATAAAAATTAATAACATTTGATAAGATAATATCATTTTTAGAAACTCTTATATAGTTCAATAATATTATAAATTTATCCACATATATAACTAGAATAATACACTAAAATATAACTTTAGTGTTATTGTTTTATTTAAATTTAAAATTTTGCTGGAGTTCATCAATAATTTTATTTATTACATCAATTTTTTTTTTTTTGTATTTTCAATTTGTATCCAAAGCTTACGAAAAATTTTAAAAGTAATAATTCTTTTTTAATGTGAAATTGATTTCAAATGTACCGTAGTCAATGGCGGAGCCACTTTAGAGCTAGGAGGGTCAAGTGACTCATATAAATTTTTGTTTTGCAACCTTATTTTCTTGTGGTGAAATGGTTAAATCTTATCAATTGACCCCAGTGACAAAAGTTAAGAGGTTTGTGATTTAAATATGACCCTGGTCAAAGCATTTCTACCTCCACCAGTCACTGTATTATTGCTTTTAACTTCACCATCAATATTAAAAATAGTCGCTATCATCGTTTATATATTTTAAACCTATGAACATGTGTAATAGTTAAATATGCTATTAACATTATTCATACTACGATAAATAAAATTTTGTTTTACAACAACTTAAATATTAAAGTGATTAATAATTCAAACTGGTGATACCAAATTTACACAAATAACCTTATATTGGTAGACACTAACTACGGTATATTTCATGATCCAGCTAACCCATTTCCGATCGAACTCCATTCTCTCCATAAAGATTTCTAAAAAAGACCATTCAACTCTATCCAGTGACGATCCCATGAATTATTTCATGGTGGGGCAGATTATAAAAAAAAAAATGCTATCTAGGTAGAAGATGAGAATTGAACCTTGGTGAGGGGTTCAATAGAACAAAGTTACCATCTGGCCTACTAACTTTTCAGTACAATTGTATACATAAAAAACTATATCAAAATTTATGGGTGGGTCATGTAACACACCTTTCTCCATAGTAGGTCCGCCCTTGACTCTATCATAAGTCTTGGACATATCCGTCTTTATCGCCATGAAATCTTCAGAAACCTTTCTATGTGTACGTAATGCATAGACCATTTCATGCGCCACCAGAATATTATTTTGAACATTTAAACAGCTTTTCCAATCTCGAATTCCTTTATAAATGTTCAATAAACTATTTCTAAAGTTTTATGAACCTCTTCATAAAAAATATTAAATTATTTATTAAAAAAAAAAAAATCCTACCTATAAAATATGTAAAAACCAGTGTTTCCGGCTAACTGAAAATCCAAATCAGGTATGACAAAAAAATCAATGCTTCTAAGTTCTGATCATGAAAGGTTTTCATAAATAAAATAATAAAAAAAAAACAAAAAACAAAAGTGAGGAAATTGTGAAATATTGCATCAATTTAACATAAATATTATAAAAACATACAAATACCAGTGCGTAAAACAAACACAACGTATATACAATCGTGTGGGTTCAATACCAATCTTGATTAAAAACTGTAAATCCCAATCTGAAGAAAAAACGAAAAATAAAAATAGGAAAAACATATATATCTAACATTTGTCCTCTCCCGTGAATCGTCGAGCAGCTCTCGCAACTATTATATGGGTCCGGAAACATCTTTCAGAACAAACAAATTTATCCCCATTACAAACCTGAAGAATGAAAGGGACCTTGCATCGGAGTCCACATCCGTTACAAGTTGGTCGAGAACTACGATTGTTTGAAATCACTACAAACCTTTCTTTTCGAAGTTCAACTACGCGTCTTGGTTTGAGACGGGAGAAGTCTCCAAGCACACACTTCACATGCAGAGTAACTCCACAATCATCGCAAGTATAAAACCATTTACATGGATCCAACTCTTCTTCGCATATATCACACCAATATTTCCCACTTGCATTTTCTTGGCAAGATAAGAAGAGTGGATGCCGATCGCAAATGTGCTTTACTGTTTTTGGCAAACTTGCGCAATGAAAGTCCAAGTTATAGTCACATGACTCACAAGAAAACGCTCCTGCTTCTACTGATTCATGACACGCATCACACTTGCCAGTATATGTTTTGTTGTAATGCAAGGGGTGTTGATGGTATTCATGGGATAACAACTCTGAAATCAAAATACATCCTACGTCAAGAACTACATGATCAGACTCGTACCTGAAACCATTGAAGAATTCTCCGCAAGCACTACAAGGAATAACCTTGGGGGAGTCCATGTCTCCAGCATGTAACACAAATGGTTTGTTGTGAAACATATGTCGTTTTTTCCGAGGAAGATTTGCGCATATATAGTGGAGGATAAAACTACATTGCTCACAACTATAGACTGGATCAGAGTAGACCGGAAGCATGCATGCTTCACAACGTATGCTTCCATCAGCATCAGTAATACCATCCTTACTGAGTATTAAATTATGTTCTTCATGACTGAAATGATTGATTAGGTTATCACCCACCTCCTTGAACGGTGTTATATCTTCTGCTTCTTCAGGAATTCCTTCGAGTTCTATTCCATCCCACACATCGTTTCTTGTTGCACATTGTGAATGAACGACATAGTCAATGCACACCGAGCAAGAGTAAGCCCCGTAGAATTGATTACCACTTTGAAAACAAATCTTACATCGCCAATCTCCAGTACCGAGTAGCTGGATATGAGAAATGCGATGATCATGGCGGTTGATACTAATAACACGGGGTAAGCCGATGCAACTTCGGTGGATCATAACATCGCATTTGAGACAAAAATATGGGCTGCGGTCGCCTTGCATCCCACAAGCGTTGCAAGTAAATGAAATTTGTCTTGCCATGAGTGTGAGTTTATGCTCATGAGTTTTTAGATGCTCAACATAGGCAGGTGGTGGAATGCTTGTACAACCCAGACAAACACTGAAGTTACATATGGAACAATGATAAAGCACACCTTCTAGTTTTAAACCACACAGAAGACAAGTGTTATCAGTGTAATCAGGTGATCCATGTGTGAGTAACTTGAGAGAGTGTTTACGGTGACAAGGATGGTTTACCTCTGGTGAATTTACACATTCCACATGGATGACCACCTCACACTTAAAACATCTATAAGCTAATTCGCCAACGACTTCCCTCTTGCATACTTCACAAAGGTGCAAGGTGTTTCTTGAAAATGGGAAGAGCATCAGCGGATGCTAATGGGCTTGAGGATGATTAATAGTAAGCGGTGGTGGTTCTCTCGCACAAGACAGATGTAGGCTGAAGCCTTCACATGGGTAACAATAATAACCCCAATCACTGTCGATGCGTCTTCTACACAATTTACACCAATACATGATCCACTTAGGTAGCATGGTTTGAACGAGAGGATGTTCGGGATGAGAAGTGTGATTGATTCGGAATGATAATTTAGCACAATCTTCGTGAAACCAAAGATCACACTCCGTGCAACGATACCCGTCGTTGATGTAACCACCAGATTTGCACCAATAACACCTGAAAGCAAACCCAGATGAAGGAGTCAAAGGATGGTGGTGACGGAAACTTTTAGATAATGGTTCCATGGCGGATATGTGTGTGAATCAAAACAGAGCTCTTTCTTGGTCTTTTTGGAATCTTTGCTCATCAATGGTTATTACCAAATGGTATTAGATAACTCTAAAAAGTAAGTTGTTAGGTGCCAGCTGTACCGCATTTGATAATCACTTTGCACCTAATCTTCTGAATTCCCGAAAACAAATATCTATATAATTAAATGACCGACAAAATTCTAAGGTCAGCCTAAAATCAAGATGTATATTTTAATTTGTCCTTAGCGTTTTTATACTATTAGAGCATAAGTTACCATAGTATGGTGTTTTATTGTTTAAATAATAATATTTTGTTTATTTTTTGGATATAAGACACTTTGTAATATTTTTTTGTTTTTGAGTTTACTAAAGACATTTTGGATGGGTGTCTTAAAAACCAAATTTTTTTTTTTTAAAATTTAAGTAAAAATTTAAGTAAAAACTTTTTAAACATAATACATTTTCAAAAATATAATACATTGAAACATATAAATTAGAGAAATACAATTTAAAAACTGGAAAACCCGCTCAATTCTAATCTTCACTTCCGCCAAATTTTTGCCATATACAGTAGAAACTATATAAATTAATAATGTTGGGACTTTGATATTTTATTAATTTATAAAGTTATTAATTTATCGGTTTTTAATAAAATAAAATATTTATTAATAAATAATTAAAAATAATATTTTCTTTAAAGTTTATCATATTTTTTCATTTTTATTTAAAAATTAGAGATAAGTTATCAAAATATTTCAATTTTAATAAATAAAAACAACAATATACTCATATTTTAGTAGATTATCATAGTTATATATTTTTATAAGATTATTTTTATGCTAATTATTAATTTATGATATTAATTGGACCATATATTTACATAGGTTTCTTAAAAAAATTATTATCGTATTATTATATCGATTTATGCTATATTTTGAACCGGCCCAACTCGGAACCGGAGAAATTTATTAATTTACAAAGTTTATTAATTTATCGAATATTAATTTATAGAGTTTCTACTGTATCTTCAACCAAATCAGCTTTCAATAGTTCATGTCTTGTTTTATCACGAAGTTGATTGCGAACGGCCATCATATTATCGAGATTTGTAGGCATATCGGTAGAATACGTCATATCCACTTCGGAAGTTCCCTCTCCGTGTTCGAAATCTGATACATCAGTTAGATTATACGAATCGCCTAGTCAACAGCCTCCTACACAAGGATCCAGTGTATACAAAAACATAAGAGAGAGGCACCAGATTCACTGGAAAAAATAAGAGAGGAACATCTCCTCTGTTTCAACAACCACTCATCTTTTTTTTGTCTCCTTTAATAACCAAGACTCTCTCTGTAACCAAGAGAAATCATCACAAACACGAAAATGATGCAATCATAGAAGTTTCATATCCATTTGGTAACAGAGATAAGTGAAATAAGCACCTTCAATGCTAAAACGAAGATTCTATAAAACTAGTTAAAAAACCAAATGTACATCACAGAAACATGAACTCAACTTCCCCGGAAATTACAACCCTTTTTTCACAGAGAGATCAATCAACCAAGCAGCTTCGGTCGTAACACAAAGATTAAAATCAAACTGGAGCAAAATTGGAGTTTTTGAGGATATCTGGTTTTCGACAAAATGTCCTAGTTTCTTAACAAACCAATCCAAACCAGAATAAATTATAAACTGAGAATGACGATAGATGAATCTGATCTATCAGAATTTAGTGATATTAGAATCTAATACGGTAACAACTACCAAGCTTTAACTATGGTTAATCGAAGATTCATAGTTCCTGAGTGATCAAAACACGAACCGGAAGAGATTCATCATGCATGATCAACGTAAATTAAAACAGAGAATCTAGAAGAGAAAGAGCTATTAGCCATGGCGCTTAATCTAAATAGAAATTCTACACACACAAAAAGTTCGAAACGCCCAAATCAATCAATTAACAAAAACCCAACAAACAGGATATCAGACGAATGTTGAATCATCTCCAAAGATCACAAGTATGAACCCAAATCACGAAATCAGAGAGGGAAAACATACCGGAGACTAGGGATTTCTTTGTTCTCCGATTTTGATTGAACTGACGAAGAAAACAAAAACAGAAATTGGGAAATGTAAACAATGGCATCGTCCTCGGCTTTCTTCAAGCGTTAATATAAACGATTTGGGTCATTTATTAGACCATAATAGGAGAAGATTTTTAAGTTCCTTTTTAATGTTGAAGCAAGAACGCTGTGATTGGGACTGATCTTTTTTTATAGTATTTCGAAAAGTTCCCTTATAACTTTGTTATTTCTTTTTGTTTTCCTTGTCAAACTTTGAAATTAGTTAAAGTCTTAAAGATTTAAACTGTAAATACTTTTTTATGGGACTAACCCAAAAAAGGAAACATAAAATCTGTACGTTTTAAAAATGTCACACATCTCATACCTAATAATAATTTCTGGTCCGTATCTGATGATAAAAAAACCAGAACCACATATTTTCATCTATTTATTTTGCACACTAAAGCAATGTTCTTTGCAATTGAAAATATTTTTCTTTCACATAAAAAATAATTTATTTCTATAATTTTAAAAATGTCCAAAAAAGAAACGCACTAAAAAAATCCATTCAAAATCAAAGGTCAAAAGGAAATAAAATAAAATAGTCCAAATAAATTATTAAAATTACCTAATTATCAAGGGTAAATTTAGTAAATATACATGGTTGACCGTGTAATTAATAAATTGGTAACCGATAATCTATATTTAGTTTTAATGTAATTTCAGTGACTATTGTACCCGGATTTACCCCTATCTCGTTGAGAATAAGTTGGAGGCGTCGCACAATAAACTGGAGAGAGAAACCGACAATGCATTAAATAGAAGGATTGGAAAAAATATCAGGAATCTGTTTTACCTTTATACTTTTAAATTATTATATTTCTCTGCTTTTCAATCCAATAATACCACGAACACATAAAAAGTTGAAGAAAGAAAAGAAAAAAAAAAAGCAGAAGGAAAAGGAATAAAAAGGAGAAAACTAAAAAAACGTGAAAATGTTAACGGTAGTGTTGATAAGGACGACGATAACAATGATATTGGTAACTATAAATGGAAGTGGCAATGTTGACGGTAATAATGTAAACGTTGGTAATGGTGATAATGACAATGACACACTGATGACGGTAATAGTGTTAACAATGTACGTTAACTAATAACAAATTTGCTTTGTTGATTATTAATATATATTTTTGGATATATTTCTTAAGTTAACAATGTTATTTAATTAATAATTTATATTTTCTTTTATGAAATAATTATATTAACACAATAGTTTTCATATTTTATATTTAATAGTTATTATTATTTGATAATTCGATTAACATGATATTTTTATTATATGCTAATTAATATAACATGATAATTTAATATTTTTCTTATATTATTATTGGTTTATTGATATTTTTTATACAGTTTTAACTAATTTAACATGTTAAGTATAGCGACAATCAGTTTATCCAAAAAAATTAATTGACATAACACTAAGGTATTAATATAAAGAACACTAATTGGAATTAATATTGATGATACTTGAACTATGGTAATGTAGTTGCTGATGATAATAGACGAGCTATTGGTGAAAATTATGTTAATTGGTTTAATGATCTCTAAAGTGTATGGGAGTTGCGAAATATATAAGTTAGTGAAGGCTGCAGCTGGTGTCACTACTTTCTCTCATAACTTGAGTATTAATACCAGAGAAAAAGTAGTGACACGTTAATAGTGTCAAGGCGATTCATTACAACCACAAAATAATAAGTTAACAATTAGAGAAAAAAAAAGTTAACATTGATATATGAACTGAGAAACAGGAACATACTAACATCATAACGATTCAAGGCCATTAAAAGGCTGTTTGTATGATAACTCTTAAAGTAAGAGTATAAAGGAGCCTCTTGGTATTATGGACTCTACTAAAACCTGAAATACAACATATAAAAAAAGATTGGGGATATTAACATAAAAAAGAGAGGATAATATGGTTGACAAGTACCAATACTTTATATGTGCAATTACATTACTAACAAACCAAATTAACAAACATAACAGGTGAGTAAGAGTTGCTAATTGGTTTACTAAGAGGGTCAATTGTGTTAACAGAGTTTTAACCAACAATCATGTCAAAAGCATTAGATTTAACCAACAATCAAAATTATCGGGTAACGTTGTTATTGATTGATCTGTAATTGACAATGTTACCTGATAAATCAAGTCACAGAATTAACTTTAACACAGTTAACGCATTAAAACAATATGGTTATTGTATATGAATCTGCGGTGGACCCACTAATCGCAGCTACTAGCTATTAAATGCCGTGTTGGATAAAAAAATAGGGGTACAGTTGTCTTTTTGGTGTCAGCAGTGTTGAATGAATAGTGTGGTTTGGGACATAACTAAATTCGACGTTATTCGTTATCATCTAGTGGTATTTCCCAATTATAATTATCAATTCTTTCATGCATGTCTTATCATAAACTCTATCGTCATTTCTCAGATCTCTCCCATTCTCAACCTTAAGTCCAGCCTCTTCTCTCTTGTTTTAGTTTCTCTGCTCCTCTTCTGACCCAATGGCCATGGCGACGCGCTCATCATCATCATCATCACTTGATGCAAGACGCAGAAAGCTCCAATATCGTATCGGTAACAATGATAGGATAAGCAAACTAACAGACGACCTACTGCATAACATCCTCTCGAGATTGTCCACTAAAGAAGCGGTGAAGACAAGTGTTTTATCGTCACATTGGGTGAATTTGTGGAAATGGAGGCCTCATCTCGTCCTGGATATGAGAAATGTCTTGGAAATGACGCGCACCAAACATTTGCACAAAGTTTCTGTTCTTTTGGCTAGTTCAATGACCAAGGTTCGTTAATTTATCTTCTTCTCATTTCTCTTTTCTTAGGGTTTCGTTTTAATCGTTTTTTTATGGAGATTTTGTATATAAAAAATTCACAAATAGGTCAGCCTATAAACCGATGTTTGGATAGATGAATCATGAAAGTACCTTTGGATCTCTCAATCAAATCTATGATGAAATATGCGATTAAAAAATATATTATACCCCTTCAATACATTATCTAACATTTTGAGATTTTGGTATTAGATAATGAGAGTTCGCGCCAAAATTATAAATTATGATCTATACAATTAGATAACAGTATTTTGCGCCAAAAATAATTTATATTTATAAAATGTACTTATTCCATTTCACAGAAATGTCATTTTATCACTTTTCGCATAAATTACTAAGAAAAATATGTAAATTTATATTATGCATTTTATTAATACATTAGAATTTTTCTGATTAATAAGATGAAATTCTAGGTGTAGAAAATATAATTTTTAAAAACTGCATCGAAAATAAAAAAATATCTTAAAACGATATTTTTTTTAATGAAAAAAAGAGTATGATCAATAGATTTGAAAGTGAGTCATGACTGTGAATTATGATCAATAGATCTGAAAGTAGGTAATTAAAGAACCGAAGTGAATGAGAATCTAGAAATAAGTGATGTGTTGAGTTTACTCCACATATAACACATAAAATTACATGATACTTATGGCTTTCAATTGAAAAGATTTAACTCTTGATATTTGATATATATATATATATATATATACACACACACAATTTAATTGGATTTAATCAATTCATGCACAAACTAGACAACATTTCTTTTCTTTTTGAAAAGGAACTAGACAACATTTCTTAAAAAGTTATATATAGGTTTTGATTGACAACGTCTATTGCATACAAGTTTTTTTCAATTTTTAATTATTTTGTGTTATGCAGACTATAAAGAATCACCGTGGCCACCTAGAGAGCTGCATTATCCACCATTACTTATCCCAATGTAAAGATGGTACGCTCGAAAGTTGGATCGACACAGCGACTCGTGTGAAACACACTAAAGATCTCACACTTGTAAACCATAATGATCATGGTTGTAATGGACGTTACGAAGCAAATAATTTGCTCTACTTGCGCCCAAATACATTTTCGCATCATAGTCTCACCTCACTGACACTATGTGGATTCGGTCTAGTAAATCCACGTGCCTTCAGAGATTGCCGGAATCTTAAGACCCTCAAGCTTTCAAACATCGTCATCACCCTGGCTAGTGTCCTTAGCAGAGTTTTCGCAGCTTGCCCCTCCCTCGAGGTGATTGTGTTGCAGGTCGATTGCCTAACCCGATGTGATGTGCTGAAGATCGAGAACAACAATTTGAAGTTCTTGCAAGTGACTTCCGCTTATAAGATTGAGAAGATCGAAGTGTATGCAGCTTGTCTAGATGTTCTCGACATCAAGTTTATCAAATGTGAGAAGGAGAACTTCATCCTTGCTGCCCCCAACATCTGCCGGTTTAACAGAGATTATTGGGGTTGTGTTCCTCATGCTCACCTTAGCTACAATGTGTCATATCTCGCTCAGGTACAAGCTTACTTAACACAAACAATGTGCATATTTAGAAAATAATCTATATAAATAGTTTGACATGTATGATGTGATATGTGTATGAATCTTAGGAGAAAAGAAACATTTGGCATGAGCTTATGGTGAGCGACTTTTGTCATATGACCCGGCATGGATCTTTATCGGTGAGTTTAGATGTAACTAATCCGAAAGAAGTGGAGATACTGAAGGAAGTTTTGCTTATGTGGAATACTAACGAAATGATAGAGCTTGAGATCTTGTTCAAGGTACTTTCATGTCATGGTTAAATTCTAATTAATTGGATAAATTTTTGTAACTTCTCTCTCTCATTTATCATATTTTCCTTTTAGAACAACAATGCTCATAGAGAAGAAGGTAAATGTTCTACTAACGGGATGTCACATAAAAAATTGTGGGAGGATGCAAAACCGTTCCCTAACGCCGATTTCCGCGTTTATGTTGTGTGGATGTATAATTTCGACGGTTCGAATAAGGAAGAATTTGCGCTAGCTTCCCATTTTGTGATGCAAAAGACGGTGACTAAGAAGATGATGATCGAGACTTCGTCGTTTCCTCCGACGAAGAAGTTAAAGGTGGAAGCAGCTGTGGCCAAGCTAATGGAACTTCCTAAAGGTAACAAAGATCTTAGTATCGTATGCTTTTGATCAAAAACTGGTTCCAGTCTTATCCATATTGCTAAGTATCAGCTATTCAGTACCCTTTTCTTTATTTATGTCAGGATTATATGGTTTTAAATTTTCGGTTACTGTTCTTCGTACTTGTTTTATGTTTGAGAGTTTATGTGACAAAAAGGATCTTGTTGCTTGAGATTTGCTTTGTCTTAATATGAATATTATCTGATTTGTTTTATCTTGTTTTGGTTAATGCTTTCTCCAAAGGGATTATGTTATAAACTTTTTATTATAGAGAAGAAGATTATGTCATAACGGCATAACAAAACAAATTGTGTACGACTTCCAAAGTTTAACGAATTGTTTGTGTTAAACAGACTATTTTTTGCTACATATGTAAATTAAATTGTTGCTGGCAAATTTTAGGTATTTAGTTTAGGACCTTAGGTTTCCACGTCAAAATTTCCATTTTGTAAATATAAAAACTAAAAATACTGTTTTTTTTAATCAAAAAGTAATATTGAAAAAAAAAGAACGTAAATTTGTGGCTGACATTTTTATTGTTTTTTGATATAAAATATAAACTTGAGAAGATTTTTGTTACTAATATAAAAAGTTTTTTTTTTTAAATCATAAATAACATTGAAAACAAGCTATTTAGAAAGAAGAGGATCAAATATATATGAACTCTATTTAAGAGGATAAACAAATGTGTAGCTAAGAAAGAACGCTCTAAATTGTAATCCTCCTCCATTACAAAACCCATAAGTTAAATAGCTTTGATGGCTGATACAACTTTGCAAACCTCCTCATAGCATATGTCTCCGATCCGACCACTCGATAGCCATACGTACGGAGCATTTTGATGCTGCAATAGTAATGTCACATATTGGTGATTTAATCAATTATAACTGCATTACCATAATTTCAAAAATTATTCATTTACCTTAGCTAAACTAGTCCCAACATTGATGATGACTGCCCCCGGTTTCATCCAGCTTCGTCTGACCAAGTTTGGTTGCCCAACAGCCGAGATTACGATATTAGCTTGTCTTGTAATTTCTTCAGGGTTCTTGGTTCTTGAATTGATGATGGTAACAGTTGCATCTTCTCTCTACCAATTTACAAAGTAGATCAAGAAAGACCAAAAAAAATTAATTATCACAAAAATGGAGGTATCATCATTAATTACCTGCAGTAACAGAGCAGCTGGCATATAAAAAATGTGACTCCTTCCGATAACAACTTCTCTCTTTCCTTTGATCTCACAGTTGTACCGGTGTAACAGCTCGATGCACCCTTTTGGAGCACAAGGAACGAATAAGGGTTCTCTTCCGCGCATCGCAAGCCGTCCAATATTTACTGGGTGAAATCCGTCAACGTCTTTCTCTATACTAACCGCATTCAATATGTTGTGCTCCTCCTTATGCTAACAATATCCCATAATATATGATGTAAGTCATTTTCTAGTAATGAAAACGATCAAAGTAGAGTAATATATACCGATGGTAGAGGCAATTGAAGAAGGATTCCATGGACACAAGGATCATCGTTGAAGCGTGAGACATAATTCAACACCTCCTCTTCCATAGAATCTAAACCCCAGACCTAATTAAAGAAATAAACGTCTCGTTGAAGTTAAAGGCTATTAAAAACAAAGTTGAGGATCCCAAAGGAAAAGTAATAAATGGGAAAAGAAGAGAATGAAGGAAGGACCTTTGGATCTGTGAATCAAATCTATGATGTAATATGCGATTAAAAAAAAAATACTATATCCCTTAAATACATTATCTAACATTTTTGAGGTTTTGGTATTAGATAATCAGACTTCGCGCCAAAATTATAAATTATGATCTATAGAATTAGATAACGGTATTTCACGCCAAAAATAATTTATATTTCTAAAAAATACTAATTCTATTTCACAGAAATGTCGTTTTATTATATTTCGCATAAATTAATAAGAAAAATATGTAAATTTATATCATGCAATTTAATAGTACATTAGATTTTTTTCTGATAAATAAGATGAAATTCTAGATGTAGAAAATATAATTTTTAAAAACTGCATCGAAAGTGAAAACCAATATTTTTTATGAAAAAAGAGAGAGTATGATAAATAGATTTGAAAGTGAGTGATGAGTAATGACTGAATTATGATCAATAGATTTGAAAGTACGTAATTAAAGAACCGTAGTGAATGAAAGAATCTAGAAAGAAGTGATATGATGTGTTACGTTTACTCCCTATAGAACACATACTAACAAAATTACATGATACTTATGGCTTTCAGTTGGAAAGATTTAACTGGACTTAATCAAATCATGCACAAACTAGACAACATTTCTTAAAACTTATATATATAGGTTTTGATTGACAACGTCTATTGCATGCATGAAAAATTATACATATGTTATATATGTACATCTTCATTCAAGATGTACATATATAACATATACACAGCGTACAAGTTTTTTTCAATCTCTAATCATTTTGTGTTATGCAGACTATAAAGAATCACCGTGGCCGCCTAGAGAGCTGCATTATCCACCATTACTTATCCCAATGTAAAGATGGTACGCTCGAAAGGTGGATCGACACAGCGACTCGTGTGAAACACACTAAAGATCTCACACTTGTAAACCATAATTATCATGGTTGTGATGCACGTTACGAAGCAAAAAAATTGCTCCACTTGCACCCAGATACATTTTCGCATCCTAGCCTCACTTCGCTGTCACTTTCTGGATTCATTCTAGTAGGTCCACGTGGCTTCAGAAACTGCTCGAATCTTAAGACCCTCAAGCTTTTAAACACCATCATCACCCAGGCTAGTGTCCTTACCAGTGTTTTCGCAGCTTGCCCATCCCTCGAAGTGATTGTGTTGCGGGTCGATTGCCTAACCCAATGTGATGTGCTGAAGATCGAGAACAACAATTTGAAGTTCTTGCAAGTGACTTCCGCTTATAGGATTGAGAAGATCCAAGTGTATGCAGCTTGTCTAGATGTTCTCGACATCAAGTTTATCAAATGTGAGAAGGAGAACTTCATCCTTGATGCCACTAATATCCGCCGGTTTAACAGAGATTATTGGGTTTGTTGTCCTCATGCTCACCTCAGCTACAACGTGTCACATCTCGCTCAGGTACAACCTTACTTAACACAAACAATGTGCATATTTAGAAAAAAAATTATATGAATATAGTTTGACATGTATGATGTGATATGTGTATGAATCATAGGAGAAAAAAAACATTTGGCATGAGCTTATGGTGAGCGACTTTTGTCATATGACCCGGCATGGATCTTTATCGGTGAGTTTAGATGTAACTAATCCGAAAGAAGTGGAGATACTGAAGGAAGTTTTGCTTATGTGGAATACTAAAGAAATGATAGAGCTTGAGATCTTGTTCAAGGTACATTCATCATGTCGTGGTTAAATTGTATAAATTTTTGTAACTTCTCTCTCTCATTTATCATATTTTCCTTTTAGAACAACAATGCTCCAGGAGAAGAAGGTGAATGTTCTACTAACGGGAGAGCACGTAAAAAATTGCGGGAGGATGCAAAACCGTTCCCTAACGCCGAATTTCGCGTTTTTGTTGTGTGGATGTATAATTTCGACGGTTCGAATAAGGAAGAATTTGCGCTAGCTTCCCATTTTGGGGAGAATGTCTCAGATACTCCTCAAAGGGGCCAATTAATCTCGCATGCTCTCGTTATAACCTTAATTTTTTAAACAATTTCTTTAAAATCGAAAAAAAGAAAAGACGATAAAACCAGAGGAAGTGAAAGATATTTACGTTTTAAAATTGGGCCTGCCCTGATTTGAGCTTTACGAATTGGTTCTCCCTTCTAAGTCTCGTCTTCCCTCCCTCTCTCCTCGCACTCGCAGAAACTCGGGAACTCAACCGTCTCACCGAAGGAAATCCAAGCGAAAGCACTCGTTCCCCTCCCGAAACCCTAACGGCGAGAGACGACGGAGAGAGTTCCATTTCGCGGCGAGTAGACGATGGCACCAAGGACGAGAAATATGCGGAAGCGGAACCCGAGCTCGAGCCCGAGTGAGAAAGCGCCGGCGAAGAAGCAGAAGAGAAAATCGATTGAAGAAGAAGGAACGACGGAGGCGGTTCCGACGGAGGAGGTTTCGACGGAGGCGGTTCCGACGGAGGAGGATTCGACGGATGCGGTTCCGACAGAGGCGGTTTCGACGAAGGAGGTTTCGACGGAGGCGGTTCCGACGGAGGCGGTTCCGACGGAGGCGGTTTCGACGGAGGCGGTTTCGACGGAGGCGGTTTGGACGGAGGATGTTTCGACGGAGGCGGTTCCGACGGAGGAGGAGGTCCCGACGGAGGAGGAGGTCCCGACGGAGGAGGAGGTCCCGACAGAGGCGGTTCCGACGGAGGAGGAGGTCCCGACGGAGGCGGTTCCGACGGAGGAGGAGGTCCCGACGACGGGTGCGGAGAGGAGGGAAGGAGACGAGCAAGAAGATGAAATAGAATACGAGCAAGAAGACGAAATAGAAGACGAGGAAGAAGACGAGCAAGAAGACGAGCAAGATGACGAGCAAGATGACGAGCAAGAAGAAGAAGAAGAAGAAGAAGAAGAAGAAGAGAACGATGAATCCGGAGAAGAAGAAAACGATGAGTCCGGAGAAGAAGAAGGAGACCAATCAGTTGAAGCGAGGCCGATGCTCTGGTGAGCGATGTAAGCTAACAATTAAATTTTTGTTTGAATTTTTATCCGGAAATTGTCAATTGGCGGAAATTGTAAAACTAGGTTAATTAGGTAATACTAGAGTAATTGCTGGAAATTGTTAGGATTAGATAATATGCATTTTTTCATAATTGAAAAGAAAATTGCGGGAAATTGGTAGTATTATTTGGTAATACTAGCATGTTGGTGAAACTAAGAAAACCGGGTAAAACTACTAAAATTTTCTAATATTCTGTTATATTGTACTTTGTATGTTGCAGGGTGTGATGCGACCATAGTTGTTCTTGAAGCCGGATGTATATTGCAAGAGCATTAAACTAACCACGCGGTGTTTCGTGGAAGAAGTTGTGGAGACATTTAGGAAGTTGGACATGACTCCTATGGAAAGAAAATGGTTCGAGGAGCATCCGCAGTTCAGACACATTCTGCACATGCCGATTTCAAATCATATGGTTCAACCACTATGGATGATGTTGATGCGTACTGCCAAGATCGAGAGGTAGAATGAGGCGTGGTTTGTGGTCAATGGGGTTCCCATCCGGTATGGGTTGCAAGAGCATGCGTTAATCTCAGGACTCAACTGCAGCAACTACCCTATGTACTGGAGCAAAAGAGGCAAGTATTACATGAAGGAGAAGTATTTTCCTGATAATAAGAAGGTTTTAAGGGAGGATGTTAAGAAGAAGCTTGAGGAGATGGAGGCGGATGATAGTGGAGAAAGGCTCAAGATGATGGTGTTGTATTTCTTGAGCAGCATCATCTACGCTCCCACAAAAACCGGAGACAAAGGAACAGGCGTGCTCAATGTATTTTTAAAATACGCGGGTGATCTGGAGAAGTGTAAGACCTTTCCTTGGGGAAAATTGTCTTTCGATCGCATGTTAGAGTCTATCTCGGATGTGATGAATCATTTGGTTGAGAAGGGGTTGGGTGATGCATGCTCGTTTCCTGGTTTCTGCATTCCTTTGGAGGTAAGAGAGTGTCGTAATCTTTTGCATTATTTTCCTTCGCATATAGGTCTAATCATATGTGTGTTTTGTAGATATTGCCAACAGAGGCCATTCTGCAACTGAAAGAGGGCTTGCGAGAAGATGTGCCAAGTCCTGAGGAGGATTGCCCGAGGATGTGCAGGTCAAAGTGGAAGAAATGCGGGCTGAGAGGATGGCCACTTGAAGCTGTTTATGAAAAGCTCGGTTCTGACAACAAGGTTAGTAACTGGGAAACTTGGTAATATTGGTTGTTAAAATGTGTTTAACTGGGAAACTTGGTAATATTGGTTGTTAAAATGTGTTTAACTGGGAAATTTGGTAATATTGGTTGTTAAAATGTGTTTTATTCCACAGGACATCAACAGTGTGCTGATGATAGCTTCAGAGGAGGAGGAGGCGAGGTTGGATATGATAATGGAACCGGAGGATGATGATGATGTGCACGATCCTGTTGTGCTAAGTTGGGAAAAGCGTTTAGATGCTGGGCTCACCGTGGTGTTTGAAGACATGAAGGAGGAAGATGTGCAGGGCCGACGAATTAATGTGGAGGAAGGAGCAACGGCAAAAAACGGAGGTAAGAGAAAGTCTCTGAGGGATGTCGTCGCCGCCATGGAGAACATGACAGAGCAGTTGGGTTTGCTCAACAGCAAGGTCCATGGAATGGATGAGAGGATAAAGTCACTTGAAGAGACAATCAAAGCGCAGCAACCTTCAGGCTCTTGAACCTTGTTCCATTCTCTTCAACCGGTGTGGAACTATGTTTTATTTATGTTGGGATTATGTTTTATGTTGGAAACTTGTTTTGTGTTGGGATAATGTTTTATTTTCGTATTGAAACAAACTGATATTAAGAAGAAGTAACATTAGTAATACTAGGTGATACTATGACGAAGTAACATTAGTGATACTAGGTGATACTATGACGAAGTAACATTAGTGATACTAGGTGATACTATGACGAAGTAACATTAGTGATACTAGGTGATACTATGACGAAGTAACATTAGTGATACTATGACGAAGTAACATTAATAATACTAAGTGATACTATGACGAAGTAACATTACTAATACTAAGTGATACTATGACGAAGTAACATTACTAATACTTAGTAAAACTAAATAACATTGGGAGCATTAGTTAAGGAAATTGGTAATAAGTTAAGTCTGTCTTGAACAACAAGCCCGAAAGTAACTGAAAAAACTGAAAGGAAATTGCAAATACAACAATTAAAATGCAAATACTAAGGAATTTGAAATTGTTGACCGACTTTCAGGTTCGCTATCTCTTCCGCTTGCCTCTGAAGCTGCTCTTTCATTTCTTCAAGCTGCTCTTTCATCTCTTCAACTGTATTTCCAACTTTCCGGATCTCTTCTTCAACTCCGAAAACCCATGGCTGGCGAAAGTGGAGTCCATTATCCTACAAAAAAATGAGCAGATCTGAAATTGCAGATATTACCCACAAAAAGGGACACAAAAACTCAGATCTGAGATTGCAGATATTATACCTGAAATTTGGGGCAGGTCCAGTATCTATGGCTTGGGCAGGTATCGAAATCGTGCTTTGAAATCGGAGAGTGACATACTTCTTGCTTCATCCATCCACCGCATGGGCATCTGGTGGGAATCCCAAATTGGGCGTCGGCAACGTAACCAGCCATCTCTGCGTGCTTAAGCGCCTTACTTGTTTCCTCGTAATGCGTTTTCTCTTCCTCTTCCGCTTCCTTCCTTATTGCCTCATAGCTACTACTACCCGCATCCATTTGAGAGATTTGAGAGAAAGTTCTCCAGGCGAGAGAGAAAGAGAGATGAAAGAGAGAAAGAAGAAAGATGGATGAGAGGGGACCCGTATGAGAGATGAAAGAAATGTGTTTTAAGAGAGAGAGAGAGTGGACAGAAATGAGTTTTCTGTGTTTTGATTTTAATATTCCCCCCACCCGAAGATTAGAAATTTCCCGCCCAAAAATTAGACACTCCAACGAAATTTTTCTATTTCCCGCCGACAAAATACATATAGTATTACCAGATTGTCAGTTATTCAGAATCTCGATTTGATATTAACCCACCTAATACTAATATTACACCACCTAAGACTTATAATTTATAGTATTACGGTTTGATTGTATGGTTTTCCATGTCAATATCATTGTACTATGCAATAATAAGCTTGAAAATGATATTTTCAAGCATTTCACTTAACAAGTTGGTTATCCATAAGAAAGTGTTTCTTAAAGTATAAGGGAATGTTTCTTTGAAACTCATATAAATTGTAGTTTGAACAGAAATAACTCGTTTTTAGTTCATTCAAATGTTTGTATGACATATAAGTTGTAGTTGTAACTAATCTATGTCATAAATCAACTAATTTATTTACAAAATTAACTAATTTTTGCGATTAGTATTCAAATACCATTCATGAATTGTTACTTTGAAAAGTCAACTCCAACCAAACATGCATAGTTATACCACTATTAAACGGAAACAAGACAAGATAACAAATTTAGGCGACAAGTATCAAAATAACAATACCATTCATGCATAGTTACTTTGAAAAGTCAACTTAAACCAAACATGATAGTTATACCAGTATTACACAGAAACAATACAAAATAACAAAACGAGTTACATACTACAAAATCCTCATTCAAAGTCTTCTCCATAAAGTAACCCTGCTAGTGTCCTTCCACGCTTGGATTTGTCCTGTGTCCTTCCCCTCTGCGTCCTTACCCTTCGGCGCCTTTCTCCCGTTGATGGAAATCTGTTTTCTTTTCTACGACCCTTTTTCTTGATGCGATCCGGAGGTATGATCTCCTTCTCCTTTATGTAATCCGGTACAATCCACGCAGACATTTCGGGCACCACGTATATCGATCTCCTATAAGCCAATATCCACATTTCCACGAAATAGTATTTCGAACACAAGTCATAATATTCTATGCGGATATCACGCCGACTCCCATGTTTCTTGAAGCAGATTAAAGCGGCTAACGCGTGAAGACAAGGATACCTATGAATATCGAAGAACCTGCAACTGCAAGTTTTAATGATCAAGTCCACCAAATAAGGCTTTCCGTCATCTCCCGTGACTTCGTATTCAAGGTCACAACCGTTTACCTCCCGCACAGGTAATTTGTCGGCTTTAGGCCAATTGACGTGCAAGAAGTTGTGAACCAAAGGAACCAGTTTATTAGCAGTCAGTCCTCCCACAGACTCGTTCCTATGCTCGTTAAACCAATCAGAAAACTTTCGAACTATCGTATCAATTATGGGTATCAAGCAGTAATTTCTTGCATCCCTAAAAGTTTTGTTTAGAGATTCCACAGAGTTGCTTGTGTCGAGGTTGTATCTAGCAACTGGAGAAACACATCTTGCCCACTTTTCTGGTACGGTGGTCTCCTCCACATACTTTGCCGCTGCAGCATATCTCTTCTTAAATGCCTCATAAAGCAAATTGAACTCAGCCACCGTATGAGCCTTACCTAGCTCTTGGAATGCTTCGGCGACATCACCCCTGCTTTTGCTTGGAGCATTACCTTTCACGTTTTACTCCAAATGCCATAAGCAAAACCCATGATGAGCTTCTCGATACACGTTCACTATAGCGTTGATGAGGCTCGTATTTCTGTCACTCACAAATACCAAATCCGAAGAGTCCTCGACAACAGTTTTCAGTTTCTCGAAAAACCAGAGTCAACTTGCATTGTTCTCGCCGTCGAGTACACCGAATGCAATGGGATAGATGTGACGATTTGGATCCTGAGCTACGGCGAAAACAAGTACACCACCAAATCCGGCCTTGATAAAAGTTGCATCCACCATAATTACTTTCCTCATGAACTGAAACCCATCAACGCAAGCACCCAACGCTATGAATAAATACTTGAATTTTCCCACCGTATCCAGTTCCACAGCTGTTTTTGTACCCTCATTCAGCTCCTCTAACACGTACAAATAACGATACAACATCCTGTAGTTATCTTCCAGACTACCAAATACATCAGAAATTGCTTTATTCTTCTCTCTCAAAGCCGTGGAGTATGATACCTCTACACCAACTACCCTCTTCACAACTGACATGATCTCTTTAGGAGTTGGAGTCTCCAGATTCCCGGGATAATGCTCACTCACAATAGCTGCAACTAGTCGTACTGATCCTCTCCTCTTACGGCTGCATTCTTCACTCTGACTAGCACGGTTACATGTGTGCATATTCCTGTAAGTTCTAATCGAAAAAACTTCCGAGTTTGGGATCTTTACTGCTCGTACATGCCACGTACAAGTTTTTTGCGTGCATTTTGCCACCCATCTCTTTCTATCAGAATTTTTAATGACATACCCGAATGATTTAACAAATGCGCCTCTATGAACCACATCCACAACAGCATCCTTACTAGAAAATTCTTGATCAATACTCAAATCCAAACCGTCTTCCCATGCCTCTAAACTCTGACTACATTCAACAACAGGTGGTGCCTCAACATAATAATCACGTCTATCCGATGATTCCACACTGTTGTCGTCATCATCATCATCATCATCATCATCAGAATCACTATCAGAATCACTATCAGAATCATCATCCTCTTCTTCTTCTTAATTTCTTCCTCCGTTGTCAACATGCAAAGTTCTGGCATTGGGTCCTATTTCTACGCTTTCATCATCAATGTGCTGCGGATTTTCATAATTCCTACCATAAGAACTTATCCCCGTTTTCGATTGTTGCACTGGCAGTTCCGGTGTAGTAATCAACTCCATAGTCAAAACACATCTACGGTTCTCATTATCACCATGCGTTAGATATACCAAGAGATCCTCATCATCACAAATATACGACTTTTCCTCACGTCCATTATATCTAACAATGTAACTCAATTACATTTTAATCTTACTTTCATCTAACCCAAGCTTCTTGTATAGCCTAGCTTCTATCATTGGTATTGTTATCTCCTCAACTGATGTCCTGAACACTAGACCATTGATGCGACCTTCGTATTTATAATGTATGTTCACGTTGTTGCTCATTTTAACCTGCCCAAAAATATCGCACAAAATCTCAATCAATAGGGATCCCCAATCAATACTGTTTTTTGTTGACAGTTATACCCTAGTTTTTCCCAATTATACATTATCTCCCAGTGTTTCTAGTATTACTAGTTATACTATTTTCGCAAATATCCAGGTTCCCGGGGCAGATCCAATCGAGATGTCAAAAACTTACAATCCACAACGATTCAGCCACTGTAGTGCATTTGTAGTAAATATAGCAATGCATCATACCCAGAAAAAATTGTTACACACCAATGCGGGACCAATGCATCATTTCCCTCATTAATCTTATCATTTATCCTAATTTCTCAATTTCAAATCCCTAAAACCACAACAAATTAAGAGGGAATTAAGAGAACACGGACCTCGATTTTGGACCTCAACGAACCTCCGGCGGTGCAAAGGCGGCGAACGGAGGTCGACGGAGCTTGTCGGGTGTCTCTCGTCGGGGGAGGCAAAGCTCGAGGGGGGAGTGCGGGCAAGAGAGGAGAGAGAGACGAGAGGAGAGAGGGGAGAGGAGAGAGAGCGAAGAGAGAGAAGGTCAAAGTCAACGAGCTTGGGATCGGCCAAAGTCAAGGATCGAGCAAAAGAGTCAAACAACATAACGAGAGTAGTGTGGATTAAGGGAGAGTATTGTTGATCAGTTTTTTTTGTAGAGGAGCATCTGAGACGATGTCCCCCCATTTTGTGATGCAAAAGACGGTGACTAAGAAGATGATGATCGAGACTTCGTCGTTTCCTCCGACGAAGAAGTTAAAGGTGGAAACAGCTGTGGCCAAGCTAATGGAACTTCCTAAAGGTAACAAAGATCTTAGTATCGTATGCTTTTGATCAAAAACTGGTTCCAGTCTTATCCATATTGCTAAGTATCAGCTATTCAGTACCCTTTTCTTTATTTATGTCAGGATTATATGGTTTTAAATTTTCGGTTACTGNCACTAGTTCCTCCTCTTCGTTAATGGGCAAGAGATGGAGCCAATGGCTGCAACCGTCGAGGGGAAGCTCGTAGACGTGGACGACAACAACATATGCAACAAATAAGCCAACCTATAAATCGAACGAGTTGGATTATGAGTATTAAAATAGGAAACAAAATCCAAAATCCCACATAAATCGTCAGTATATAAATAATTATTTGATCGTCGTCGGAATTAACCAACGCCACCGCGCAGCAAAATGCCGCCGATATACAAAGAACGGCCGCCACCATGAACGTTACCAGGATCGCCATTATCATCCGGTTCCTATAAATGAATTATAACATCAAATCATTTAAGTTTTTAATCCCCTATATATTATTTGAGAAGCATTTTTAGAGAATATCTTTATTTTTTAAAATATTTACAGTGGTGTCATTTTGCTGATGTGTCACCACCACATTCATTCTCACCAACCTTCTAAAAAAGACTTATTTCAATAAACTAATTACCTCATATGCTATTATCCATTTGTTAATTTTTAATATAACCATGAAATTTATAATTAATTTTCTGTTATGATTCATTTCAAAAAAAAATAATAACTAATAATTTTATACAAAATAATTAAACGAAATCAAAATTTACAAACAATTTATGATATACATAAAAAATAATAGTTAATTGTAAATATAACCAAAAAAAATATAATTTATTTTCTGTTATGATTAATTTCCTAAAGTTTTATACAAAATAATTAAACGAAATCAAAATTTACTATGATTTAATATTATACATATTTAATTACTACTTTGCATAATTTTGTTTTCTCTTATGAGAGAATATTTTTTAAAAACATACTATATTGTCAACATAACAACTTATTATATAAAAAAACTGGATTAAAATATTTTATTATGCTTTAATTTTTTAATTATACAAAACTAAATAAATAATAAATTATTCACCCTGCGCATGGCGCAGATTATCACATAGTTTATCTTAAAAACCAAACAGTTCTCACTAGTGTAGAGTCGTAGACCATCAGATAACTATGATTTATGAAAACGATTTGTCATAGTATTAAAAGTCCAATCAACATATTTTTCATCAATCACAAGGATTTTGTTGAATAGATCTAATACTTAACTATTAAACAAATTAAGCAAAATTAATTATATCTCCATATTCAATAATATCTAGTCAAATCACTTATTTGCACAAAATTATTCAAAATTATTAGTCCAAACTTATTGTATGAAGTTGATTATATAATTTATCTACCGGTACCTGAGTCGTAAACCGCTGATGACGAGGAGAATGAGGCTCATAGAAGCAGAAAATGATATTGTACTGCTAATAACCATTCCAAGATAGAGTCCACGCTTCGAACTCTCGTGCTGAAGTACCGAAGTTCCGGCTTTCGCCTTGCAAACTGGCACGGCAACAGTTTGATTTTCGGAAGAACAATCATCATTTTGCCATACGCCACCTGGAGGACTAACCATAACTTGAAAGCTCACACCGGCTATAACCGTTGCTGCAACCAGTAGATTTCCTCTTGTTTTTTCTAACCAATCGCCTTGACGATTCAGGTATTTTGCGAACCATTCAGATGATTCTTCGTATTGACGATTTTCTTCAACGTTGATCTCCATAATTTGAAACCGCTATCTCACAGATGATTTTGTTTCTTAGTTTTTGATATAAGCAAAGGGATACATATATATATATATGTAACTTCTCTTTGTCGCCGAGTTTATAATGGAAGAAAAATGAGATTTGTGTTTTTATGAAAGGAGATAAAAATTTCTAGTTTGATAGCAAAAGGCTTTATTTAAAACTATTTGTTTGTTTGATCAGGGGATTAAAAAAAATACTATTCTTTGATAATCTTAGATGATCGAGTCAACGGTAGAAACATTTAGGAAGAAGCGTTCGTCGTATTTTTTTGTTTTGTTTATAAACAGAATTCAAGGTTTTTGGGTTTAGAATACTAATGACACAACATCATATTTGACTTGTTAATATGTTATTGTTTTGTTCTTTCAAGATTTAACCAGGGGCGGCCACATGTTGTTTAATCAGGGAGATGTGCCACTCATACTCACCAATCACCATAATCATCCAAGAGGTAGTAAGTAACATGATGTGTTTGTATAAGAGAGGATATCGAATTGTGTAACATGAGGTGTTTGTATTATGTTTCGTTCATGATGATTTTTTAGTAATTCGAAATTTTTTAAAAATATAAAGTATTATATACTCTTCGAAATATGTTAACAAAAATATTTATACTTTTTTATATATCCTTGAAAACTAAATCAAATTCTAGATCGAACGACAAAATTTTTAAAACAAAATAAAAATTTAAACTGAAAGATATATATTTAACTAAAATTTGTATCAAACTATATTATTATTTATTTTACAGCAAAAATAAAATAAAAAATGAACCATTACCATCATCTAAAATTCCAACACGCATTGCTGTAAAATAAACAAAATTTTTTTAATTTGTAAAATAAAAATAATCACATTCATCTTCAACGTCCTTTTTGTATGCGTCTCTTCCAACACGCATTGCCCGATGAGCTAGACAACTTCCTTAACATCCCATGAACCTTTAAAAGTAAGGTTATAAGAAATAATAATGCAAAAATTCGAGTCTTATCCTGAAAATAAATAATTATATTATGTTACAACTCAAACTAATTTATAACTAATCAGTTGACCCATATTTTTTGTATGTTACTGTATCCAATTTTAGTTTTAATGTGAGATCTATAATACTATATACATAATTCACATCATATTTGACACTCCATGCCATGGTACTTGGTTCGTAAAATACATGTTTTGCTTTCCATGTATGTTACGTTTCTTTGATAGGGTGAAGAGGAAAAAGGACATTCGAGAGATGGAATGCGCCTGGATACAATTGAGAATGAAGAAACTGCGACAAAACTTGTTGCTCCTGATGATAATTTGCCCCCGCTCACTATGAGAGAGGAGATGTATCTCTTCGTGGCAAGCTATTAAAATAATATCTGCTGAATTTTCAAGTGTGTTTTCTCCTATGTTGTTGACTCTGTGGGTTATTAATTAAAGTTTGTGGCAAAAATATTCTGAAGAGTGGAAGGTGGTGACACTTGCGTGGTGATTACCTATCTGTGAGATACATGGAGGCGTTTTCTAGGCTGTTAAGTTGTATCTGTCCGAACCATATATGCATTCAACTTCTTTATAAAAATAATAACTCTGTACGATGAAAAACACACATCTTTCTAATAAATTAATTTTTGGTTATAATTGCCATTTAAAAATTACCCGTTGTTTTACAAATCCCAACTTTACCGTTCAAAGTCATAGTCGAACAATGTCTTTGATTCACAAAACTAATAAACTATTTGTGGGTGAAGCACTATTGGATTAGCCGGGAGTTTCAAACATTTATGTACGAACTTAACTTACTATAGATCAAAACACCACGTGAAGATCTCTTGGTTTTCATTCTCGCTTACTTTTGCCATATCTCTTTGATACTCTTACTGTTGACAGTTGCATTTAGATCATTCTGAAGAAAACCCATATATGCTAGCTCTTTCTATTTAAGTAAGACAATAAAAACGTCTGAATGAAGAAAAAAACTAAAGTCACTCCGTGCATTATTGAAAGTTTGTTTAACAGTTATAATTTTGTCATTATACGGTAGTTAGATAAAACTCTCGCATGAAATTCTTTACCTGTATTTAGTGTATAAGAACATTATTGGTGGCTGAACAAGGTGTGAAGATAAAACATCATGACAAGAAATCTAAAACAAGATCAATAAGGTAAATGTTTAGATCAAAGGAAGTAAGCGTCTCAACTACCAATAGCTATTCAAAGTTTACGTAGCTCTAGATTTTCTCATAATAATGTATTTGGTTGTGGTAGTCCTTCTAACACTTTCTCGATCAATGTTTGTAAGATTGTTTTTGCTTATATCATAGATGTATATCAATTCGCCAACCATTGTAGTGATTACTCATTCGTCAACAATGAGCATTACTAAACAATTCCCCCTCCAGTCTTTTTAATAAGTCATGTATAGAAAGTTATAGGACATCAAACTATTTTGCATAAGCAATATATTTTTTTCTTGTCATAAGCAACTTATATTTTTGTTATATCTTTAACTTGGCTTTATTTAGTATTGGCTCATCAAAAAATAATATTCAACACATACTAAGTAAGTCTTACGTACACCTGATCATAGTCTTACAACAAATGAAAATTCGTGAAATCAAACATTTGTAAAGATAAATACGCGCATAGCGCGGTTATTCATCTAGTATACAATACAATTAACGTTAAACCTTCTAGTAATGATCATGGGAGGCTTTTCTTCTAGTGATCACCATTTTTTCACACATGGAATCGAGCCACTGGTTCCTCCTCTTCGTTAATGGGCAAGAGATGGAGCCAATGGTAGCAACCGTGGAGGTGACCGTCGTGGACGAGGACAACAACAACATATGAAACAAATAAGCCAGCGTATAAATCGAACGAGTTGGACTAAGAGTATTAAAGTAGGAAACACAATCCAGAATCCCAAATAAACTGCTCGTATATAAATAATTATTTGATCCTCGTCGGAATTAACCAACGCCACTGCACAGAAAAATGCCGCCGATATACAAAGAACCGCCGCCAGCATGAACGTTATCAGGATTACCATTATCAGCCGGTTCCTATAAATGATTATAACATCAAATAATTTTAGTTTTTAATTTTATCTTAAAACAAAACAGTTCTCAAAAAGACAATTAGATAACTACGATTTATGAAATCGATTTGTCATAATCTTAAAAGTCCAATCAACTAACGATCGAATTAATACTTTTCATCAATCATACGGGTTTATTAAACAGATCTAATAGGTAACCATGGCTATTAAACAAAATAATCAAATTTATACTGTATTTAATAATATCTTGTCACACATATATTTGCACTGAAAATTCAGAATTAATAGTCCGAACTTATTATTGTATGAAGTTGATTATATAATTTATCTACCGGGTACCTGAGTCGTAAACCGCTGATGACGAGGAGAATGAGACTCATGGAGGCAGAAAATGAAACCGTACTACAAACAACCATTCCAAGATAAAATCCACGCTTCGAACTCTCGTGCTCCAGTACTGAAGTTCCGGCTATCATGCAAACAGTTTGATTTCTGGAAGAACAACCATCACTTTGATATACGCCACCTGGAGGACTAACCATAACTTGAAAGCTCATACCAGCTATAACCGTTGCTGCAACCATTAAATTTCCTCTTGTTTTTTCTAACCAATCGCCTTGACGATTCAGGTATTTTACGAACCATTTTGATGATTCTTCGTATTGACGGTTTTCTTGAACGTTGACCTCCATGATTTGGAGCTGTGGATATCTCACAGATGATTTTATTTCTTAGTTTTAGATGTATGCAAAGGGATATATGTAACTTCTCTTTGTCGCCGAGTTTATAATGGAAGAAAAATGAGCTTTGTGTTTTTATGAAAGGAGATAGAAATTTCTAGTTTGATAGCAAAAGTCTTTATTATTTAAAACTATTTGTTTGTTTGATCACGGAATTAAAAAAAAAAAACTATTCTTTATAATTTTAGATGACCGAGTCAACGATTGTAACATTTGAGATGAACGGTTCTTCGTATTTTTTTTGTTTTTGTTTTGTTAGAGTTCCTGTTGTGCTGTCTGATAAGCATCCTGATGTTCACAGCAAAGCTCCCGCCACAACTGCATGCATCTTCAATAGTCACCAGTAGCGATGCAAGCTTCGGAGAGCTGGAAGTAAGGGACTCTGACTGCATCCAAAGACTATGCCGGTTCAAATAAGAAAGTAATGATTATGTATCCCAAATAATACCTTTTATAAGATGTATGTGTGTGTGATGAACATCTTTCATGTATCGTACCAAAACCAAATGTGGGACTTTTAACAAAAAAAAGTGTTCTTGTTTGATGAACTTATGAACTTATAAATACAAGTGTTGTGAGAACTATCAGTTACGTTGATTGTCCCATGCACGTGGCGGGATTGATTGCCCAAAATTTAGTTTATAAGAAGTATTACTGCGTAACAAAAACCTAATGCAAGTTCAAAAAAAAAAAAAAAAAAAAAAAAAAAAAAACCTAATGATTGCAAGTTATGTATTTATACAGGTATTTGGCGCCAATATATATCTTCCTTCAAATGCTATTAACACAAGAACTGGACAACTTGTTTCCTTACAACATCACATTTTTTTGGAGATGGTCGTGTCGATGTAGTTAGACACTTCTTTAATTTACTTACAACATTAATTAATGGTAACCACAATCTAAATGATATAACTTCCCCAATTGCTTCAACCATCCTTGCATTGATCATCGATATCTAACGGAGTGCTGTTGGAGTATCATTGTATCAATAATAAAATTAGGGGTAATACATTTTTCAATATGCAATATGTAATATGGGAGGTGTTTGAACTTTGCTGGTGACGCATAAATGACAGTAACACAAACCATTAAAAACATATTTTGGTCACTTTCTTTTTCCATATGAAAAAGGTGACCAGAACATTATTTTTTTTCAAAAAGAATTAGACTATATTATGTTCACTGCAGTTGTATTGGATGGCTAGCCTATATAAATTAATAGAGGTATACATTATTTTTGAAAAAGAGTTAGCCTATATAAATAGAGGTATATATTATTTTTGAAAAAGAGTTAGCCTATATAAATACGTTAGTAATAGAGGTATACATTATTTTTTTTGGTTATTAACCAAAACTACCCTAACTATAATTCAACTTCCAAATATCATCATTGAATTGGCATTTCAACTGAATAAAATAAAATTAGAAATGATACATTCTCATATTAATAACATGCAACATGTGATGTAACATGCGGGTTAAAATTCGATCAGTGACGCAACGATAATACCAACACAAACTATTACATGTTATATGCTCTTCTTCTTTTTCATATGTACCGTAGTTATGTTGATTGTAGTTGTGTTGACTGCTAATAATATAGGCTAAAAAAGTAATAAAACATATAAAAATATCCGACTATTAAACTCAAGGTATAATTAATTTGTTGACAGGAAAATAGTTGTCTTTGTGGGAAAATAGCTATTTTGTGGCCAAACCAGCCAAAATGGCCAAGGAATGGTAGCGGTAACGATCACCAAATTTTTCCAAAAAATAAAATAAATGGCCACAAAATTTCAGTGATAAAATTCGTGGCCATACAATATTTTGAACTTTTCAGGAATTTTGCTAAATGTTAAAATGTCTTTGGCCACAAAATTTTCATATTTAGCCACGGAATTTTGTGGGCATACCAACAATCCAAAAATCTTACAAACTTTTCCAAGTGATGAATTTTCATATTTAGCCACGGAATTTTGTGGCCATAGAATTTTTCCATATATTTCTTGTCACCTCTTTACCCCCAATTCTTTTTGTATTTCTCATCCATAGCTTATATTATAAATCCCAGATGATGATGTAGAATATAACAAATATAATATAATTATGAAAAGTAATTAATACACATGCAAATAGTTGGTGCATTGAAACGGTGTAACAATATCTCAACTAATGAGTATTGACGAATATTGAAGCATTGACTTTAAAGTCTTCATAAATCGGATACCCCAAAGACCGATCCAAAAACTTCTGTTGTTCGTGTTAAGGGAGACTCTTCAAAACTTCTGTTGTTCGTGTTAAGAGAGACTCTTCAAACTCTGCCAGCATTAGATGCAATTTCCATCAACGTGATTGAAGAGACCATTCCACAACGGAAACATGCCTTAGATTGAAACATAGCCACATGTATTTTCCTATGTTTTTTTACTAAAGTTGCGGTCAAGACACGCCATTTTTTAAATATGTTAACGCAAATATTATACTATTTATATATTTTTAAAATCTAAATCGAATTCTAGACCGAACTACAAATTTTTAAAAACAAAATGAAAATCTAAATTAGCAAACCTTTTAGCAAAAGAAATAAATAAAAATTTAAATTTAAAAATATATTTAACTAAAACTTGTATGTATTAAACTATATATTTTTTTTTTTACAGCGAAAAACGAAAAAAAAATTGAACCATTACCAAACATCAGTTCATTGTCTTGTCTTATTTTAGCTGTTTTTGATTTAAGAGCAAATGTCAAAATAATTTTAGTTCCGATTACTAGCTCGTATGATCCAAAAGCTCAGGCTTTGAGAAGAGGGTCGAAGGATGACTTACTGACTTAGTTGTCTAGAGGAGAGAGAGATTGGGAAAGCCTTTTTCTCTAGTAACATCACTCTATTCATTTGGTTTGCATCTGGATTCGGTCCGACTAGCTGTTTAATTGTTTATTTTGGTTCAGTGCCTCTCATCCTAAAATACAAAATAATATTTATATTTATATATTGGTAAAAATAGAAAATAAAATAGTTTTTTTTACAACGGTTAAATTGGTAGTTTTGTAATTTGTAAAATAATAATCATCATCATCATCTTCAACGTCCTTCGTGTATGCGTCTCTTCCAACACACATTGCTTAATGACCTAGGCAAAATTCTTTAACATCCCATGATCATTAAAAAGTAATGAGAAAATTTAGTTGTTTATCCTGAAAAGATCAATGATTTTTATATTATGTTACAAATCAAACTAATTTATAATTAATCAACCCATATTTTTTGTGTGTTACTTTATCCAATTTTAGTTTTTTTTTTTTAATGAGTATTGACGAATATTGAAACATTGACTTTAAAGTCTTCATAAATCGGATACCCCAAAGACCGACCCAAAAACTTATGTTGTCCGTGTTAAGAGAGACTCTTCAAACTCTACAAGCATTAGATGCAATTTCCATCAACATGATTGAAGAGACCGTTCCATAACGGAGACATGCCTTAGATTGAAACATAGACACATGCATTTTCCTATGTTTTTTACTAAAGTTGCGGCCAAGACACGCCATTTCTGAAATATGTTAACATAAATATTATACTATTTATATATCCTTAAAACAAAATCGAATTCTAGACCGAACTACAAATTTTTAAAAACAAAATGAAAATCTAAATTAGCAAACTTTTTAGCAAAAAAAATAAATGAAAATTTAAATTTAAAGATATATTTAACTTAAACTAGTATCAAAATATATTATTATTATTTTATTTACAGCGAAACGAAAAAAAATTGAACCAATGCCAAACATCAGTTCATCGTCTTGTCTTATTTCAGCTGTTTTTGATTTAAGAGCAAATGTCAAAAATAATTTGAGTTGCGATTACTATAGCTTGTATGATCGAAAAGCTCAGGCTTTGAGAGGGTCGAAAGATGACTTACTGACTTAGTTGTCTAGAGGAGAGACCGAGAGAGAGATTGGGAAAGCCTTTTTCTCTAGTAACATGACTACTCATTTGGTTTGCATCTGGATTCTGCCGGGTTAGCGGTTTAGTTGTTTATTTTGGTACCTCTCATCCTAAAATACAAAATAATATTTATATTTATCTATTGTTAAAGTAGAAAATAAATAGTTTTTTTTCTACAACGGTTAAATTGGTAGTTTTTTAATTTGTAAAATAATAATAATCACCATCATCTTCAACGTCCTCCTTATATGCGTCTCTTCCAACACGCATTTCTCAATGACCTAGACAAAGTTCTCTAACATCCCATGATCCTTAAAAAAGTAATGCGAAAATTTAGTTGTTTATCCTGAAAAGATCAACGAACTTTATAATATGTTACAACTCAAACTAATTTATAATTAATCAGTTGATCCATACTTTTTGTGTATTACTTTATCCAATTTTAGTTCTTTTTTAATAACGTCTCAAATATTATTTAACTATAAATTAAAAAAATTACAAGAATAAGTTTTCTAACTGACAATTTAACAATTCTACAAAAATCCACAATAGATTTGCGCGCTCACCACGAACAGCTCTACTTGCACCGCTCAGAAATTGTTTTTTATCTGATTGCCTTTAATAACCTGCAGAAATTGTATATTCTGTGAATCGAAACACAAATCCCATGTAGAAACATTAATCAATTTTTTAGTCGACCATTGGAATAAAAGGGCTCCACGTCTAATTTTAGTTCTAATGTGAGATTTCTTATACTATTACATATGTATAATTCACATCGTAGTTGACACTCCATCGCACTTACGGTAAAATACATGTTTTGCACATCCACCTAATATAAAGTTTTTTAATCAACCTCTAGCAGATTATGAATTATCATACCAACAAATATATACTTGTACAAAACTATTGTTTTTAATATAGAGAAAATTTATCCGTCCACATACACTTATAAACGTTTTGGATTTCACGGGTTTCACTTGCATTCGGATGTTGATGGTTCATTTATGTTCCCTAAATTACCTCCAATATAGAGATCTATGAATTCAAACTTTGTGCACTAGTCGACGGAATACTTGCTAGCAATCTCAAGACTTCCTTAACGATTAATCCAATGAAATCGCTTTCCGAACTGTAAAAAAAGAAAAAAAAAAGATGATGTGATAATTAATATGTGTTTACATAACTAATGGATAGACATACGTAACTAAGAAATTAATTAATCACACCTTACGAAATCTTGTTTGAAAATATATATCATTCCTAAGAAGTAATTAAAGTACATAAAAACTGGCCATCAAGAGCTCCCATGAATCAATTTAGCAACTCTTAAGAAATTCCAAGTGTCAAACTTTAACATACGAGACCATGAAAACTGGAGTATGCAACATTTATTTAACGATTTAGATATATCCCTCAAACGTCATTAAAACAGAGAAAACTATGTAACTAGTTACTAGTGAAGTACTTACGGATCTAAGGAAAGGATTGCAATACCTTTTCTCGTCAAACGTTAGGCCAAGTTTACCAGAAATAAAGGCCAACGCCTCTTTCCATCTCTCTATTCTTGGTTTGTCAAACCGATACTCCCACTCTCGATCTCTAAAATGGTCACCAAACTCTCCTTTTAGTTGTTTCACATTGCTTGTAGTCACCTTGTAGAAGATGGGAAGCACCTTGTGATCACATAGAGATTATTCACACACAGTATTATTATCGTTAGTTATAACAACATTTCGAAAATCTTAAGTATCTTTCTCTAGCTAAAACTATGCATGTATATTAATGCACATGGTCATCATCATCTCACCTTGAGCATGCCTTGCTCCACACATTCTTTGATCTTCGCAGCCTCTCTCAAGCACCACCTTGATTCCGTGTACTTGCTCGAGAACACAACAATGGCGATTCTTGAATCCTCGATCCTCTTCAAAAGAATGCTGATATCTTCACCTCTAAGCTCTTGATAGTCTATGAAGACGTTAATCTTATTTCTCCTAAGGGCCTCCACGAGATGGCTGATAAAGTTGTTTCGCAGCTGCTCTCCTCGGAAATTGATAAAAACTTGATGTTGCGCCGGAGCAACCTTGCGGTTTATTACAAGAAATAGAGCAATATAGATAGAGGTTATTTTACGCAGATCATCTAACTTGATAAACAAGTCACCACACATTTTAGTATCTCTTTTGTTTCGTTTAATGATACAAATACCTGTTTTGAGTAGATCGGTATGTCGTCAAACTCTTTTTTCTCCGCAAAAGCATTAACGACTTTTGGGGTGGTACCAGCTTTAGTGTATATTTTAAGAGCAAGATCATTATCCACGGTCTGAAACAAAATAGGTCATCATCATTATTAACATCAACCATTCTAAATAAAAATTAGTTAGTTTGACTATATAACCTTTACAAGGTCTCCAAGTTCCTCGCTACATTCCAACTTGTCCTCCGCCAACCAGTTTTCCAAGAGNCTTCAGATGGGATGTTTATAATCTCTTAGGTACATTTCTAATAACGTCTCACAAGTCCTAAGTCTTAAACAGTCATGTAAGAAAAAACAAGATTCAGAATGGATTCGAAGCGGTCCACGTATTTTTTCTGGCATACATCTAATCACTCGAGAACATGGGAAAAAAAAAAAACAAAATTCAATTTAGGAAATCTAAAATTCAAGTGGAAATCGAATTCTCAAACGATTGATTCTAAATAATTTCGAAGAGGATTTGATAACCTAAGGGAAAGGAAATCGGGAAATCGAAAGATGAAACTCAAAATCAAAAGAGGGATAGATAAGTTTTACCTTGGAGGTCGAATGATGAAGTTAACAAGCTGCTCCATTAGAGGATCGAAGAAATTAGCACTGTTTTCTCATATCTGCCCTTCTTATGTTCTCTTCTCTCGATTGGTTAAGTCAGAAGAAACTCGCAACGAAATAATTCGATTAATTAGAACGAGAATTTCGCCTGTAAAACCCTAATTGATAAGAGGAAGAGAAGATCGAGTTGGTTTAGAGCTGTCTCTTATACACATCTAGATGTGTATAAGAGACAGTCCTTGTACCTTGTTTGAACAAATAACTCTTGGAATCGCTGAGAAACCTGCACCTTTATTGAGATAGTAGAAACTGAGTAAAAACTCCCAAAAAATAATAACTTTTCTTCTCTTGGATAAACTGAAAAACACCAAAGCTCTCTAAATTTTTGGATGACTCTCACAAGTCACAACTACATATAATAAATCCTAAGCTAACACCTAGAAAAGAAAATAGAGAAATATAAATACTAAACAATTTTTTTAATCAGAAATTGGAATTATAATTGAAAAAGAAAAATATCCTAACTAAACTAAAATCACTTCAACCACAACCCCAAAAATAATAATCAACACTAGTAACTTAGGCAAATTTATCCAAAATACTCATCAAATACCAGATTTTCGGCACCAGAGAAGTTTCCTCTTTTAGCAAGATTATGAGAATGTCAATACAGCATGAGATATATATTAGAAGGGTTTTAATGAAAGTTAGAATATCTCACCCTTTCTTCTTCCTCTGCATTAGATGGGATGTCCTCCAAGTGATACTCCACATATTGATCATCTTCTAAAGCCATCCCAAGGTGATGAGGGTATTGATCGCCGTTTGACAAATCAAAGCTTATCATATCAGGAGAAGATGAACTGTCACGGCCATCATGATTCTCTTTTTCCTGAAACGAAATCATTATGCCAACATCAGGGATCTCCACTTTGATTTCTTTTCTTTTCTATTAACAAGAATATAAGATTGTCACCACATGACACAATTGTCTCTACTGTTGTTGATTGAATGACTATTATATGATCAAACGACCATATACTTAAAATGGTGGCTACTTACCATAAACACAACACAGGAAAAGCAAATAAGGAGGGGAAGAGAAACTGATCTTATACCTTAGTTTCTGACGGAGAAGCGTTAGATGTGACATTCGAAGGAACCTGAAGGAAGTAATAAAAAGCCATCAAAAAGACAATGGAGAATATCCTTCTGGGAAGTGTATTTTAGAGGTAGAAAGTGAATCAAGCACTTTCTAGTTTACTTTGGTCACTTTTGCAAGAGAAATTACATGACTCCACTGTTTTGCATAAGCTTTAAGCTCTTTCCGTAAGTTTGTATGATCAGATAGATAAGGCGTTCTAAATTTTGAACTTAAGACATATGAAAATATTGGAACGCTTAGGGGAGCGATTGATTTCTTATTCGAACCATTGCTAGATGGTATCAGAATAATGGAAAACCAAACATCCAAACATATGCATGAAGGTTTTTTTAGTAAACTGTATTCGACATAAGCAATTAGTAAAGAATTACTGACATCTGTGCGACTCATGGGTCTTTTCATGCGGACTTCATTAAGTGCGTCAGAGATGCTACTGGCGGCCACACCTGAATATTTACAAACGAAGCTGCCTTTGAGCTCAAATAAAATCTACAAGAAACTTAAGAGGAAGACAAAGTATGACTCACTTTTCTGTACTGAGGATTGTGGAATATTTGTGTCATGCATAGTGCCCCAACTGCCCTGAACACAAAAATAGACAACACTATTAACGTTTCTTGTTGCAGAAAAAAAAAAAAAAAAAAAAGAAACTAAACAGTCATATGTACCACCGTCACATTACCTTTGCAAAGTAATCATCCAACGGGTCATAAAACGTCGGCCCAACCACCTCCGGAGGTTGAAGGACGTTATGGAAAAAGATATTTATTGAGTCAAAGTAGAATTGAGGCCGTGGAGAGTTGTGATCTCCGTCAAATTTGATGATGTTCTTGTCACCCTACCATAATCGTAAACCAGATGTTTATAGCAAAGCACATAGAAACTAGCAGAAGAGAACATATAAGATGAACATGAGCAAGATGAAGGAAGGCTATCCAGAATTGGAAACTTACTACGTAGGCTTCATATATACGATCTGAATGATGAGGGCGGATAAAGTCATCATCTAAGGCATGTCCAAATAAAACCGGAACAAAAGAAGACTTTGCCACCTGCAACATGAAAGATAAACAATTAAAGTGACAAGCAATGATGATATCGTATATATCAGAGCATCTATGCGATCAAGTAGATAAAAGGGACGAATAACTGAATAAGTAAAGAACAACACATTAATGGTGTTCAGATCCGTTATATCAAACTTTGCTTTTTTCTGAATAGCTCTCCGCATAAACTGTATTGCAAATTTCACCTGAATATACAGTGGAAAGAGATTAAAACCATAAATATAAAGGCAATGTGGAAACCTTGTAGTAGACAGAGAAAATCCCACCAGAAACATTATAAAACTACTTACAGTAAACTTCGGTAGACGGAACTTATATGTATCTACAAGTTCCAGCATCAGATCAACCAAATCAGAGAAGGGGCTGTCTAGAATCATTCCTCCAATGGAAGGATCCTCCGCTCCGTACATCAGGCTGTAAAAGAAAAGATGATTAATCACAATCATATCAAGTTTAGCAGGCAGACAAGTGATTGCAATAATAAACTTATTTAAAAACTTCATCTAATCTCTTATGTGACATGTGACGCGATAGGTATGGCTAATCACTGGCAAGTACCACAGCACCTATTCAGCCCTCTAAAACTACAGAAAGTTTCACAGCATAGATGAATCACAGGTATGATTAACTTTCATTGAGACAGTCCCATACCATTGACCGAAACTTCATGCAAGACAGAGAAATGAATATGCTCTTACTAAATTGACAAATTTGAAACTGGAACGAACCTAGTAACAGCACCCATTGAACGCCCCCATAACCCAATCAGGGATATATTTCCATCCTGCCGCAAAAACTCAACCACAGCCTTCAGATCATCCTTCTGCAAGCACTCACAACAGGTTTAACACTTGTAAGAAGAATGATCACTCATATCTCAGAATAAACAGTGACTTTATGTGAAGAAAAAGACACAGAGAAACTGGGCAAGGACCAAAACCCGCAATCCTACATGAACAAATTCCATGATCTCCTCACTTTGTCAGTCTAAACATGAACTAGAGTTTCTATAGCCACCATATCAAATGGAATATGTCTTCATAAAGATAAGAAATAGGGTACCTCTAAACGCGATAGCAAAATCCTATTGGTTTACATGAGTATAAAATGGAAGATAATGAACAAATTCGGACAAACATGTTTACTCTAAACTAACAATATAATTGGAAGAGTAGAAGAGACAAACAAGAATGATAAGGGAGCACATACTTCGTTCCATCCTAAGGTGACATGTTCCCCGCCTGAGAGACCAGATCCCGAAAAGTCAAGGGTGAAAACTGTGATGTTTGAAGGCAGCAACACAATTGCAGCTTCACTACCATCCGCTCTACATCCACTGAATGATAAAATTGCAGTGCCATTAAGCAATACTAAAAATAACGATAACCAACAGTAAACCAAAGGGCAAAAGGACAACATGAAATACAAAGTTAATAGCTAATAACTAGCTCAAAAGATCTTTATCAAACGTTCCAGTACCTGTTTCCATGGCAATAGATTACACAGGGCAAAGGCTTTCCTTCAGGGCGTTCAACTGGCATGTAATGACTACACTGGAGAACATCTCCTCTACTGTTTTTAACCTGCCAAAGACACATCCGAATAAACACTCAAGCCAGGAAATGAAAACACTTTTCACTTACTAATTAGGAGTTCACAAATAATTACAGTAGGTTATGGTTATTAACTTATTATTACCATTATAGGTTGAAAAACTACATACACACATTTTCTTCCTTCAATTAAATAGATTTGACAATGTAAGAACAAACAACGGTGGGACATCCATTGTTTGCAAAACCCATTAATTACTAGAAACAAACAAAGTTTGAGTTTTTTTTAAAGCTTAAGAGAAACAAATTTAGAAAGCTTTACCTCTAAATCTTTTCTCTGATACCATCTACCTTTCATCATGAACTCCTTCTCCAAGAGATCATGTTCCGGGTCGTACTCAGCTCTGCATCACACAACTCAAATCAACAAACTGACAAATCTTCAGATGGGATGTTTATAATCTCTTAGGTACATTTCTAATAACGTCTCACAAGTCCTAAGTCTTAAACAGTCATGTAAGAAAAAACAAGATTCAGAATTTAGGACCCAGTAGAAAAATCTGAATAGTGATTTCTCAGTAGGACAGAGACATCACGTGTGTGCCAAAAAAGAATGGAGAATTTTGATTCTTCTGATCAGAAGAAAGTCAAGTAAAGTACAGATAATATGAATGCAAGTAATGGTAAATTAGGGAAGAAGACAAATTGCAAAATGGATTCGAAGCGGTCCACGTATTTTTTCTGGCATACATCTAATCACTCGAGAACATGGGAAAAAAAAAAAAAAAATTCAATTTAGGAAATCTAAAATTCAAGTGGAAATCGAATTCTCAAACGATTGATTCTAAATACTTTCGAAGAGGATTTGATAACCTAAGGGAAAGGAAATCGGGAAATCGAAAGATGAAACTCAAAATCAAAAGAGGGATAGATAAAGCTTTACCTTGGAGGTCGAATGATGAAGTTAACAAGCTGCTCCATTAGAGAATCGAAGAAATTAGCACTGTTTTCTCATATCGCAATTCTTATGCTCTCTCGATTGGTTAAGTCGAAGAAACTTGCAACGAAATAATTCGATTAATTAGAACGGGAATTTCGCTTGTAAAACCCTAATTGATAAGAGGAGAGAAGATCGAGTTGGTTTAGAGAGAATCAGTGAGATCGAGAGGAGGAAGAAACAAGGGAAAGAAAGAAAGAAAGAAGCTTTAGAACGGATTTTGTTGTTGCTATTGTTGAGCCTCGACTGTTGGTTGTTTGTTTTTCTCTTCTTTTTCAATTTCTGCTAATATATATATATTTAAAAAAAAATTAAACTCGTAAATAATCAGGATTTTTTGCCACACGAAGTAATTCATTTAAATTCTTTCAAATTCTATATCATTCAGTAAGTAAACCACTTTAGCAAAAAATATGATTAGGTAAACATCATTTTTTAAAAACTAATTTATTTTATTCCATATCCCCTATATATTATTTTAGAATTATTTAGAGAGTACTCTTATTTTTTTAAATATTTACAGTGGTGCACATTCATTCTCACCCACCTTCTAAAAAAGACTTTTTCAATAAACTAATTATCTTATATGCTATTATCCATTTGTTAATTTTTTAAAAAATTATAATTCATTCTCATGAAATTTATAATTTATTTTCTGTTATGATTCATTTTCAAAAAAAATTAATAACTAATAATTTTATACAAAATAATTAAACGAAATCAAAATTTACAAACAATTTATGATATACATAAAAATATAATATTTAATTTTTAATATAACCAAAAAATTATAATACATTTTCTGTTATGATTCATTTCCTAAAACTTTATACAAAATAATTAATCAAAATCAAAATTTACTATGATTTAATATTATACACATTCAATTACTACTTTGCTTAATTTTGTTTCTCTTATCGGAGAATATTTTTTTTAAACATACTATACTGTCAACATAACAACTTATTATATAAAAAAACTGGATTAAAATATTTTAATATGCTTTAATTTTCTAATTATACAAAACCAAATAAATATTTTTTTAATTCAATTACTACTTTGCTTAATTTTGTTTCTCTTATCGGAGAATATTTTTTTTAAACATACTATATTGTCAACATAACAACTTATTATATAAAAAAACTGGATTAAAATATTTTAATATGCTTTAATTTTTTAATTATACAAAACTAAATAAATAATAAATTATTCACCATGCGCAGGCGCAGGTTATCACCTAGTTAGATTTGTATATGAGAGATTGTTATTAAATTTACTTTAATCAAATGATTAAACATTATATATTTTTTAAGTTAGTGATATAAAAATACTAAAATATAGTATAGCAATATGGGAAAATATAGAAGATTTGATCTAGATATATTATTATTTAATTAACATTATTCTAACTACCAATAGATTACCAAAAAAATTGATTATTGTTGTGGATTTTATATGATTTTATCATTCAATTTAAGATCATATAATCTAATAAAAATTCTTACATCTTGTAGTAACTAATCGTTTGAGCTTTGACTAACACTTAAAAAAAAAAAAAAGCATGATCCAACCATAAGAATTCGTAACTGGTAGAAACCATTTGTGGGACATGCGGTATTGTCCTTGTGGATGAATATTGACAAGTAGAGCGATTGTGGCGGCCTCGGTTTGGTTGGAAGATAGTATTGAGAAGATTGAGATGAAGCAGCAAAAGAGAAGAGAAGAGTGTTGAGCCATTTTTAGAAGTATCATTGGTGGTTTTTATGTAAGAGGAACGAGTTTTTGGTTCGTTACTTATATAGTAGATGTGAAAATGATCAACGCATGGACTTTGATTTTAACTACTTTGGAGGTTCGTTTTTACATATATCATGTTCATGTGTTCCATTTGATAACGAGTTTTTACTTTTTTGTTTGGTAACGTTTATTTTATTCATTATATACATGGTAGAGGAATTTAATACAATTGAGAAATTTGGTCTTTGATTATTAGCATATTTTGAGTTCATTCGGTCAACGTTGCAGTTTTAGGAAAATAAGAGAGGCTAAATAATATACGAAAGTTTAATATACTTTATTTCCATTATTTTCAATACTTTATTTCCATTTAAATGTTGATTTTTTTTTATTCCTCTGTTAACATATTTAATTTTTTTGTAAACTTTCTAAAATATCTCATTACCAAATTTTCGTTGAAAAAGAATACCGATGTATATAAAATAGCTCTCGCCATATGATAATGACTTACAAAAAAAAAGTGGATCACCGATCAAATAGAGAGAAAGCAGCAAATTAGTAATTTTTGTCTTCTAACTTTAAAAGTGGATCTTCGATGAAGAGACGAGAAGAAGAAGAAGCGAAACATGGGGTGAGAAAAATACAATCTAAAAAAGATGTTATTAGTATTAGTAAGTGTTTAGAGCATATTCCTCTTGATCTGATTCTTGATATACTCTTGAGACTGCCTGCTAAATCTTCTGTGAGGTTTTGTGTCGTCTCGAAGCTATGGTTGTTCATTACCACTCTTCCAGATTTCATCAGGTCATTCTCGATTCAGTCTTTAACTCGTCTGTGTCTTCTTATAAGCGTCAAAACAAGAGGCAGTCGCTTATTTATGTCACTGCCCCAACATGAGCACCCAGACACATCTTACTCTCATGTGGACCGTTATCAAATAAACTACCATGAAAATGATTTTGTTTATAACATACCGTTTTCTGAATCGGTTCACGGATTGATATGTGTTGCAGATTTTTGTGGAGAGGTTGTAGTTTGGAATCCTTCCATGAGACAACATGTTACCTTACCCGATCCTGTAACCATGTTGAAGAGTTACTTTTTAGGTTATGACTCGGTCGAAGATAAGTATAAAGTATTGTGCATCCCGAGCCGCGGGCGCCCTCGTCCTCATGATTCTCTTGTTTTCACATTAGGACCTCAAGAATCATGGAGAGTGATCCAAAATAGCCCTTTACAGTTTCATCCGAGATGCCCCAATGGAGATATAGGTATATGCATCAATGGGCATGTGTATTATCAAGCGCATACATGTTTTGAAGTCGATGAAAAAGACCTTATGAGTTTTGATGTGAGGTACGAAAAGTTCAACATAATCAGAAGACCAGACTATCCTACACTTGGTTGCTTTATGTTCAACTATGAAGAAAAAATAGCATGGGTTTGTGATGTATCCTCTTCATCCTCTTCTTTAAGATTTTGGGTTTTAGAGGATGAAGAGAAACAAGAATGGTTGCCTAGAAACTTTCTCCTACCATTTCAAATTCATTCTCGATGTGAAGACGACGTTCACCTGATGCTGAAGGGTATTACTCATGATACTGGTGAGTTCATTTTTGCTGGTGCTATGATTCACGAAATTTATGTTATATATTATGATGCAAAGAGAAACCGTACAAGGAGGGTCATATATGAAGGGATTGGAGACGAAGAATTCTGTGAAAATAATAATGTAGAAAGCTACGGTGACATAAATATCCATTTGTACCCGAATCACAGTGAGAATTTCATGTCTTCGGAGAATATTCCTCGCTATATGTTTCCTATAAATTCAGAATGATTCTTCACAGTTTAATACTCCCTCTGTTCCTTTATATTTGTTGTTTTAAAGATTCATTTTTGTTTCAATTTATTTGTTGTTTTTGACACTTTTTATGTAAAGTTAATAAAGTAGTATTAGAATCTGGATAAAAACTTTTTCCAACAATTCTCTTTCCAAAAAGTGACTACTTTCTTTTATGAAGTCCACCAACGTACCAAACTATATTTACTGCATTATTCTCTTTCCAAAAAAAGCTTGTTTCCATAATTCATTATATAAAAGCAACGTAAATTTGTGATCTGAGTTTCTTATCAAACCAAAGTTTTCTACAAAACTAAAATGGATCAAAAAAAGAAAGTGGAGGAAGAAAAAAACTATTCAAGAGAAGTGAGAAGGATCTACGAAACACGATCAGATTTCACTCGAAAATTGGATTTAAACAAGTTACCATCTGAAGAAAAATTTTGCTCTAATTTGAAAAAGTCACGAAAAAGTAGCAGCCAAATTTGCATGAGAGTCTTTTCATATTCTAACTAGTTAATAATAGCTTTATTTAAAAGATGATTGTAGTTACTTTTTTTTTGTAATTAAGTGAGTTTCTTAATATGCGTGAATTATGTTAAAACAACAAACAATACGGAACGGAGGGAGTATGGTTTTTGTTTTTTTTTTTAGTCTACTAATTAATTATAGATATGCCTCTTCCGGCAACTCTTGTTTTGAACCAAATAATTTGCTCAAATTCATGGAATCAATCATACAATTGAATAATTATCAGCAACTAGAAACATCACATGCATTTTGAGGTATTTAGAACTTGAGATGGAGAAAAAAAGAGATTAGTTTGAATGTGCTATTACATATAGTTTATTTACCATGTCCTCATTATTTTGAGAAATCTCGTAAAAACCAAAATGTTGGGTGATGTATTGCGTTTTTATCCAAAGTTTTTAGAAGTTTTTCGAATCTTTTTGGGCTTTATTGAGTCGTTTCAGGTCTAAGACGTGTTTGATGGAGTTATGAGCATCATAAGCAAAGGAGGCAAGGGATCGATCGGTCTACCCCATGAGCGTTCACATTGAGGAGATCTGAATACTGAAACAAGAATATAGCTCCTTGTGGGATCACTTACTCTGTATAGACGGATTAGATAAATACTAAAGAAAAAATGAGCAAAGACAATGAAGCTAACAAAACTTAGGATACTTTCTCTATTCTGGAAACAATCTACACTAAACAAGAGTTGGTCGTTACGAAACAACAGAATCTGATCTGAAATCTATGGAAGAGAAGATGAAACCTAACAACAACTGCAACTTCCACCATTTCTCATTAGGCTGTATGCTGAATTCTCAATAGGATCGTCCTGACGTCAATAATATGAGCTAACAACAACTGAGACTCCCACTAATTGTTTGAAACAGTCTGTATTTAAATTAATCTACAATTTTGACAATATATTTTTATACTTGTGTTCTAATTTTTGAATTCAAGTTTCTTTCTTTACTCCTAATAACTCAATTTTGACAGTTTATGGATTATATAAGGGAAGATTTCATGAAACAAGTGCTGTAAAATATCACAATTTTAACCTTTTTGTATATGTGATCAATTACATGATCAAGTAATATTGTTCATGTGTCTCTAGCCTTCTATTATTTGCACTCCAGCCAACTGCTTCTTCCAAACCTAACAAGTCTCTTAGGGCTGTCTAATGTAATTTTTTTTTAATATCTCACGAACTCTAAACATTAGAAATTCGAAATAAACATAATAACATAACCAATATTCAACTCATAAACATAACCTAACTAAAATAAAAATCAACTTAAATTTGTAAATCTCAATATGGAATATATAAACCAAACATAAACATAAGACAATAAAGCATAGTCGATCATAAACTAAACATAACAAACAACATAACATAATCAGTCTAATAATAAATTACTAAACAAACCGAGATATATGAAACTCTAATATTCGTGCCAGTCTCCTTCACTCTGTTTTCACCCTTCGAAAAACAGTGTCAAGCTGAATGATATGAGAATGGGGTTACCACTTCAGACGTATTGATTATGTTGACCCCTTTGTATCCTTACGCAAACTATCATATCACAAACAAAAGAAAACCTTTCAAAATCAATTTAGAGAGAGCATAAATAAATAAATTATATATCACAAAATATATACCTTCTATTAAAGTCCAAGGCAATCTTTGTCTTCTCACAGATCAACTCAAGAAACTTATTTTCGTAATGAATCACATCTGCTCGTTGAAGTGTCTTGCATTGTTCGACAACTTCTGAAAGATTTCGTTCCTTGCTTCTAATTCTATCATAGGATTTCATCATAAATTTTTCAATCTCGTATAGTCGTATGGGATATATCCATCAATCACACTTGTTTTCAATACTATGTTCTGGATTTTGTAAACCAAAACCGATTCCACTCCCAGTTCTATCACATTCGAATTCAATATCGGAATATTTGTTTCCACATTTAAACTCTTCACGTAGTCGACCATATAGTCAGGATATGGGACATTAGCTTGACTCCAACCAGCCCAAACAAACTTGTATTTATCACACTGAAAACAACAAAAATTGAAAACAATGTTACACTTCTTATCATCAAATTTGTTACAAAACATTAAAAAAAACATATCGCTTTAAAGGATAAGAAGAAATTAAAAGAAATTAGAAATACCTCCTTAGAAAAACACTCCCCATGATAAATTGGGATCAAATGTGCTCCATTTATGTTTGAATTCAGGATGTTGGCATTGTGCCTATCATTATTCCCAAAACGCATATCAACCAAGCTCAATCTTTGAACTTGATATGTAGTAAACATTTTTTCTGTCTCACTCAACCATTTTTGATTTGGAATGTACTTTTGAAGCGAGCCAATCTTCCATTCTTTTTCTCCGTCTTCGTTCCAATTCTTGGCACGCACCATGGTTGTTGGAAGTACAAGTCCAAATCCTGCTTCTTCCCCCGCCACTAGATGATCTAAAAGAAATGCCACAACTTCCCGATTTGATTTATCGCCTTTCTTCCATTCACCACGACCAAAAATATTTCTTCTTCGGTTGACTTGAATATGGCTATGTTTTCTCCATCTTCACTCTTCATGTAATAAACTTCATTAGTAGACACGATCTTTTTGTGCAAACCGTATATTCTCTATTCCCTTCGCAGTGTCTACAATCTTTGTTGTTTGTGTTTGTTGAAGTATATCCTCTACCAAGCAAATTTGATCTTCAATTTTCTAAAATTAAATAATCATGCACATCATTACCATTTTATATATATACTAATATCTCATGATTAAGATAGTAAATCAAACAATCCCAATCAATATCTATCACAAAGCATCATTTTGTATATAACTAAAGAAAAACAAGAGAACCTTAAACTTCTGAGAATTTTAGAAAGATACTATATCAACATTAGCTCATTTTAGATAATATCCTCTAAAGAAAGAATCAACAAGAATAGAAGTTTAATGATTTATGTGACACAAAAACTAACATTAAACAATCAAGTTGGAATCCAAGAGAAGAAAACAAAAAAATGATAGCTTTAAACTTTGAAAGCATGAATAAAGTAAAATATCTTACATTTATAAGGTTTTGATCCAAGATTTGAGCAATGAAGTTCTTGGATCAAAGAGAACATTGGTAGATAGAGGAATGATGAACAAGGATGAACAAGAATAATGAAATATATTGGTTGTTGTATCTGTATATGTTTACGTTATGAAGGTTTATGGTAAAAAATGTAGATCACTTTTTTTTAAAGATAGTAAAAGAAAATGCTTATAAGTATATTATTCGATAAATTCTGAAAACATAAAATGATACTACTAGTTTGAAAAAGCGACTATATTAATATGTTCAGAAAACAATCTACAGCAAAACCTCTATAAATTAATAATGTTGGAACTTCAAAATTTTATTATTTTATAGTGTTGTTAATTTATAGAGATATTTTTCGGTTTGAACTCTTAATGATCATCAAAGAGACAATAGCAAATTGTTTTCAACCATACAAAATTTGTTCAGGAGATGTTGCATCAATGAATTTGGAAGATGAGTCAAATAACATTCATAAACATAAAGTTTTGATTAATAATCTCAATTATCGAAAAAGAATTGATGTCAATAGCATATTCGACTATCTAGGTGAAAGTGATACATGCTCTGAATTTTAAAGTTTATAAAAAATTGTGGCTAACTTTCTTAATGTTGATGATGAAAATGTAGATGATAATATAGAACATTTGGTAGTAGTTAAGCGTCATGAATCACTTATAGCTTGTAGAACTTTTAATAATTTTTGGATGTAAATAAAAAAATAACGTAACACCAAAAATTATTGATGCAATAAAAAAGATTCGAGATGACTTCGAGCGAGAATCCAATTTTCATAAAAACAACACAACAATAGTCAAATTTTACTTTGAAGAAAACCTCAACTTGGATCGGGCTTTTTCTGGTGATCGATCTGCTCCATTCTGCAGATTCCACTTAGACTGGAGCTATATGCTTCTCTTTGACTTTGGTTTGTCCCCACAGCTCCACGTGGCGTAACTCTACTAGTTTACTTTGAAGAAATCCTCACTCAAATTGGATCGGGCTTTTTTTGGTGGTCAACTAAAACGACACCAAATCTTATGTTTTATAAACTACACGCCGTTTTAGCTCCTTTAAACGACATAATGTTATGAAATCTATGACAGTGTTCTTGTACTCGACTTCCCGGTAAAGACGGCGTCGAAAAAATTATCCACCGTCGAGTTAATTCACTTATCAGCAAGTTCATGAAAGGGTCAGTAGTACTCTCTTTGAAAATCTCTCATCATTTTTGTTTCACAAGCTCTTCATTGATGTGATTGCTTTGGCGATTAAACAAGTTAAGTAGATATGGGGTTTCTTCTGAACTTGTGGATTATGAGTATTTGTTGTGAGCTTAATTTTTACTCAATGAGATTTATTTCTCAGCTGAACTTGTCAGTTTGTGTATTGTGTGTGTGTGTGTGTATGGTTAAGTTTTTTCGATAATTGTGTGTTGTTTGGTGCTTACTTGTGAACAGAACCATAGATGTCTTGTGGTTGATGCTTACTTCTTGTCGGATTTTGGGCAGGTTTTTGTTGGAACTAAACCATAACCATGTCTTGCTCTGTGTCGAATTGTAACAAAACCTTGCTTGTTCTGACTCATGCTCAATTCTCCCCACATAATCTCACAGCTAATCTTGGAGTTGCTAAACAAAGTATGTTAATATTAGGGAATAATATCCCACACCAGAAGTTGGAAGGGATCTTAACTAATATATAAGAGATATGGGACAATATAATCCACTCATTGCCAATTGGTTTTGAGTTGGAAGTGCATGTAACTTAACATGGTATCAGAGCCAGATTCACACAATCCTACATGATCCATCATCGATATGTGACCCAAAGATGGTCTGACGATCCATTCCCAAACTTAACGAGATCAATGGCTAAGTGCCATCATCTCGAGGAGGCGTATTAGGGAATAATATCCCACATCGGAAGTTGGAAGAGATCTTAACTAATATATAAGAGATAGGGGCCAATCCACTCATTGGCAATTGGTTTTAAGTTGGAAGTCCATGTAACTTAATAGTGTACAAGTGTTTTCTTATCAATTGATGAGACTTTTGGTTCTAATCCTGCTTCAGCATCCGTTGGCTCATTACAAGCAGATGTTGAAGCCACCACAACAACAATTACATGTTCTGATTCTACTTTGACATAAGAAGTTGTCCCAATGTTAACAGCAGCTACAAGATCAAACAAGGTTGTTCCCATTTCAGATTGTAACTCTTAACTACGGCTACTTCGGAGGCTGATGCTGTTTTGACATAAACTGCATGCATCACCAAAGGATACCACTACTCCTTTTGGGAACTAATCCTCACCTCCTTCTTTTCATTTTGCTACACCGCAAAGAAACTACTACTATCTTGAAAACTTTCACCTACTGTTGTAGAGGATTCTTGGCATGATCCAACTACGCGTATGATCTTGGTTAATGCAGAAATGGATGGAAGTTTTAACAATTAGGAAGCTCCTTTTTCAGAGACTATGCAAGTTGAGGGAGGACTTAGAGACTTTATCTTAGTTTTCTCATATACTTGCTTCAAATAAGATAAGAGCTCTCGAGCTAAGTAAAGAGCTCTTGAAAAAAATCATCACTTCAAATGTATGTTCTCTCTTGTCTAACACTTCAACGAAGAATAATGCATCGATGGTTACCATATTTCCTGTGAGACTGAAAATAAAATATTGCAATATAAACTATTATATAATACTCAACAGTTACCTTACCCAAAACTGATCTCTAATCTTTTTCTTATCTACAAATTGTTGAGCTTTTTGCTTCAACAGTGATCATAAAATTCAAGAAGAACAAAAAGTTAAAACACATGCTAGGTTTGGTAGAAATCAATAAATTAGTTACTCCCAAAAAAAAATGATGTATATTTTTGTCTTTTCCACAAGAAGATCACCGATCATTGAACGATGATGCATTTTTTTTTTAAAGGAGATAATATTGCCTCAAAGGACATTTTATTAGAATAGTGAATCTTGCATCAATAGACCTTTATGAGAATCTCATGATAGTGTTGTATTTTTGTCATTTCTCTAGCTAGAGCTTCCGTGAGTTATCACAAGCAATGGTTCTTTCAGAGTAACCCCTTAACACTTATTTTATTCATCAAACTTATCACATTTCGCACACCAAACAAACAAATAATCATATACTAGTATCTCAGCTTCGGTTGTATAAAAAAAAAAAGCAATCTAGTGTTGTTGCTCTCAGGAGACATAATAAGCAGAAGGGAATCCTTTGTATGAATCAGCGAATGCAGCTACGTTCCCTGGACGAGAGAAGACAACCTGCATTGTATTTGAATTTAAAATTATTCAAAATCTCAGTGTTTACAGCAAGAAATTAAGAAGCATGCCTTATTTTTCTGGTATATGTTAATGTTAATTTACCTGGTAGTTTCCAAGGGTAAGAGTCTTGAAACCAGCTGCGCAATAATCGAAATAATATTCCCACGTCCTTATGAATTGATCATCAAATCCAAGAGCCATGATTGGTCTGCACAGATCAAACGTATTTTTGTGTGGAAATGTGAGTAAACAGAGTGAAGTTAGAAGATAAAACAGAGGAAATGTATTTCTTTTTTCAAAATATAACTTACTTTTGTCTCTCCAAGAAGTTCTTCCTCCACAATCTCAATGTTTGGTAGTAATGAATTCCAATGTTCTCAACGTGTTCAATGCTGTTATATATGCAGTTTGTAGATGGATTTTACAAAGAGATACCGGCTTAAAAAAGACAAAAGAAAACAAAAATTTGGGTGAAGAAGATCGTACCATAGCCTAGAAGAAGAGGACATGGCTGAAGTAACTCTAGCTAAAGAAGGAAGGCATCCACCAGGGAATATGTATTCTTTAATGAAATCTGAACTTAGTCTATACTCGTTGTAACGCTCTTCGGGTATCGATATGAACTGTTATAATCAAAAACATTAGGAAAACAATCAATGATTTGTGAAAACATTTGAGGATGTCTTAGAAGAGAAGTATTGTTGTTACCTGCAAGACTATTAGGCCATCTTGTGCAAGCGAAGCTTCACATCGACTGAAAAACATCTCCATGAACTCATGTCCAACCGCTTCTAGCATCTCGCTGAAATACCAAAAAATGTTATTACATAAGACAGATAAATTGTAGAGTTATGTCAACAGATAGAGAGTGGGAAACAAGAGTTTTACCAAGATATAATCCTATCATATTTGTGAGCATCAGATAGTTGGCGATAATCGCAGAGCTTAAACGTAATCCGGTCCTGAAAATTCATAAGTCATATTGTTAGTCATAGCCTTGGAAATCAGAAACCATGATCCATAGATGGATTATGCAAACCTCAAGTCCAGCTTCTTTCACTTTTTCTTCTGCATATTTAAGTTGTTCAATGGATAGTGTAATGCTAGTGTATTTTCATCCAGTTCTTCTCACTACTTCTATGGCCAAAGTTCCCCATCCGCATCCAATCTCCAAAACCTCATGGTGTTTCTCTACCCTCGCCTGAAAATGTCCCACGATGGTTAGTTCAAGAACAGAGGAAAATGCCAGGTTCTTGGTCTGAATGAAGAAAATGCTTTTCGAGATCTTCTTACCTTATCAATCAGAAGAGATATTTTTCTCATTTGTGCAGTTTTCAGATCCTCATCATCTGACTACAAACGATATAATGGTGAAAGGTTGAAGTCAGAATCACAGGAAAGCAAGAGAAATAGAGAAACCGAATCCCAAGTTTTTTCATGGTCACCTTGAATACTGCAGAGGAGTAAGTCATGGTATCATCCAAGAATAAACTGAAAAGCTCGTTGCTCTGTGTAACCCAATAGAGAACTTGATTATAAACCCAAAAAGACCGGGAAAACATGCATCGAGATTTTAAGAGAGTTTGGAGGTTCAGGCTACTTACAAGATCATAGTGACGAGAAATGTTCCTGCGAGCTTGAGTTAAAGTGTTCTGCCTAGAGACATGCTTTAGAAAATACTTTGCAGATGCTAAACCAGCAGTCAGAAACATCGGTGTCCACCATCCCCTGCGAGATAAAAAAACACAAGTTAAAGCTTAGGAGACATTGTTTTCACTTTTCAGGCCAATCATGAATCCTTAATGCAGAGATAGCATAAAGCTTTTTACCTTTTCTTGGCAAGATTTGACTTTGGTGAGCTCAGATCTCTGTTAGCAATGAGAATCTGAACAAATTTAATCAAGAAGATAAACATCATCAGAGATAGCTCGAATGAAACAAGAAAGAAATAAGAATAGACTCAATATCTATGCTTCTACAAGTATATATTATGTACCATAATCAGATTCAAAAGTCCCGAGTCTTTATCGACGAAAGAAAAATCTCCATTGATATAAGCATCTGCAAGTCCTAAATCTGCTTGTGTCATAACCTGCGAGACAAGAATCAAGAATCAGTAAGGTTCTTGAGCTATGTAAAGGCTATTCGTAACTTTCTCATTGTCTTCTATATGTACCTTCCAGTAAAATTGAGGACTGTGAATCTTGAGGATAGATTTTAAAGGACAAGTAGAATCTTTTCCCCCAAACGTGAACATCGTTCCCCCTTATTCTAGTATTCTGTTTAACTCATTGCGAGGTAAGTATTTAATGTAACAATTAATGGCGTAACATAATATGACCTAAACAGAGGAGATAGAGTGTGCCTCACGTTACAGAACCGGTCGATATGAATTGTCCCATGAATCTAGTAACGAATAACCGAGCCCCTGATTCTGTCAAGGAAGGGACCATATGTCGCGGATTATTCAATAGAGCGGCTTCTTTCCCTAACAAACCGCGTGCAGCCGCCATACCAGCCTGAAGACATTATCAACAAAACTGTAAGTTATTACAAAATCAAATGTGTAGTAAAGAGAAAGGGGCTTTAATTATATAGAGTTTGATCATTGCCTTTAGTCCGTCTTCATGGAAACCGTAACCTGAAAAGGCAAATTCAGCTAAGGATTAGACAAGAAAATCCTGAAAACACTCGTTGCTTTAGGTTTTAAGAATCTAGGGTTTAATTACCCTGGTAAGCACCACAGAACCACAGGTTACGCTTTCCCTGAATCTTGTGAAGCTCCTGTGACGCTGTCCAAGCTGCAACTGAAGGCACAGGGTGACCAGTGGTCCATTTGAGCAATGTTTTCTTAAGGGTCTGGTCAGGGTTAAGCGTTACAAAGAACGGTTCACATCCCTCCCCAAGGTTCTGCACCAATACACATCAATAGTCCTCATCAAGATTTACATTAAAGCTAGTTGCTAACCGGTATTTAAAAGTATATATGTAGATCGTGTCTTATACCTGAAGTATATTGAGCCAGTATGTTACACATACTTTCTTTTCCGTACTCCCTAAGAAATTCCACGCACTCCAAGCTGCTTGATTTCGTGGCATCAAATCAATGTCGTGATGGAGATATATATCGCTGCAACCGATAACGGAAATTTAACGAAACAGAATTTTCAGATCAAAATAATAAAAGGTGTGAATGCTGTTTTACCTGTAAACATATCGGAAAGCACCAAGAACCCTGGTTTCATCAAATGTGACTTGTTCGCCAAGCAATCTCAGAGCATCTGGTGCGTGCATAGCCAATATGCACCGATCGAATACTTCTTGAGATCCATCTCCACTTGTTACAGTGACACAACCATCCTCAGATGTCAACACAGATTTTACATCGCAGCTTGTTCTGATCTTGCATCCTAGTCGCTCTAATTCTGCCCTAACCTGATCGGTAACACGTCAGGCTCAAATACGAATACCTTACGCAGCATAAGCCTGTGTACATATCATTGGTTTAGTTTAGAACCTTTGCAACATAAGTCTGAGAACGTCCTGCAACAGTTAGCCACTGTGGCCTCCCAAAAATCTGAAAAGAAAAACACGAAATCAAGCAACAAAACACCGAGAAAGTTGTTTAAAAAAGGAGAAAGATGAGAGAGGAATAATGAACCTGAAGAAGATGGTGGTTGCAGCAAAACGAAAGAACAGAGTAAGCAGAGAAGCTTAAGACACCATCTGATGAACATGACCAAATCGAACCACATATCGGAACCTAAACTCCATAGACATATATATCGAGGTTACTTCTTGTCCAAGAAAACTTCAAATGACATTTTGACGGATCAGTTAATGAAGAGGAGGGCCTCACCAAGTAAGCATTCTGAAACAACTCAGAGTATCCACGGGAATTGAGGAACTCTCCTAAGGTTTCGTTTCGACTAATATCTGGATTAGCCTCGAGCTCTTCAATGTATTTTAAAACATCTTCTTTAAATTTAACGATTTCTCTGATCATCTGCCAAAAATAAGGATTCAAAGCGTTCTTCTTCTGAGAAAATAAGCCCGAGACGCCATTGCGGCTTCCCCATTCACAACCTTTGCCATTGTCAAGGCTTACTGCGAAAGACATGTCTGAAACCTCCATGTCTACTCCAAGATTCTCGAAGAATTCCATCATGTTTGGATATGTAACCTATCATGAACATAATATATGATCAATATCCAAAAGTTCAAGCTATGAACAATATAAGAACAAACTCTAATATATGAACTTTCAAAGATTCGGATATGTCATTACATTATTTTCATTGCATTTTGAGACTAATTTTGTCTAATATGAATAATTTGTTTATACAATTCAGCGCTTCATGTAACTATTTGTGTACCATCACTAATTAACTATATAATTAGTTTGTTTGATTATGAGATATGGAGAAATTGCGGACGTGAAATTCCAAACAGTGGATAAGTTATATATTTCGAATGGTGACAAGATGATAATGAGCTGTTCTATCATTTTCATTGCATATATAAGAAAGAAAAAACACACAGTTTCTTGTCGTATATATAAGAACGACAACAAAAAACATCTAATCAAGAAAAATTCCTAGTTGGTCTTTATTTGAATACAATGGATAGGTTGAACCGTATATAGGAGAACACTTAATTCTTAAACAATACGTTTGACTTAATAAAAGAAAAACCATGCTAAAACTTGTTGGTCAAATATAAAAATTCCAATTGCTACATTTGGACAGATATATAAAGTAATTTTTTTTTTTTGAACGACTATATAAAGTATATATCTATATATTCATTCCCAAGGTTTAGAAAGAAGAATAGGTTTTATGGGAAAAAATAAAAGTAAAACAAGAAAAAAACACAACACAAGGTATGGTCCATCTGTGGACAGTGCCTCTCTCAATTATCATCATCTCACGTTTTTCACGAAAATAGAAAATTCCAGAAATATACAACTTTATTTTTTTATGAAACAAAACAAAACTAATCAAAAAGGATAAAATGGAAAAAAAAAAATTGAGCGAAAGGGAAAGGGATACGTACACGATTAAAGACCATGAAACCAAGGTCCAAGTCAACGCCATCAAAACGCACCGTTTTAGCATGACCTCCTAATGAATCTTCTTTCTCGTACAATACAACTTCTTCGACTCCTTGATTAGCAAGAACGTACGCACTTCCTAATCCACTTATTCCACTTCCTATCACCGCCACTTTCATTTCTCTTCTTCTTTTTTTTTTTTTATTGAAAAAACAATTCAATTTTTTTTATAGTGAAAAACTTAATTATCCTCCTGCATTGTAGAAAATAGGTTATATATACATTTTGACCTGATATAACGGGATTGGATTCTCAACGGATATGCGAATAACGAGTTTTTCGTTATAGAAAATTGGAAATTTTTCGTACATAATTTAAAGAGACACAATAATAAATCTTCTTTTTTTGTTTTTTAATACATTTGACCTACTTATGTAATTTAGATCTGTTGCATTAAAGATGAGTACAGACAGTGTGGTAGACTAGAATTTATTAGTCTACCATCTCCTAAACAAAACAAAAAAACTAGTTGTAATTATTTATATATTGGAATCTACAATATTGCATTAAAGACGGTAACAATGGTAGACTCGAATCTATTATCGAGACTCGAAACTATTATCGAGAGTGAGTGACTCTTCTTCTTCTACCTTCTCATAAATCCAATTTATTTAATTTCGGAATCTACTCATATATGTACAAGTATATGTATAACCAGAGACCCCAATATAATGGAGACACCAATGAATAAATTTTGTTTTTATAAAAAAAGAGAAAATGTAGTTAGTAATTTTACCTTCTTCTTTTAAAAAAAAGTTGGAACACAATGGATTTGGATCTGGAAATGGATTCAGAGTTCCTTGAAATGAGTTTAGATTAGATACGCGGATTTCTTGAAATTCTGAAACTGAAACTGGGTTTTTGTTTTGCCCTTTTCTTCTGATTATGGTTTTAAGAAATGAGATCAATCTGAGGAAAAAAAAAAGATAACAAAAGCGAAATTGAAATTGAAGAAATTGGAGTGGGATTGAAGAATTTAGGAGTGAGCGTGTCTATTGGATGAGTTTGAGAGGAAACACTTGTGCCAAGGAGATAAGCCAGCCACATTGTGTTTTGTGCATATATGGCAAATCCATATATATATAGCCCCCACAACTTTAAAAAAAAAAAAATAGCCCACAAGTTAAAGCTGTGTTTGGCTCACTTTTAACACTCGGCGTTTGCGTTTCAGTAATGGTCCCGTTTTCTATTTTTTATTTATTTTATTTACAGTTTCAATGAAATATATTCCCTTGATGTTAAAAAAAAAAATGAAATATATTCCCTAATTTTTCTATCTAAATGCTTTTGGATACTTCTTGCTTCTTAGTTCCCATTGGGCCTAAAGAAGAATCTCATTTCTGTAAACACATGGCAATAATTATAATAATTAGTAGGTTTACGGGGCATTTCTGTAAACTTACTGATGGTTTACGGGTCAACAAAAACAAAAATTTACCTTATCTGATATTATTGTTGTTATTATGTTTAAGTAAAATAGTTTTTTTTCAATTTTATAAATTCACATTTCTTATTCTATTCATATATTTCCTTTTTAAAAACGTATATATTATTTTTAAATAATACTTTGGCTTTTGTGTTTAAGAGAAAGAAAAGAAAAAAAAAACCATGATACATGTTTTGGTCGTATGATTAAATAGGTAATCAGTATTGATATAGAAAAAATATTTAAAAGACTATACAAGATTTTCTCATTTTATAAAATGGAAAAGGAAAAAATCTTCCACAAATAAGAGAAGGAAACACATGAAAATGTTGGAATATTGCTGCAGTGTTATCTGAATACTTTTTATGATTAAATGAGTATTTTAAACCAAGTAACTTGATCAGACCAGAAAATATTGAAAGATGGAGAAAGAAAAACATAATATCATGGTGTTGTGGATCTAAAGAAAGAGATATATGGTGTACTGTTATATTATTTTCGATGGCTATTTTCTGATAATAAAAAACAAAGAAAATATCAATTCTTTGAAAATGATAGAAACAAATAAATCTAAAATGTAGTATTTTTTTTAACCACAAAAATGTTGTGTTTTTAGGAAGTTGAAATCATAATAGGATTGGATCTCTTTCTTGAAAAGAGAAAGATGATTATTTTTTAATAGAAAACTAGCGAGAATAATTTACTTAACATGATCCTAATCAAGGGATTGAATAACTGTTTAGAAAAGATTTTGCGCTCTTTGTATCGGATATTATACCTAACAAAATGATGTCCTTAATCGTCAAATTTTGCGAGTTATAAAATAGACTCGGTATTATACGCTCCTAAGAGTATCTTAAACCCAATATCAAATTTGGTGCTAAATTGTATTTTGCAATAAAATCTACTACAACTCAATTTCATTTGCAATTGCAAAATGGTATAATGCTATTTTGGTTTAAAATATAGAACCATCTCATTTTCAATTGCATTTTGCAATTGAACTTTTTATTTATAAAATAGTCCTTCAAATTTTACATACTTTCACTTTTAGAGTTATAAATAATTATTTTGATGATAATTTCTTTTTTTATGATTATAAATATTAAAACACACTAATATATAAAATTAAAATGCAAATAACATTATTTAATAGAAAATATAAAAACATAATACTAAATTTAAAATAATTAAAAAGTACTGAAATTAAAAATAACAGAAAATAAATTTAGTACAACAGTGATTGGTCATCGTCTTCCTCGTTCTTCTTCATTTTCGTTCATCCTTCTCTGATATATGATGGATCTGGTTTCGGTAATTGTGGATTGTTTACGGCTGACTTATGGATTGGAAACGAAGAGTCCACTCGAGAAAACAAAGAGTCCCCTCGAAAAAACGAAGAGTCCCCACTTTGGTAATTGTGGATTGTTTACGGCTGACTTATGGATTGTTTACGGCTGACTTATGAATTGTTTACGGCTGACTTAAGGATTGTTTACGGCTGACTTATGGATTGGAAACGAAGAGTTCTCTCGAAAAAACGAAGAATCTCCACTCGAGTTCGTGAAAAAGGAGACAAAATGCGACGGATATAAGAGAAGCGGCCGGAAGAGACGATACGACCGCCGGAAGAGACGAGGTTTCGCCGAGAGAGAGAGGTTTTTTTCTGTAATTGTTGTTAATGACGTGGATTTAATTTTTTTATCTTAATGAGATGGATTAAACTAAATTTTGATTAATCATTTTTTAATTAAAAAATTTCAAATTAATCAAGGATGTTAATAGTTTGACGACTAGTTACGTACAAAATAGTTTGACGAAAAAAAGAAATTATTTATATATTAGTTACTTACCAAATACTTTTGTGGAATTCTGATATTTGTCAAGAAAAAAAATGAAGAAGCAAAAATGTGTTTTAGAATCTTAGAAAGTCAATATTAAACCATTTAAGCATTTTCAGTTTAATGAATAATGAAGATATACATAAAATTACAATATCTTTTATTAAGACAACTCTAAGTAATTTATTTATTTTATTTCAATGAGAGTTATGACTTATGAGACCTATATATAATTCAACCATTTAATTTTCTTATTTACATTTGTATTACTTGGAAAATTTATGAAATATACTATGAAAATGTATCATTTTATCATAATGAGTTTTAATTATTTTCGAAAATATAATACTAATATATAATCAAAAAGTTGTTTGGAACAGAAAGACAGTTTTCAATATCAACTTTGTATGTTATTTCATGAAAGATTACAATATTATATACAAACTAAAGGGAAATGATTTTCCAAAAATCTTTCGACATCAAGTTTTCTATAAACTTTAAAAAGCAGATTCCAAATTTTATGATCGACGATAATTCTCGTTTTGCATGGTACATGATTTGAAATTGTAATATTACTATTAGGTTGGAGTATGGATAAAGTTCAAAAAAAAAAAAAAATTTGAGTATGGATTGTAATAATATCATTATTCAGTTGGAGTATGGTTTTTTCGTGTACCCAATTTGAAAGCGAATTCCTTTTTCTTTTTTTTTGTTCTAAAAATTACAAAAATCAACAAAAAATAATTATAAGAAAACAGACTAAACAGACTAAGCTATAACTAGAATCATAGCACGTGTCTTTTTTTGAAAGAGGAGCTTTAAAAAATGTATGATTTTATTGGTCACAAAAAAAAAATGTTATGACTTTCTAAATCTGGTAATAAAGAGACGACAAGATTCGTACCAATTAGCATCAAAAGACATATTAATACTTATATGCACCAAACTGAATTTTTTATGTTGGTTGTATGTATGCAATTTTATTGATTAATTTATTATTTATACGTGCTACTTATATGCACCAAACTGAATTTTTTAAACTAAAAAAACACGAAGGGCCAATTGCATGGGTGTTATTAAAATGAAAGCGTGTACTGTAGAAAGACCATATACGCATTTTTAAAGACGTGGAATTATTTTAGAACCCACATTCGTCCACCGGGTTACATCTTTCCACATGACCTAATCTCTCATATAATATTGCAAATCATATTTTAGAACCTTTTAGTTTTCTCCCCTTTCAGTCTTTTTAAAAAAATATATTTTATCCTTTCTTTTGTCAACAACCCCTTCAATTCTTTTAAATTAAGGTCAATTAGATATCTAACCAATTTGCACCCAAAAAAAAAAAAATATCTAACCAATTTTCAATAAACTTTTAAGAATATAGCACCACTAATGTGGTATTTGGGTGAGTAACTAACTGAACCAACTTTTGTCATTTTTTATCCTTGCACATAAAAAGTCATGAACCGAAAGAGCTGGGATGAGAGACAAAATTGATGATGTCATAAGGTAGAAATTGTTGTTGTGTAAAACAAATATACTTATCACTAATGATTTTATTTATTGTATTAATTTAATAATATTACTTCATTAAATCTTGTAATATTACAAAACAAAAAACATATTTTTTTGCATCTAAATCATTTAAATTTATAAAAACGAATACAATTTTTTTAAGAGATGAATACATACGATACTATTTTTATTTTGTATCTGCGTGTTTGTCCAGTGCTGCATAACATTCGAAACATGTCGTTAGACTTCATTGTTGAGAAAATGGATTGTGAACAATAACATAGATTCAAAAACCCTAAAACATCTCTGTAACAAAATGCATAACTTTAAACATACAAATAACTAAAACTCATGATTTAAAAAATAGTTGCATGAAACATCGCTTTGAAAAAATTGAGTAGTTTAGTTAATACATTATATATAGGAAAACATAGATAAAATGAAATAAGTTGTGTATTATATACTTTTTATATAAAATCAAACTATACTATATGAATATGTAAGATAAATTTGCGAGTCAAAAATAAACTCCAATTATATTATCGAGTATCCCAATTAGTAAGTAACTATGTGGTGTAGGTTTGATAAGGATATAACCGATAATATTGTAGATTACATAGAAAATATTGTGTAGATTTTGTTTTAGTTAGTTTATAAATTATACATATGGCTACAGACGTTGACGCATACACGTCACTTTTTTAAAGACTAAATTAAGAGTAAGTTTAGTAATGACAAAAATAATATAGATAAATGACAATTTATTAAATTGTAATTAACAAATTAAAAAAATAAGATTGATAAAAATTTGGGTATGAACTTCAATGGATGACTTTATTAATTGCAGCGTTAAAAATATTACATAATAAATAATACGTAAAAATAATAACAAAAACTCATATATATCTCTGAACCTTTCTAAAAATTGGGGCTTTCAACAAAATTAAAAAAAAAATCATATCATAAGCTTTATATGGTTACGTTAGAAATCCAATTTATAATTTGGACATCGGCTCTAAAAATAACATATTACATTAATAAATCGCACGTCCCATAATTTAAAAGTTATATTTAAAGCCTTGACTCATTTATATATATAAAAAAAAAAAAAATAAAAAAAAAAAAAAAAAAAAAAAAAAAAAAAAAAAAAAAAAAAAAAATTAAAAAAAAAACGTTTAAACTTGTTACATTTTAACCATTCTTGTTCTCCACATCTTTCCGCTTAGTATTGGAATTAATAAATCCGTAGCATCACCTAGCTAAACATCGAGAGCATTTCTTTCATTTAAATTCAAGAATCTAATGGTTTCGGTTTGGAGACCACGTCATTAGTTCACCATGTGGCACACAAAGTCCCTGATTCTGAAGCTGACAATGTGCAATTACCACACTCCGTAATCTGCTATAAAAATTATTATCTATGATCATGAAAAATCGGCTGAAAACAATTCCCTTCGAGTCTATAGATCCGAACCAGAGATTGTTCAATTCGTTAAGGGAAGATTGCTCTTGGAAAAAAAAAAAATTATTGGCCACATAGTTGGTGTAAAATTGCCACAAGTCTACAATATCTATAGTATCCAATGCGCTATAAAAATTTTGATACTTTAAAATTATTCAACACGGTCCAATAGTCCTTTATTGTCGTTGTTCAAAAAGCTATGAATATCCCGTAATGCTTCATTCATTGGATTAACATCTTCCACAGCCACATTTTCAGTTTCCGTCAATGGTGATATGGAAGAAAAATTGTTATCGAGTGCGTGTGGACTTAGACAAAAATGCTCGATTTCATTGTATTTGTATGCTATAGTCAGCACAATGTTCTCTCAAAACATTTAACCAAGTGATGGTGTGTTAGTAATTCTTATTTGTGGAGGAATTACTCTATTGGTCTAGGTCAAAGATCGATTTCCATCAAACGTGGAATTATCTAACTACTTTCATTTGGCTAGTCAAAAAAGTAGCATGTTTTATGTCCATTAAAAAATCCGGTGAATGCACTACTCGACAGCTATATTCACTCGACAGCTATATTCACTCTGAAGGAATTAGTCGACTGGTAAAACTTGAATCACTCTCTAGTTATATAAGAAAACACATTTGAATTTGAAAGCATCAATGTTCTCTCACTAATTTTATCTTTGATTTAAAGTTGACCTAAATGTTTTCCATTGAAGCAGCCATAGTAGGCTAGTATATTTTGGATACGCTTGTTGATCATAGTTTAGTCAATTCCCACAAAGATTTATGCTTTGACAATGATATTATATATACAAACAGAAGTCAAAGTCTCCCATTAATAAAACCAGAAAAATCAAAGTCTCAGTCGAAGAAAATAACATAAACACATCTTGAAGTTGATAAATTTGAATAAAAATGAGCTGATTATAAAGTAAGACGTGAAGTCTGAAATGAATATCCTAAATTTAAGGGAGAAGACCGCCACCAAGTCAAATAAAAATTACAACTAGAGTTTCCAAGTAAATTATTTTCTACATATGATTCGTTTTGTTATGAGCAATTCTTTTTACTGTTCATCAATCTCATTTTATAAGGAATTGACGTTAGGGTTGGGATGGATCTAGATACAGTATCCAAAACTTTTAATGTATTCGAATCGCCAAATATTATTGTACAACTATCCGGATTCAGATTATTTTGCCACGAATCTAAAATTTTATAATCCGGATCCGGACACTCCGGATCCGGACACTCCGGATATCCTAATTTTTAAAATGGATCACAGCGAATTTCAGTTGGATTTCGGATCCGAATAATAATTACAATTATTACCATAATTAATGTATTATAACAAAAAAGCTACATTATATTGATTCCTATTTTACATGATACATTATATTGATTCTTATTTAACATAATACACTATATTAACAACTTTATTTCTATCAGGCCAATTTTGCTAACAATTTTGACTTAATATATTGGCCATTTCCATATTTCCTCCATTTTAATTTAAAGTTTTTCATATATTAAAAAATAAATATTCCTTTTTTTAAGAAAGTAAATATCCCTTATTAATACATTATATAATGTGATATCACTAATTATAATAAGTTAAAAGAGTAGAGTTTAAACTGAAAAAATTATCAAAAATATGCATTTGAAAATGTAAAACAACACATAAGGAAACAAAAATTAAATTCTAAAACGAACATTTTTAATATCGACAAATCACAAATGTATTATCAGAAAAAAAAAACAAATCGATGAATATTATATTTTTAAGTAAGTGGCTTTTCTCGTGATAGATAAAATTATATTAGCGTGTAGCGTCAAAGAGAGCGAAGGAAGCGAGAAAAGAAAAAGTGTTTGGTCAAAAAATGGAAGCGGCGACGAAACAGAGTGTTACAAATCAGCTTCTCGCCGTGAAGTCAGCCTCCGGCAAGACTTACAGCCAATTAGCGGCGGAGACGGGTCTCACCAACGTCTACGTAGCCCAGCTGCTCCGTCGCCAAGCCCAGCTCAAACCCGATACGGTCCCGAAGCTCCGGGAAGCTTTACCGGCCCTGAACGACGAACTCATCGGCGCGATGATGTCTCCTCCGTGGAGATCATATGATCCCAACCTCATCCAAGAACCCACTATCTACAGGTTTCTATTCGAATTTAATTTTGGGGTTTTTTTTTTTTTTTTAATTTCTGGGTTTTAAAATTGATTTTTTTCTTCTAGGTTGAATGAAGCAGTGATGCATTTCGGTGAGAGTATAAAGGAGATTATCAACGAAGATTTCGGCGACGGCATGTGAGTTTTATAAAATCATGCTTCATATTTGTGAGATTATCAAAGTATTGTTGAATTGATGAATTTATTTAAGTGGAAGATATGTATAGAATCACAATGTTTTTAGTATGTAAAGTCTGAGTTTTGATGGTTACGAGTCATGATTTAGTAGAATCTTTTGCTCTGTTTTGTTCATATGGTGAGGATTGAATTGAAAGTTTCTTGATTTTATCGACATGTCTAGTTCCTTCTCTGGTGTTATCTATGATCATCATATAAACTTTGTGAAATTTTAGGAAAATCTAGTTGTTTAAACACTTTAAGAGCTGACTATAAGAAGACACTTAAATGTTAAGGGGTGATTGGAAAATTCGATTTTTCTCAGACCATGTTAGGATTCAGATGCTGCATACAAACTGTTTGTTGATTCCATTGCAGCCGAAACAACTAGCTTAATAGCTATAGGATCATCTTCCATAGGCTGCATTCAATTTTGGTCCATTGTTTCCTGGTTTGCTTTCTCCATAAGCCAAAACTTTGTCCTGTAAGGCCACTGTTGGCTCTTATTCATGCGCATAGTTTAGTTTCTTGAGTTAGTGTAGGTTTGTTCCTTGTAAAGAAGTTAGAAGGTAATAGTACAGTTTAGTAGTTTCCTCTTAACGAACAAGATTGCTGTGCTATTAGCTCATTTGATTGCTGGTTTCCTAAGAAGTAGTGTATAGAGCAAAAGAGCTGGTGTATATTTGAAGCTGAGCCTTTGTTACATTGTTTTAGCATGTCGGCGATAGACTACTATTGCTCTGTGGACAAAGTTAAAGGAGTGGATGGTAATAATCGCGTGGTCGTGACACTTGATGGGAAATATCTTTCGCATTCCGAACAGGTTTGTGTTTCGTTTATATAATCTGTTGTATTCGCAAACGTTTGAATAATTCGAGATCGTTTTTTTTGTCGCAGAGGACGGAGAATATGGTCTCAAGGATAAACCTCAGGGGAAGTACAAGCGAGTGATACGAACGCAAGAAGCAAGCCTTTACATATCCACGAAAGCCTTATTTCTAAGCTGTTGTAACAACATTTATGGTGTTTGTTAATCTCTGTACTGTATGCAACTCCACACTCTCTCAGGTTAAAGCTGTTTCATGAAGTTCTGATTCATGCTGAATATCGATTCAATAAAGCTCCTGGGTGCAGTCTTATATTCATATATCATTTGCCTTGTATAATGTCTTCAAACTTCTACGAATTCACACATTAAAATATTGTTACCGTAGTTCTCCAAAGTTTGCTTGAATCATTTTAATAAATCTTAAAAATCCTTTGAAATTTGAGGAAATTTGTATAAATATCCTAAAATGAGAGTAAACGAGGAGTGAGAAGATGCATAAGAGAATTGAGTTTTTATTAATATATATATATATACTCAGATCTGAAGTTGAGACTCGTGATCGAATTGATAGCATCGATAATTTTAAGGGATATTATAAGTTTATCTTCTCCTAAGGTGGTGTGGCAAGAAAACTTTGACGAGATGAAGTACAAGCTAATGGTATGAATGTAAAACATTATAATACTTATTATATTATAGTACAAGTTATTTCGACAGTACAAACACTTTGGCACACAAACTATGGAAACTTTAAAAGAAAACAACACAAGAAATGATTCATCTACTACTCTTGTTTTGTCAGAGCAGAAGGGAAACTATGGAATGGATCCCCAAACGCAGCAGTGTTCCCCGGACGTGAGAAAACTACCTGAAATATTGCAGAAAACGCATACAATAATTCAAATTCAAGTCTATGTTGAGTAACATTGAGGGAAGAAGAAGCATGTCTGTGTTTTGTGTTACCTGGTAATCTCCAAGGGTGAGAGTCTTGAAGCCAGCTGCACAATAGTCGAAATAGTATTCCCATGTCCTTATGAATTTATCGTCGAATCCAAGATCCATGATTTGTCTGTACAAATAGTATAAAATTTTGTTGTTTGGACTTGTGAGTGCAAACATACAGAATCCAAACAGAAAACAGAGGAAATGGTTTTAGCCTTTAAGCTTACATTTTTCTCTCCAATAAGTTCTTCCTCCAGCATCTCAACGTTTGATAGTAATGAATCCCAATGTTCTCAACGTTCTCAATGCTGTAATTGTTTTTTGAGTGTCAGACAAGTAAGATGAAAAGAAAACAGAGAAACTGCACTTGAAGCTAATAAACTCTGATGAACAGAAAGATTTTACCATAACTTAGAAGAAGAGGCCATAGCTGAAGTAACTCTAGCAAAAGAAGGAATGCATCCTCCTGGGAATATGTATTCTTTAATGAAACTTGAACTTAGTCTGTACTCATCGTAAAGCTTTTCTGGCATCGCTATGAACTGTTATTATAGTTAAAACATTAAAAAAAAAAACAATCAACGGTTGTGCAAACATGAGATTAGATATATATATGCTCGAAGGGAACTGTGACGTTAATTACCTGCAGGACAAATATGCCGTCTTCTGCGAGCGCAGCTTCACAATGTTTGAAGAATGTATCCATGAATTCGTGGCCAACATGTTCTATCATCTCGCTGAAACATCGAAAATGTTATGTCATAAGACTCATAAGACAAAGTACAGATTTATATACATGAGAGATGAAAAAAAAAGAAGATATTACCAAGATATAATCCTGTCATATTTTTGAGCATCAGATAGTTGGCGATAATCGCAGAGCTTAAACGTAATCCGGTCCTATCATTAAGAAGTTATATCTCGTTAGTCATACCCTTGGAAATCATAAACCAAGATCCAGAGATGGATTAGACAAAACCTCAAGTCCAGCTTCTTTGACTTTAGCTTCTGCATATTTAAGTTGCTCAATAGATAGTGTAATGCCGGTGTACTTGCATCCAGTTCTTCTCACTACTTCTATGGCCAAAGTTCCCCATCCACATCCAATATCCAAAACCTCATGGTGTTTCTCTACCCTCGCCTGAAAATCTCCGTTGTGAATATTCAAGAAAAGAGAAAATGACAGGTTCTTGTTCTAAATCAAGAAAATGCCTTCCATAGAAGTTACCTTATCAATGAGGAGAGAGAATTTTCTCATTTGTGCAGTTATCAGATCTTCATCATCTGACTATAAACGTGTTAACCAAGAAAAGATTAAAGTTAAAGTCACAATACAGTAACAGAAAAGCAAGAAAAAAGAGTCAAGTTATTAAAGACATCTTATTGTCACCTTGAATATCGCAGAGGAATAAGCCATGGTATCATCCAAGAACAAAGCAAAGAACTCATTACTCTGCAAAAAACACCCAATTATGAAGCAAATTTGAATCCCAAAACAAACGTTCGTCTTGAGACAGAAAGGATGTGGGCATAAGAGCACTTACAAGGTCATAGTGACGAGAAATGTTCCTTCGAGTTTGAGTCAAAGTGTTCTGCCTAAAGACATGCTTTAGAAAATACTTTGCAGATGCTAAACCAGCACTTAGAAACATCGGTGTCCACCATCCCCTGCAAAAATAAAATAAAAAAAAACCAAATGGAGACAAGTGAAAGCTTACAATATAATAACTTAACTGAAAGTTTGAAAGCTTCACCTTTTCTTAGCAAGATTTGATTTCTGTGAGTTCAACTCTCTGTTAGCAATGAGAATCTGCAAGTTTTCATGATCAAGCAGATAGATGTCACAAACTGTTTAAACTCAATCTCTAAAATTAAAAGTGGGATTTGGGAAAGATTCGAGAGATAAACGTAAGTTATTCTCTTTCAGAAAAACATAAAACATAAGTTATGATATTCACAACATTCGATTTCAATATTAATCATAAAGTTTTCACATGATATTAATCATGAAGTTTGGTTTGGTTTTTATTGGTTCGGGTTATGGGTACCCGATCGGTTCCCGAGTTTTACCCGAACCGAACTGGGAAGCGAAGTAAATTTGCTCAAGAACCAATCAGTTATTTGGCGATAACCGAAACCGAAACCGAACCGAACCGCTTTATTCGGGTTGGGTCGGGTCCGCCGGGTCCGGGTCGGATGCCCAGGACTAATCAAGCAGATAGATGTCACAAACGGTTTAAACTCAATCTCTATGCTTCAATTAAGTGTATGTACCATGATCAGATTCAAAAGTCCTGTTTCTTTATCGACAAAGGAAAAATCTCCATTGATGTAAGAATCAGCTAGTCCTAAATCTGCCTCTGTCATAACCTGTTTGGTAAAAAAAAACTAAGTGAGCTTCAGAAAAAAAAAAACATTTTTTACTGATACAAAGGCTACTAGCTAACCTTCCAGTAAAACTGAGGACTGTGAATCTGTAAAACAGATTTCAAGGGACATCTCGAGTCCTTTCCTTCGAAAGTGAACGTTGCTCCTCCTTCTTCATGTAAACTGTTGGGATCTAATTAATAAGTAAATGTAACATTCCGAAGAAACTAATGACAAAAATATGAGTATAAGGGGGCTCACGTTATAGAACCAGTTGATATGAAATTTGTCAAGAATCTTGTAAAGAATAACCGAGCTCCTTTCTCGGTTAGAGAGGGTTCCATGTGTTTCCCTAACAAACCTTGTGCAGCCGCCATATATACCAACCTGGCATAATATTCACAAACTTTCAATTTACAAAAAAAAAAAAAAAAAGTACTCATCAAGAAGAGTAATGAATTTGATTCATCATGGAATAATCAATGCCTTTAGCCCTTCTTCATGAAAACCATAGCTTACAAGAAGGCAAATGAAATGAACCAAATGAATATTGACAAGGATTAAACTATAGAATTAATCAATATGAGTAGGAAAAATACCTTTGCCTTTGGCACAAATTGGATTTAAACTAAAGATGGAGATTTGTGGAAGCTACATTACATTCACTAAAAGTAAAATCATGGTTACTTATATAGAAAATAAGCGAGAAGCTAAAGGCGTGTCCGGAGAGACATTTCATTTATGTCTTTGACAAAATAAGTACAGATAGATAACGTCGTCAACAAAAAAAAAAGGGTACAGATAGATAACGTGATTCTCATTCTATCATGAAGAAAGGCGAAATCCGGGATAAGCCTAATAATCTTCGCCACAATCCAATGGTTTTTAAATGTATTTTATATTTATGCGATCGAGAAGAAAATGACAAGTCGTTTTCATGTGATATCTGAGTTGGTTTCATTCGTAAATTGAAGTAGTTTCATGCAACTTTTTTTTTTTTGTTTTTTACAGTACGTGAATTTTCACGCAACTCATCATCATGATTCATGAACAACTTTTAATATTCAAAAGCAACGTAGTTACAGCACTCTTCGCTTTTGGAGACTCGATACTTGATACCGGCAATAACAAAAATATCGTGACTAATTCGAAATGCAATTTCTTTTCGTATGGTAGAAATTTTATGGGCGAAAAAGCTACCGGAAAATTTTGGAAATGGAAGAATTTTCTCAGATATGATTGGTACTATATGTTTTAAATAGCTTTATACAATTAATAAGGTTTCATTTTCAATATACATATATATAATAATCATGATTAATTACTAATGAAAAAGTTTTTATTTTAGCAAATTTTATTTGACAGTAGTCTTTTTAATTTTGCGCAGCCGGTGTTTGTTTCGCATCTGGTGGATCCGGATGAACGCAAATTACAAGTAAAAATTAATTATATTCCTTACAGTTAGTTATTTTGTAATCATTCTTAATTATCTTTTTTTCTTTTTGACATCAATTATCTTTTATTTTAATGTAAAAACTAGGTGATAACATGCGTCATGCGCAGGATGAAAAATCTATAAATAATTTTATAAAAGATGATTTTGAAATTGTTTAAAAGAAAAATAATTTAATCAGTTTTATATATATGTGAATAATATAATTTAATATTTCAAATTTTTGACATAATATTTTTAACTTGTTTTCAAGTTTAAATATTTATATTATTTGGTTAATTTATATGGTCCTATTAACAAACCATATAAACAAAAAAAATATTTATAAATATAGATATCTATTAAAATCACACATATCGAAGTATTTTTTATCGTAACCTAAATTATATTTTTAATTTGTTATAATTTTTTTAAATTAAAATCACACATTGTGACAATTAGGCAGCAATGCACATTGCGGCCAATCTTATCTTCCACAAACACATCAAACACATTGAGAATGATTGTCACTTTACTCGTGATGCTATTACTGATGGTTTTATTCAGAAAGCTCACGTTCGCACATCTGATCGACCGGCATACATGTTCACTAGGGCTCTTGGTTGTGCTTCGTTGTTACATCTTCTTAGCAAGCTGTGCATTTGTGATCTTCATGCTCTAACTTGAGGGGGAGTATTGTAAATAGGAGTACAGTAGAACCTCTATAAATTAATACTCGATAAATTAGTAAATTTTGTTGGTCCCGAGTCAGGGCAGTGTAAAAATTCGATAAGATAATAAGATAATAACTTTTTTGAAACTCTTATGTAAATATATGGTCTTAATAAAAAGGTAAATTAATGATTATACATCTAAGCATATATATCTACATATATAACTAAGGTAATATAGTAAAATATAATTAAATTATTGTTTTAAGTTTATAAACATTGTTGATTTATCTCTAAATTCTTTGATATGATATTTTCTAAATGAATTTTATAATTTCGAAAACATTTTTGTATTGTTTCTCAAAGTCCCAACATTATTAATTTATAGAGGTTTTACTATTTCCTATTCTAGATTAAGGATAATTAGTCTTTGTATAGGCTTTGGGGTTTTACATTGTAACCTATATATATGTTTGTACATCAATGAATATACGCAACATCTTCCGCTAAACGCTTTGACAGCCATGTCCTCAGGTTTGTTAATAAATCCAAACTCCAAATTGTAGCCGAAATCTGGAAAAAAAAGTTTGTGGTTTATTTCGGTACGGGTTATATCCAACCGGATCCGACCCGAGCGATATCCATTCTGAATTTTTGCAAATATGTTTAAAGCTAACCCGGATTAACCGATCCGGTAAACATGTAAACCTAACAACCAAACTAGAGAGAGATATATTTTTGATATTTTTATGGATGTATGTACAGTAGAAACTTTATAAATTAATAATAATGGTATTTTGATATTTTATTAATTTATATAGTTTTAATTTATCGATTCTGAATAAAATAAATTATTTATTAATAATTAATAAAAAATAATATTATCTTTAAAGTTTATAATATTTTTTATAATTTTATTTTAAAAATTAGAGATGAGTTGTAAAAATATTTTAATTTTAGTAAAAATAAACAACAATATGTACTCAAATTTTAGTTGGTTATCATAGTTATTTTTTGTATAAAATTATTTTTATGGTAATTATTAATTTATGATATTAATAGGGTTATATATCTACATAGATTTCTTAAAAAATTATATCTTATTATCTTATCAATTTGTGTTATATTTTGAATTGGAATAACTCATAATCGAATTTTTATTCATTTATAAAATTTATCGAATATTAATTTGTAAAATTTTTACTATATAGGTTTACAGCTGTCCAAAAAAAAAACAATGTAGATGTTTGCATAAACGGATGTACATGATGACTACATGCACATGTCTCATGCTTCTAACTATTGTATGCTAATGAATTTTTTTTTAAGAATATGAAATCATAAGTCATAGTCGACTATGTTATTTTCAAGATCATATTACAATTTTCAACTTTTGTTTTTAATTTTCTCAAAAAATCGTGGATTAGAAAAGTTATGATGTAACAATATTTGCATTGGTCGTGGAATCTTAGCAAAAATTAATTATAATATTAAACTTTATGTTGAATGAAATCTACTATTGTCTTTGATTTGCTTATACATTTTTTTAAATCGTCTAAAATATTATTTTTTCTACAAATGTTGAGAACAATTACGATGATAATTTCTCAACGGACAATTAAACTATTTCACAAAGATCCACAACAAACATGCGAGTTTACAACGAAGAGCACTATTTGAACAACACTAGAAATTTCTTGATATTCTAGGATCAAACTTCTTGGTGTAGAAAAATTAATTAATTTTTTTGTCAACTACCGGACCAAAAGGCTTTCATTTTTAGGTATTATATTTTCCTAAATTTATAAAAAGAATTACTCAGATATTACATAAAAGTTAGTTTATTACTAGAATATTGTACATTTTTAAAAAATTACTCATATATTTTGTGCTCTTGTGTAATTACAATTAACGCCCTTCATTAATTTGCAATTTTTTTAATTTAAAAATGATTAACCAAAAATTAGTTTAATCCACCTCATTAACATGAAAAAAACTAAATTCACGTCATGAAATACAGTTTCGGGAAAAAAAAACTTCTCTCTCGCCAGCGAAACCTCTCTCTCTCGGCGAATTCCGAAGTCGAACCCTAATTCCGCCGTCGTATCGTCTCTTCCGGCCACTTCTCTTATCTGCGTCGCATTTCGTCTTCTTTTTCACGAACTCGAGTGGGGACTCTTCATTTTCTCGAGTGGACTCTTCGTTTTCTCGGCTAAAAATCTCTCTTTTTCACGAACAAACTTGCTCCGGTAAGTTCGCGGCTGAGTTATTATACTTCACGGATGAGTTATTATACTTCACGGCTGAGTTATTATACTTCACGGCTGAGTTATAATACTTCATGGAAGACGAAAGGTTGCGTAGGTTAACTCGGCGAAACCTCTCTCTCTCTCTCGGCGAAACCTCGTCTCTTCCGGCCTTCGTATCGTCTCTTCCGGCTGCCGTCGTATCGTCTCTTCCGGCCGCCGTCGTATCGTCTCTTCCGGCCGCCGTCGTATCGTCTCTTCTGGCCACCGTCGTATCGTCTCTTCCGGCCGCTTCTCTTATATCTGTCGCATTTCGTCTCCTTTTTCACAAACTCGAGTGGGGATTCTTCGTTTTCTCGAGGGGATTCTTCGTTTTCTCGAGGGGACTCTTCGTTTTCTCGAGTGAACTCTTTGTTTCCAATCAATAAGTCAGCCGTAAACAATCCACAATTACCGAAGTGGGGACTCTTCGTTTTCTCGAGGGGACTCTTCGATTTCTCGAGTGGACTCTTCGTTTCCAATCCATAAGTCAGCCGTAAACAATCCTTAAGTCAGCTGTAAACAATCCATAAGTCAGCCGTAAACAATCCACAATTACCGAAACCGGATCCATCATATATCAGAGAAGGATGAACGAAAATGAAGAAGAACGAGGAAGACGATGACGAATTGGATGTTCAAAATTTAAGTTCTGGAAATCTCTGTTGATGTGAAGAACAAGGTGAAGAACAATGACGACGAGAAAGACGATGACGGCGACGAGGAAGACGAAGATGACGTTTCGTACTTCTCTGTTGATGTGAAGAACAACGACGGCGAGAAATACGATGACGACGACGAGGAAGAGGACGACGACGTTTCGTATTTCTCTGTTGATGATGACATGGAAATATGCATCCGACATCATTTTTTAATTGATGAAGTGGCAAGTAAGCCACCAAGCGATCACGTAAATCAACTGTCTTAAACCAGCCATCAAACAAAATTTTAAGTCAGTCGTAACATGAATACTATTACAGTAATTAAAAACGAAAAAAACGGCTGCCAAATTCAGGCGTAACTCACCTGAAAATCTTTAGCTCAGCCGTATCGTTTGATAAGTCAGCCGTCAAAACATGTTATTGTAGTAATTAATCTTTCGCTACTAAATCAGCCGTAATTAGGCCGAGTTTTTCGTTAACCCAACTCATTACGGCTGAGTTATGACACTTACACGAAAATCAGCCGTAACGAAGCAATAACTCAGCCAGCCGGAGAAAGTTAATTCAGCCGTATCGAGACAATAGCTCAGCCAAATTTTGACAAATCAACCATCGGGTTATAACTCAGTCGTAACTTATGGCTGGTTTATCTCTTAAGTCAACCGTTTTCTCATAACTCAGACATATTTCGCTAACTCAGCCGTAACTTATGTCTGAGTTATCTCGTAAGTCAGCCGTTAGCTCATAACTCAGCCATTTTTCTTAAATCAGCCGCAACATACCGTAACTCAGCCGTGATTGCCGCTGTAGCGCTTTACGGCTGAGTTCATTAATACACGTCAGCGATTTCTGACGTGGCGGCGCGTTTTTTCTGATGTGGAATTGAAAAGTAATGGCATTCTTTATAATTATGTTTTTTCCTATAACATGTAATAAGGGCACGCTGTGTATGAAAAATATAGGCGAAATATGATAGTAATAAAAAAAAGTTTTGTATGTTTCTGATCATTTCATCTAATTTGTATGATATCTAAGTAAATTTTCCAAATTTATATTCAAAAATTTTAAGAAGATAAATAAACAAACTAGAAATATGATCTCAACGAATTTAATTGGAAAAAAAAACTTGTGAACATTCTCATTCACAATTTATATTTTAGTAGTGTTAAATATTTGAATAGTTCTTTTTTGCACGAGTTTAGAATACTAAGTATGACAAAAAGATAATTGTTTTGGAGATAAAATTATGTTACCTTTTTGATGTCTCCAAAATGAAGAAGAAAAAGTTGTACGTCCAAAGTTGTCTTTTCATATCATATTCAAATTAGTAAGACTTTTCAATGGTTTGCAATTGTTTGAATTTGATTGGGATGGAGATGAGAAAAGACGTACAAATTAATAAAATTGAAATTGCGTGTCTAGATCATAACTAATTGAAATTCCACGCTTGTTTTTTCAACACTGAAGATAAATCTGATTAATGCGTCACAAAAACAAAGTAAAAAGTGGGAGATTACCAATAGGTATCTCAAAAAAAAGAAAACAGTTCTATCAAGTAATGGAAGAAAATTGAAATTCCATATTTGGAAATATTTTTTTAACAAAAACAGTTCTATCAAGTAATGGAAGAAACTATTATCCTAGTATTATCCTGATGATAACATGTTGACATTTTTTTTTGTTTACTTGAATTTTCTGTCTTTGGCATTTACCTTTACTATTCAGGAAATCACTAAACAGAATTGGTAAGAATGAAATTTACATCTAGAATTGGCATTTACCTTTACTATTCCCTTTTCTCCGTTTCAACTACGCTATAAATTTACCATAACGTATGAAATAAATAAACACAATAATTCCCCAAGAACCATGATTTGGTGATGTCTTAAAATCGGAATCTTTGACTAACCAAACCATAGTACCTAAATATCAACCATTTTTTTTGCTTGATATTTAAAAAAGAATATCAGTTGAAGATTGAAAAATAAGGTCACGAGACTCACAAGTCACAATGAACAACCTTTGACATCAGCCTCCCACCACATGTACACACACATATATATATGTGTATATAGCCTCCTCTATTCTCTATTTTCATATTCTCTGATATTTTCAAGTCACACTTCCAAGAGGTTCGATATTTCTCTTCTCTCTCTCTCTCTCTCTAATGAGTTTTGTAAAAACAAAATACTCCCAATTGCATGTATGTAGACACATGCATATGCATATATAATATACTCATAAAGGTAAATATATAGTCTCCTAGCTAGTTCACAGTTTTATTCTTGTACTAGGTTGTGGAGATCATGTAATATAATACAAATATAATACACATCAAGAACATAAACTCACAATTAATTACTGTAATTCAAAGATCTAATTAGTTTCTCTACATAAATCAGATGGTGGTGAGGATGAGATTGGGGAAGATTATAGAAGGCTTGAAGTCGAAGATAAAGACGAGTCTAAGGATGCGGAAGAGAGCATCATTATCATCATCATCATCGTCATCATCATCATCATCATCGTATGAGAAGATAGAGAAGAGTGAGAGCATGAGATTTGAGTTGAGAAGCAGGAAAGCACACAAAATCATCGAAAAAACTCTTCAAATTGCCGACTCTCCCACCTCAAGAACTTATGCTTTTTGATTTCATCTTTTGACATCCAAAACATATTCATACATACATACGAATTTGCGTGTACGCATCTGTTTATACATATCCATCTAGTGAATGTATGTGTGAAAGGTTATATGGATGATTTGATGTGATGTGATGGATCTCATCTTGGCTAATGGATGATGATTAGGTGAATAAAACATTAACGGTTTTAAAGAGCATCTCCAATCCATAATTGCATTTTTCATATTCAATAATTGCAAAATGCAATTGGATTTCTCTCCAACATATAATTGCATTTTCCATGTCAAAAAAATTATTTTTAGTATATTCTTCTTTTTCTATTTTATTATTAATTATTAATTATACACGTTTTCTTAAAAATTTACAAATTGACCCATTTATTTAATTTCTTTCAAAATTTTCATAAATTATAATATTCATAAAATTTAATTATTATAATATAAATAAAAACACATTACATTACATAAAAATGATAAAACAAAGCTGATTTTGATTTAAGCATCCTCATTTGAATATTGTTCACATAAATGATCAATTAATGCCTTTCGAAGTGCGAAATGAGCGTTTTTATCTTTGATTTTTCTAAATCGAGCAAGAAATTTTTGGAAGCGAATATTATCTTCATCGGATACGTCGACTTCTGGAAGTATTAACCTATTAAGTCACCAATCATTGTTGTACTAAATTTATTTTCTGTTATTTTTAATTTCGATACTTTTTAATTATTTTAAATTTAGTATTATGTTTTTATATTTTCTATTAAATAATGTTATTTGCATTTTAATTTAATATATTAGAGTGTTTTAATATTTATAATCATCAAGAAAAAAATCATCATCAAAATAATTATTTATAACTCTGAAAGTAAAAGTATCTAAAATTTGAAGGACTACTTTATAAATAAAAAAAGTTCAATTGCAAAATGGAATTGAAAATGAGATGGTTCTATATTTGAAACCAAAAATGACATTATACCATTTGCCATTGAAAATGAGATTGAATTAGAGCAGATTTTATTGCAAAATAGAATTTGACATCAAATTTGGTATAGGGTTGTAGATGCTCTTAATAAAACAGAAATACTATTATTTTGATCCTTAATCTTATATGTTTATTATGTTACCATATTTAGAATACCTTTATATTTTTAACCATAACTATAGAAAATAATATTATTTTGGAAATAAATCTAAACATTAAAACCATAATTATAGAAAATAATATTATTCTGTTTAGATGTTAAAAAAAATATATATATTTTTATTGATGAAACAATTTTTTATCATCCAAATTGGCTTTCTCATTTTTACGTGGGAGATAAAAATGAATAAATCAGAATTTTGTGGAGAAAAAACTTTTAAGTAAACAAGCTTATGAAACTTGTAAACAAGCTTGCCTAGATGATATGCGGGTAGGCGACGGTTTAGCACTTAGCAGCATTAATTTTTTATACGGTTTTTTAACTGTCACCAAATTTTCGTTTTATGATAATAGCTATATTCTTAGAGTCACCAAATTATTATTTTACTAGACAAGAATTATTGTTTAAGAAATATTTTAATACAATTATACATATATTTAAAAAAATAATATTAAATATAAAAGAAACCACAAAAAAAAGAAGCAAGCCTCAAATTTGATTTCGTAACTCGTTTGCGATGTTTTTGTCTCCATTGTTCCTAGTGGCCCAGTTTCCCTTGTGGTTCTTCCACCTTACTCATATGTCGCATATATATATATATTGTGAAAAACTGAATGATATGGTTTCGAATGTTCTACATGAAATGCTTAATCATTTTTTTTTTTTGAGAAAGGAAGATGAAATGCTTAATCATACAAGGAACATATCCTGCCAGCAAGTTTGTAGAGTTCAAAAAAAAAAAAATAGTTTATGTGTCGTCCATGTGAGAAACAAAAAGCCGATTATTTTAGAATCTTCTCGAAACCATCGATCTAAATTCTTTTTCAAAGAATTCAGAAGTTTTTTTTTAAATAGATATAAACTCTTTTAAAAAAAAATAGATATAAATTTCTTTCTTGAAAAACCTCTTAAGAAAAGTATTAGAACCCTTTTAAAATATTTTAAAAGATTATTCATTCTAAAAAAAATTATACACATCAGAATTTCTTTTTAAAACTTGTTTGAAACCCCTTTTTAAATCTATCGTAAAAATTGTTTGAAACCACTTCTGAAAACAGTAAATCAATAGAGAAAAAAGTTTTTAAAAGATATTCATAAAATTCACATTAAATTTTATTATTGTTTTGGAAATCTGTGAAAGCTCCAAATATTTGGTTCATAATCTCTTCAGACATCTTGTCAAAAAAAAAAAAATCTCTTCAGCCATCTGGATTCAACCTTTAATTTTTATTATTTGATTCATTATCATTAACTAAAGCATGATTGGTAAGTTCTAAAGGCTGATCAGACATATTTCTGATTTGTTGTTCAACCAATAGTTTTCAAATTCTTGTCACAATTCTACCAATTATTTTTGTATGGTAAAATATCACAATCTAGAAACAGTTTATCAAGAGTTTGTTTTATATTGTCAGTACGTCGTCTACTCTATCTCAACCTATCTCAAATTTAAAAGAATAGTCAAAATATATCAATAAATTGATATACAAAAATATAAATATATTCTAAGGTCGTTGATCTATTTATTTTTGCAGGTTTAATAATACAATAATACATGTGAATATGTGATATAAGATCGATACATAAAACATCATCAAAACTTAAGATTAAGTTCTTGTATCTATTATACTCTTCAACAGATATGTATAGAAACTTACGTTCTTAGAAATCCATTACAAATAATATAATAATCTGTGATTGATGTATAAGATTTATGGCTTAAGTTGAAGAGAAATAAAGTTGACAACTAAGAAGTTTATTTTTGTGTGTTAAAAGGTGGATGCAATCTTAAACAATTTGACATAAGTGGTGTCGTTGTTTAATTGACTCTTCATAACCTAAAAAAAGAGGTTGAGACATAATAGAGGTTTCTTAAGTAGGTGAAGAGACATGCATGCCCATGCCTCTACATTACTACAAACCAAATTTTACATACCAAATCCTCTTTCTTTAAACGCTTTAATTAAACGTAAATACAAATATTAATGTTGTTAGATATTTAAGAGTTCTATTTTTAATAAAACACTATATATTTTAATTTTGTCTATTATGTATTTTATAAGCTGTTAAATTTTCTGTTTCTACATATCATGATCTAGATCACCGAAAATAGCAATGATTTTTTGAACTGAGATTTACGAATCTAAATTTGAATAGTTGTGTTGCAATTTTGACATAATCAGGTTCAAAGTTATATATTTTTTAAATTGTCTATCCGTACATCCATCCCTAATTTCAATAGTAGTTATCGATTTTTATATATAAAAACGTATTTAATAGGATTCCAAAGATAGATTGCAGAGTCTCCATAGAAGCTCTTGGAGTGGAAGGAGGCATGGAGATTGGGCCAAACAGTATAAAAAGGACAAGAAATAGAGAATAATACTACACAACACTAAGATCCAATAGTGTGAGGACAATAAGCTTTTATCAGTGACAAAAACAGACACAATGTGAGGACAAAATATTACCATTTTACTCTCCACCTTAGATACATCATGCATCTAACAAAACCCAAAACAACCTCTACAATTGGGGAAGCAGACAACAAATATAAATATATATGGTATACAATAAGAATTAAGAAGAAATAGGAAACTGCAAGGCACATGAAAATGAACCTTTAATGATATCATCTAGCTATATATATTGGTCACATGATATGTTTTTCATACAGTCCACAAGTTGTTTGTTTTGGTCGGATAGAGACTGATGATCTTGGTTTTCAGATCTTGTTGATATATATGGAGAAGGAAGAGAGCAAGTGAAGCATTAGTAGAAATGAAATATAAATAGCTTATTGGTACATTTATGAAAGAAAGAAAAAACAGATAATTTAGAGTACTAATTCTTTATCTCTCTTTTTTTGTGTGCAAAATATTCAAATCTTTTTCCTATAACATCGTAAAACATTAGCCTTATGAGAAATTAAGATCCTTGTGTGTTAATTTTAATTCATAAACTCTACAAACTTGAGATACTTATTAAAGTGTCGGTCGAGAAAATAATCAAGGATGGGTCATATCTCTCGGTTTACATTGAAATTACAACTTCGAAACATGGGTGGAAACGCAACAGAAGGTTTCATCTAAATATCACTCTTTAACCTAGTGCAATCATAGCAAAGATCCTCTCGGTCTCGGTTATAAGAAACAAGGCTCAAGCTCTCCAGAACTTGGGCTCGAAATTAGGTGCTCCTCTTCTTCTTTGCTGGTCATCCGATTGAGGCTTCTCTTCCTCAACTGGTGATCTCACTTCTCTTACACGATTGATGTCTTAGACAGCTCCAAGCTGCTTATGAGGATGGTTACTACATCCCTTCTTTGCTTGGTGGTGTGGCTCTTGAACAGAACACGTTGTGATAGACGGGTTCTCTGCTTTCCCCTTGGCTTCCCTGATAATCTCTTCCACTCTTTCTACTTTATGTTTGTGGTTTTGGTTCAAATTTGATTATTGTATCAACATTTTATTAATTTAAGTAAAGCCCTTTAACAAAAGAAAAAGAAAATCAGAGTTAAAGCGAAACAAAGTTAAAATTTCGATTGTTTATTGGCGTTTGTGAATTAATCCACAAGTTTAGTTCAGAGTAACCCAAACCTTAAGCATTTCAAGGAAAAAAAAAACTTTGTTAATTGTAAAGACAGAAAACCTTTATTAGTTTACGTTTGTATTTTGCAAAAGCAAAACTATATTATTTAAAAAAAAACTGAAAAATGTTTTATATTTAAAAAAATGGGAATTTTATTGAGATTTTTTTTCCAAACACATAATTTGAAATAATCAAAATCTATAAACCACTCGGTTTGGTTCAGATAAGTTTCGTTTTGGTAACCAATTTCCGATAATCGTATAAAGAACGACTGTTTTGGTTATGTCCCCCCCGGTTTGATTCCGGTTTGTGCCTAGGCACCGAATCTACCATGTTAAACGAGAGGATAAAGGAACAGAGAAAAAGAAGACATCATTTACAGTATAAAACCTGAGAACAACTTCAAAAAATCCAACACTCAATCTTTACATGCTTCAACTTGTTTTTCAACAGCTCCAAGAAGAAGAATCATTTTACTCGTACTCGAATTGTACCTCCACATGAATGTATTTCCTCATGAGTTGAACGATGGACCATGTGAACGAATTTGACAATCCGCCTGCGTTTTGGTTTCTGAGACAACCCCATAAATGATAAGTTTCTTCAAATTCAGACATCTTCTCAGCAACTCCTCCACCCAGATCGAGAAAACATCGTTGATCACGGTCCATCCAAGCTCCAGGACAGTCACGTTCTCCAACAGAGTGTTCCCTTGAAAACTGTAATGATCAGCTCCATCTTTCAAGTCGTAGCTGAGAGAAACCAGCGGCAATGGACTCGAGAGGTTATTGATTGTTGATTATAACCGGCAGCAACTATGCTTGGATGAATACTATTGGGATTAGTAGAGGTTAATGGGGCATGAGGCCTTAATCTCTAGAGAGTGTGTGTAAGATTATCCTACATTGAAAGTTAGGAGGGACCTTGACTAATATATAAGTAACTTGGGCCAATCCACTCATTGCCAATTGGTTTTGGGTTGGAAACTCATGAAACTTAACATGGTATCAGAGCCCGATCCACACACTCTCGTTGTCCAGCCCAAAAAAGTGGTCTTTGCCCCTCGACCCGAAATTGATGGTCATGGTGAGATTAATGGCTAGAAGGGCCATTGTCTCAAGGGGGGTATTGGGATTAGTAGAGGTTAATGGGCCATGAGACCTTAATCTCTAGAGAGTGTGTGTAAGATTATCTCACATTGAAAGTTGGGAGGGACCTTGACTAATATATAATTAACTTGGGTCAATCTACTCATTGTCAATTGGTTTTGGGTTGGACCATTTATTACTCTCTTTCTTACTTCGATTCTGGTCGGAAAGAAAGGGCGGTAGATGATAATGAAAAAGGGATAGCCTGAAAAAGATCGACCACGATTTTGATTTCTGACTGCCTATGCCTCTAACGATGCTTCGGACAAACTTCTACTCATTGCCAATTGGTTTTGGGTTGGAAGCTCAGGAAACTTAATAGATACCAAGAAGATTAGGTTTTAGCCCATTCTTTTACTCTATTGTCTAATAATAGATTTCCCGTGGGAGGTAGAACTTGTTCATCCCTTAGCTTAGTCCTTCTTCTCTCTAAACAGAAGGTCGACTCGGTGGCAGAAAAGAATCTGGACAACTTGTTTCGGAGGACGAGAAAGACCATTCCGCACTCCTTTGTACGGTTTTGATTTAGCAGTAGAAGATTGTTGTGATGCACTTTCTCATTATTCATATTCCTTAACTGGGCATTTTATTTGTTATTCATATTTTCCTCATGAAGATTTGAAAAAGCTCGGCATTAAAGGGAAGATTTATGCCGCGTACTACACATTTCTTTGAATCTTATCCCTGTTTCGTCTCTGGTACTATTTATATTGTGTCTTTTGTTCATGTTCTTCTGCAACAAGTGGTGTTATTGATGGATTGTTCAATGTGTCCTAAACTAAAAATCTCAGCAGCGTAACTAGTTTGTGTGTATGCAGATGCCGTCACCTCCTAGGAGAAAAGGAACTGTGTCAGACAGAGATGACGGAACAGAGTTCTGAAGGAAAGGGAAGGAGAGGTTAAAAGGTCTTTTCACAGTCACCTGAGGAGCTCACACACACAAAGTTCCCATAGAAGCCGCATCAAAGACAGAGAGGACCGTTCCGAGATAGAGTGGGTTCACTACTTCATTGCAGTTTTGCTTCTGGAAAAAGCTGAGATTATAGATGCTAAGAGATGTGTTGGAATGTGAGTTTCTTCTTTCTCATCCTTTTATTCTCTTATGTCTGTTCTCGAATTGATGATGATCCCTTCTTCCTCCGTCTCGCTAGGCCTTCTTAGTCTCAGTTCGGAACAAGAAAAGAGTTGGCTACACATACGAGCTTTCCCTCAAAGTCGAGGGCAAGACTCTCCACTGGCTTCACCATTTTTGCTCATGATATTTATAAATAATTACATAATATTTGTAGATATTTGTGACATTTGCGAGGAAACTTTGAAACAATTTGTATTAATTTGTAGTTTTTTGGGGGTTTTTTCCACACTTTTTGTTTGTAGGATTTTGTGTAAAATTGTCACATATAATTGTCACATATAATTGGATTTTGTGTAGCAAATTGTTTTTTGTTACAAAATAATTGTTATAGCTATGAAAAAAACGTAACTATACTAAACAATTCTTGTAGTGACTGCAATAGATGGAGATTTGTAAAATGCTGAAAAGTTTATAAAATGGAATTATAAACTATAAGCCTTTATCAACAACTACTACTATATAGGGTTAGGGTCACAAATCATATGTTTCTAAAAAGGGAAATGGGAATTAAAGCAAAATCTTTTAATATATTCACTAAAAAAATAGCAATGAAAATGAAGAGAATGAAAGGAACAAAATAAAAATAATGAATGAGAATGAAATACATATAAAGAAAGGAATAAAAATTTCTTGTTCCTCCCCAAATTTTACAAGAAATAATTTTGTTCAATAATTCCTTACAATAAGTAATGAGAATGAATGATATGAAAAAAATATTACTAATAAATAGTAAAAATTTTAAGGATAAAGAGGAATTCATTATTCCTCCTCATTCCCTTGGTCACCAGTTGAAGCCAAACACGTGCATCGAGCGGGCAAAAAAATGAACGATGTGAATAACCAAACAATTATTTATATCTAAAATATAGTCTCATCCCATAAGATATCAAAGCAAAATAGTTAAAAAGTTTAGAACATGTATCCAAAATAGAGTCTAAAGTGAATAACTAAAGCATTTAATGAAATTGATTACATAGTCAAAAGCAAAAATAGACCAAAAAGATAAAACTAAGAATTAAAAATAAACACTTTACGCGGGTCCTAATCACTCTGATAATAAAAATCTGACTCATTATATAGGCCAAATTTATCAACAAACTCATACACTTATCCCTCATATAAGCTCTTCCAATAATAGAATGCATGCATAACATGTCTGAGTTTTGCCGGCGCAAATTGCCCTCCACTACCCTGACATGCAACTAAAATGGAAAATCCTCTGTTTTTCAAGTCCATCAGAGGAGCTGCAAAGTCAGCATCTCCTGTCGTTTTGGGAGGACCACCATTGTCCAAAACCCCAGTTAACATATCCTTCACCAGTGTAATATCTGCTAAGTCTGTTTTACTGTTTCACCAATCCGAAAAAACGTCAAATTGAAGTTTGAAAAATATTATTAATCTAATAACTTGCACTATAAAAATGAATAAAAGAAGAACGTACTAGGATATACGGGTCCAGAAATGGTTCGGCTGTATGGGTAAGTCCATCTGAAAACTGTAAACAAATAAAAATTACAACAAATTAATAATATTTTTTTTAAAGAAATATATAATTATAGATTTTGTTATATATATTTAATACCAATTTGAGAAAAGCAAACAATTTTTTTTTTGATAACTCAGGGAATCCGAGATCTATGAAAGGGTCCATACTAATCTTTGGGGGAGGTGCAGCCCATAGATAGACCCTCTCTCCGGATATTCAAATGGACCTAAAACAAAAGCCAGAGAAAAGCAACTATATGAGCGTACCCGTCATATTGTACAATATTTGAACATATGGATTTCAGGATCCAAATGGGATCATTTTAAGACAGTGGTATGAGTTCGGTAAATTATGTCAACAAATAGAATATAAAAAAATCTATAATAATCTTTATAAATCAAAAAATATATTAATAATTTGATCGGAGAGTTAAAAGAGCATACGAGGAGGTTTTAAGCTGTTGAAGTACTTCGCAATGAAATACTTAGCCAGATGTTGTTGCCTCATATTTTTTATTTTTTTGTCAACTAGCAACCATAGATTAAATCAATTTTGGTTAATATGGGCGGATTCAGTAGATTCTGCTTCCATTAACCGAGTCTCACTTACATGGGAAAAGATAAAACCTCGTGCTCTTGCCTTTTAAACAAGGGTATCGGCACGAACATTTTGGCTTCGGGGAATAAACCGAACAATACAATCCTCAAAGGAGGTCCTAAGCGTACACAAATAATTTAACTGTGATCTAAAGGCAGGCCAATCCACGGAATTCTCGATTATCTAAATAAAATTGAAAAATTTCTGAAAAAGCTAAAGAAAAAAACAATTATCATAAGGAAAAAAAAAATCTCGATTGTTATAGGCGTTTGTGAATCAATCCACAAGTTTAGCTCAAATTAACCCAAATCCTTAAGCATGTTTTTTTTTTTAAAAGCATTTGTTAATTGTTAATTAAAAGTTTGTGTTTAGGATTTACGTTTGTAGTTTGCAAAACTATATTATATAAAAACATTTTTTAAAAAGTGGTTTGATCGAGATTTTAGCCAAACACAAGACTGCACTTGAAACGATCAAAATCTAAAAACCCACTAGGTTCGGTTCAGATTATCTTCCATTTACAAACGACATTACAGTTTTGGTTACGTTGGCCCGGTTTAATTCCGGTTTGTGCCTAGGCATCAAAGAACAGAGAGAAAAGAAGACATCATCTACATTTTACAGTTTAACCCGAGAACTAGTTCAAAATAATAAAAAAAATTCCAAAAACTCAATCTTTACAAATTACATTGCTTCAACTTGTTTTCAACAGCATCGAGAAGAAGAATCATTTACTCGTACTCGAATTGTACCTCGACATGAATGTATTTCCTCATGAGTTGAACAATGGACCATGTGAACGACGCAAGAATTTGACAATCCGCCTGCGTTTTGGTTTCTGAGACAACCCCATAAATGATCAGCTTCTTCAGATTCGGACATCTTCTCAGCATCTCCTCGACCCAGATCGAGAAAACATCGTTGATAACGGTCCATCCAAGCTCCAGCACAGTCACGTTCTCCAACAGAGTGTTCCCATGAAAACTGTAATGATCAGCTCCATCTTTCAAGTCGTAGCTTAACGAGAGATGGGTCAGCAGAGAGAAACCAGCGGCAATGGACTCGAGATCGATGACTTCATCGTCATCATCGAAGACCACATCCCACAGACGGAGTTTCCTCAGCTTCTGCGATCTCGAGATCATCTGATAGAACTTCGGCCAGACCATTGTGAAGTGGTTCACATCAACTACTTCGAGGCTCTCGGAAGTCTCCATGATATCAAGAGTTATGACACTGACGTCGTCGAGCTTGAAATGTTTCAACGTCCCGTTTCCTATAAGCTCAAAGAGCTCGAGGACACAGTCTTTCATGTGCAAGAACTCGATACTATCAGCCTCCAAGATGAACTTATCCAAGCTGATCCCATCGAAATAAACACTCTTTAGCGTCGGGCTGCTCAGCTCAATCGTCACCTGCGTATCCGACATCGCGATCTCGAGACTCACTAGCTCCAAAGTCTCGATCATCGGGCACGCGCTGAGCAGAAGGTTCAGATCCAAGGCCGAGATGCTGACATAGCTCAGCGAAAGGGATTTCAAACAAGGGAACCTCTGGAAGGTTGGTTCGACACCGGTGATCGAGTTATGAGCCAGAACCAAAGCTTCTAGCTTTTGCCTCCCGCAGATTTCAAGAATGTTGACGTTCGGAGTTGTACGGACGTTATAAGACAACCGGCGCAAGGTGTCCCTCGTGTACATGAGCCAAGCAATGACAGTGGCAGCAGAGAACTTGTTAGCATCATCCATCGTAATGGAAAGCCCTTGCAGTCCCGTGGTTTGGAAGATGGTTTGAGTTATGAGTATCTCTAGACGATTGGTCGTGATGTCTCGATAAAACGGCCAATCAGCGGAGTTGAAAGAAAGTGTCTGGAGATGCTTACGACAAGCTTCACGCCACTTCCTACATGTTGCAGAAGCTATCACGACATCACGGGCTCCTCTGAGCCGTGACAAGATGTTTCCAACAACTTCCACAGGAAGATGGTCCATACTTCGAAAAAGGAGGATCAAACTCTTCAAATCAGAACTCTTGGGCCAAAAATCTGAAATTTGTGATCCTCTTCAGATACTCAGAGCTACACTGGTTGATACAGAACAAGAGATCAAACATCAAACTGTAAACAGAATTTCTTATCATGGGAAAGTATTGCAAAGAAGAATCTAACACAATCCCCAGAGATATTCAATAACATTTGATTTTGAAACAAAGCATAGATCCAACTACATCTCAAAACCACCACAAAATATCCCTTTAGCAAGATTGTACATTACTCTAAAGAGATGTTCGTTTTTTACTGAAAGTATTGAAGTCTTCGAGCAAATAACCAGAATCAAAGCAAAATAGTCAGTTTGATCATCAGAAATCATATGGAATAGTCAGGAGAACCGAAACTAAACCATCGAAAGAAATCCGAACAGAGAATTCAAAAACTCAAGTAGACATGTAAATGGGTGATTATTTTGTAGCAGGAAGCATCGTTACAGAGAAACGGAATCCTAGGAAAAAAAATCGCGTAAATCGTTTGAATTTTCCATCAAAGCATCTGAATCAACTAATGAATACTATTGGAAATGAGAAGAAAAACCGATCAATGAAGCAAAATCAAAACTTCTGCATACCGATAATATTCTCCGGGATATTACAAATCGGCCGGCGACGATGGATCTGCGAAGAAGGAGAAGAAGAAAGGAAGAGGCGATCTGGTGAGAGAGGAGAAGAAACGAGAGGAGTCGACGACTATTTTTTCCTATTTTCATCACTCAAATAAAAGAAAATTAGTAATTAATTAATCAAAATTATTTTGGTGGTGGGGCCATGGCGGGATGTGAAAATCAACGGCTCTGCTGACCAAAGTTATTTTTGTTTTTAAATTATTTTCTTTTATTTATTGTTTTTGTATGAACTTTGCTATTTTACTGTTTAAAGTGAACTTTTGGTTAGGTGGATTTGGAAAAATGAACTGAATTTAAAACTGACTTTTCGTCCCATAGTGTTAATTTGATTCGGTTTGATTTGTGTAAAAATATTTAATAATAACAATCGTAATAAATGTCAATTGTACTTATGTCTTTTCATTATACAACTTGTTACATAACTGTTATGAATTTTGTATTCTTTTATTATTTATTAGATACGTTTATAATTATTGATTTTATGAAAAGTAGCATTTTAAAATTGAATAAATATTAATTGTGGTCGCGTCTTTTCATCATAACTTTTTTTATAATCTCTATTAAAATTTGTGTTTTTCATTATTTATTAGGTACATTTTCGTTTATAACAACTTATTTTATGAAATATTGTATCTTTTAATATTTATGTCTTTTAACTCTATAAAAAGACACAAAAATTCTGATCATCTTCATTATTTTTTTTTTTTGCATGTTTAGCAAAAAAAAATTATTATATTAAACTGAATGAAGTTTGTTATTACTTTGTCGTGTCGTTATCCCAAACTTAATCACATAAGTTTGTTACTCTTTCTATTTGAAGGTTTGAACAAATTAAGTATATTTAACATCAATCAAAAAAATTATGTATTAATTTGTTGAACATTATAATATTCTGATTGTAAAATTTGTGTTTTTTTATTATTTATTAGATACGTTTTCATTTATAATTGTTGATTTTATGAAAAGTTGCATTTAAAAATTGAATAAATATCAATTGTGGATGCGTCTTTTCATCATAATTTTTTTCATAACCGTTATTAAAATTTGTGTCTTTTCATTATTTATTAGGTATATTTTCGTTTATAACAGCTTATTTTATTAAAGTTGTATCTTTTATACTCCCTCTGTTTCACAAAGAGTGTCATTCTACTCTTTTTCACACATATTAAGAAAATTGATAAAAATCATATTATATCCCTTATTAATACACTAAACTCATTTCTCTTTCTAATTAATACATCAATATTACAAGGTCAAAACTGGATTTTTGTTCTAAAAATTGCATTGAAAATACAAAGTGACACTCTTTGTGAAACAAAAACAAAACCTTAAAATGACACTCTTTGTGAAACGGAGAGAGTATTTATGTCTGTATAAAAAAACACATAAATTCTGATCATCTTCGTTGTTTCTTTTTATGTTTAGCAAAAATAGTTTGCCCTCAAAGAGAATCCGGGATCCTCCTGGAGAAACCAAAGTTTCCGGCAGCAAATTTTGCTAGGGAATCCGCATCTTTTAAACTCGGAGGGATTCCCCAAGGTGCCAACGGATTGTTGCCAATACTCACATCCTGAAGGGAACTCAAACCGGTGAAGAAATCCGGATCGATCGAATCGAAACCATTGTCATGAACATAAACACTCTCTAACGAATTTAACCCGAAAAGGCTCGAGATCTTCCCGGTTAACTTGTTACCCATGACCTCGAAAACGGTCAACGACGTGAGGGTTTTGAATGTTGATCGGGAGGTAGCGTTCCTGAGACTCCTTTGTTCCCGATTTGGATCTGCGTGACCCGATGGGTTCTTAAGTCGCATCCTAGACCTGTCCAGGCACAAGGGTTCGGGTCGGACCAGTTGAGCTTTGACGACTTGAGGGATCAGCACAAAAAAATAAATTCGAGAACAAGGATGAGCTTATATAAAATACCAAACTGAGATCTTACATTTATGCTTATGTTGATTCAAAATAGTTACAACTATCCATTTTGCTTGCTCAGGTTTTTTATTGATTTTTTTTAAGATTGAGTTTAGAGTTGACTATCCACAAAATACATCATCACAATTATCATATGCATATCATATAGTTGGATTCAAACCTGAGATTAAAAAAGTGTGACCACATAATGTTTTTATATAAAAATCCTTTGCTCCCATGTTTACTAATTGATTCAACCAATTCTTTCCATCCCGCTTATAAATATTAAACCGAAGACAAAAAAAAAAAGAGAAAAGAAAAGACGAAGTAAAAATGTTCCATCAGCGTCGAAACAAAACTGAGCTCCAATCGCATTAATCGAACCACCCGATCTGCCAATGAATCCTAGAGCTTTGGTCCGAGCCCGGTCTTCGGCTTCAACACATACGTCCTGCTATTATTATTTGAAGTACCGAGCAAGTGAGATCTCAAATACGAGGTCATGAGCTCAAGCCCCATCACCTGAGGATCGACTGATATAATACTCCATGATACACCAATTGCTCTTAGTATCTGAAACTTGTCGTCTTGCACGTATTGGATCCTCAAATATGTGATGCATTTTCCGTCTCCCCTCACAGTCACCTTCCTCACACCATGGAAGGCGCCATCGTCGAAGGAGGAGCCGCTGATACCACCTACATGTGGCACTATCTCTGACGCTGGATCTACTCATTTGGAAGCAGAGTACGACAATCCAAAATGAGCTCCTAAGGCATTGATCCGCTTATTGGATGTACCAAGAAACTCAAAAGGCTTTTCTGCATGCCCTCCTTGATGCTCCAACACGAACGGGGAGCTAGCCATCGTCGAATTGCCAAAGCACTCAGATCTTCTCCCATATGAAGTCAGAAATGAAATGTTGGAGGCGAAACTTGCGTTGAGCTTGTCATCGAAGCTATGTCTTCCCTCCACTGAAGTGATGAATTCTTCCGGGTAAGCAAGGTCAAAGTCAACCTAAAAAACAAAGGAACAAAACGAAAAAAAATTAATCAATTAGAGTATGATTTACTAAAGAATCTAAGAAGATCTACAATTAATAATGTTGGGACTTCAAATTTTTATTATTTTATATAGATTAATTTATAGAGATATTTTTCGTCTTGAACTCTTAATGATCATCAAGAGATAATAGCAAATTGTATTCGACAGTGCAAAAATTGTTCAGAAGATGTCGCATCAAAGAATTTGGAAGATGAGTCAAACAATAATTATGAACTTAAAATTATAATTAATATTCTCAATTATCAAAATATAATACATGTCAACAGCCTATTCGACTATGTAGGTGAAAGTGATACATGCTTAGAAGTTTCGAGTTTATAAGAAATTGTGGCTACCGTTCTTAATGTTGATAATGAAGTTGAAGATGATAATATGAAACATTTGGTAGTATTTACGCATCATAAATCACTTATGGCTTGTTGAACTTTTCATAATTTTTGGATGCAAATAAAAAAACAACACAAATAATTGTTGATGCAATAAGAAAGATTAGAGATGAAATTTAGCGAGAATCACTTTAAGAACAAACAACATAACAATAAGACTTATTTTTATAAAGATTAGAATTAAGCAAAACAAAAGCAAAAAATAAGTAAAAAATAAGCAAAAGAAGAAGCAAAACAAAAAAAGAATATACACTAGTTTAATAAATATTTTTGCTAACATCCATCTAAAAAAAATTATTATTTTTTATAGAGTTGAAAAAACATAAATATTAAAAGATGCAGTTTTTTTATAAAATAAGCGGTAATAAATAAAAAGATACATAAAAATAATGAAAAACACACTCTGATAACGATTATGATGAAGAGATAATAATGATTTGAACAAATTAAGTATATTTAACATCAATATAAAATTATGTATTAATTTGTTGAACATTATACTTTTCTGATTATAAATATTTGTGTTCTTATATTATATATAAATACGTTTTCGTTTATAATTGTTGATTTTATGAAAAATTGTATTTTAAAATTGAATAAATATCAATTGTGGTTGTGTCTTTTTATCATAATTTTTTTTCATAACTGTTATTAAAATTTGTATCTTTTTATTATTTATTAGGTACATTTTCATTACACATAGTGTGACATTGATCGGATTACAACTAAATTCGATTCGGTCTATGTGCTATCCCTAGTTTAAAGCACACACACATATGAAGAAGCAGAAGAACTAGCTAAAAAGCTAAAGGAATTTTTTTGAACATCCTCTTTTTTTTTTACGTAAAGAACATCCTATTTTATTTTATTTTTCACTTATTTTGATGTAAACGAGAATAATATCATAACTAGTTTAAATACGTTCCTATATTCATGACAAAACAATAAACAATGGGGGAGATATTGTTAATATCCAACATTGCAATATCAACATCTCATTCAATGTTTTATGATCATATTTTTATTTAGTAGCCACGACGCTGGTAAAGCATCTGAAGATCATTGCAATGGTTGCAGGTCCAAGGAACCAGATAAGGGTCTAAACAATAAGTATGGATGCGCCTGAAATTGCAGAGGTGACATCTGATGAGAAGATCCTCTGGCTCACTGAGGTTGCATCTGCTGCAACTTGAAGCTCGAGACTGCAAAAACCAAGAAGAAGAATGTTGCAATCAAGAACAAAACAGCCTAAAACTCAGTTTCTTTCTTGAGAGGGAGAGAGAGAGAGAGAGAGATAGAGAGATGGTAGTACCAGTGGATTGAAACGTTGTCTTTCTTCTTCAGGGAGTACTACAAGAGTGTTGTTTGTTGAGGATGGGTCAGGTACTGTTTGTGAATATATCTTTTGATCGGAAGATCCAGCGTCTTCCACTTTTGTGATGGTGATGAAGGTGGACTTGCACAATGGACATGTCGTCTTCTTTCTTTCTGAAACCTGCAGATATATATATATCGCAGTTGCATCATGACAATATCCGGATTTTAGGAGTTAATTTGGAAAGTTTAGTCAAGAGAAGATAACTCACCAAATGGTCTGCCCAGTTCTGGATGCACGAATAACAAAACCTGTGGCCACAAGGGAGAATGCCTCTAGTGGAACTGAACTCAGTCCAGCATATGATACAAGAAACCTGCGGAGAAACCATCTTAGTTGCTTCTGTCTCTTCTTCTCTTGAATCGGGATTGTCAAAGTTCAACTCATCATCGTGCGGTATTCTCTCTGAAGTAGTTGATCTCGGGCGTTTAAAAACAGCTGAATGACTCCAACGCTCAGACTCCTCTATTTCATCCACATCCCAGTTTTGTGTTGGAGAGTCTCGAGGATGTCGAAGTGCTGATGTTTCTCCTGGTTCTAAAACACAGTCCTTTACATTTTCAGCATCAGTCTCTCTAGGGTACTGAGTTCTATTTCGGTTCTCATCAGAATTGTTAAGAAAGTTGCTATCAGATTCCTCATCAGATTCAAGGTCGATAAGGTTTCTGCAAGAGCGTTGCTTTACTAGCCGCCTCTTTCCTTTCCCTGAAGATTCCGCCATGCCAGTGTTTTCTTTGTCTTCAAAAACATTACTTGGCCTCTTTGTTCTTAATCGCACTGAGTGTCTGTTTGATCCTATATTTTTCTGAAGAGCAACAAAGGAGCTCAGAGAGAAACAAAACCAAACTTGTTAAACCATACACAGAACAGTAAGCATTTTTATTTGTGCTGATTCAAATGCTTCTTTCCACAGTGACTAGCTACAGCTAATCACGGTAGCTATATCACAATGTGAAAATTAAACCTGAAGAGGATATGCTATTATAGCTACTACATCGGTCATTCAAATCATACAGAAACTATGCGAAATGATAAGGCTATTCTGATCTTAGGCAATTGTAAGTATGCAACACAAAAACGTTTGTACTATTACTTAATTCAGTAAAATTAAACTGATAGGTGGAAAGATAAAGAATTAAAAGCTGTTTGCATCTAAGCAAATAGATAATAAGAGGAAGAAGATTACCTCTTTCAACAAGACAGAATCCATCCAAGTGGCAAGCTCAGAAGTGCAGCCGCGTCTCCTGCTTTCTTCACCATCACCAAAATACTTATCAAAACTTTCGGCAGCCTTATTCACTTTCTTAGTGACCTTAGCTTCCTCAGGAACCGCGGGAAGTTCAACCATCAAAGGTCCAACCTCTTCCCCACTGAAAAAAAATAACTCTTCAAGGCTTTATCAGTCATCTTTGAGGAACCGAGAAGCTAATCTACACATTTCAGATAAGAAGACCGAACAACAATAAGCAAACCTTTCAAACATATAAGGCTCCTCGGGAACTCGTCTCCTTTCCCTTATGCATTCTTCCACCCATTGATGGTTGACTACTTTTGTATTGAACTTCTTAGCAAGATCGTACTTTTTGCCCTCGATTTTCCAACATACCTACACGCATACAACCAACAAAACAAATGATTTTGACCTCCGTTTCGTCCGTAGTAGTCAATCGCATAGAGAAAACAGTAACAATTTAACACGAACCAAATGTGTAATGGATCTTGACATTGCCCCGACATAACTTGCTCCAGAGTGGGAGATAAGCTTGATGAGCTTGAACCTCTCAGAGCCATGATAACCACTGACAGTTGCAACCACATTTTCCATACCTACAATAGCAAAGCCGCAGAATCTGAAAAATTGGGCATGAAAACCAAAACAATTTCTTATGAAAATTCGATTTCTTTCAAAATTTGGGTATCTTACTTCTTTCGTAAAGAAAAATGGGTTTTCGACAGAGCTATTAGAAATTGGACGGAAAGAATCGCTAAACCCTAATACTTAAATCGAGCTAAAGTAAACAAAGTTACCGAAATTGAGAGATCAGAAACCCTTTATAGAAATCGAACAAAAAAAACCCTAGAAATTGCAATTTCATTTTTTTCTAGCAGAATCAATTACCTGGTCTAATTTGTCCAAATTTGCGGCGAAATTCTCTTTTTTTTCGGGGGTTTCTGTCGCCAAATGCCTCTTCGTTTGGCTCAATGCCTTCTCTTTCTCTCTTCCCGTTCTTCGCAGGTCTGTAAATGTAAAGACGAAGAACAATTGGAGCAAATGACTGAAAGGAGAAGTGAAAATTAGATTGGGGAGTGGCGGGAATTTAAAATATCAATTTTTGAAAAGTAATTTTGGATGAACATTTTGAATTTTTGATATGAATACTAAAAAAATTCTTTGAACAAAAAGAAAAAAAAAAATGCAACAAATTTTGAGTTAAGATCTTGCATTCGGTCCAAAGTTAACAAAAAAAAAAATGTATTTTCAAAATTAGTAATGGTAATTCTAGAAATTTTCATAAACTAAAGATTACTACCATACAGGTAAATTCAACTTTCAATTCATTTATAATATCTTTTTAACTCCGTATAAATTTCTCTTCTTTGTTGCTTCTTTCCCGATTTTACATATCTCAGTATTACAGTTAAACGTATAGCCAAAACTTGTTGAAAACTGTCTGATTACAAATTCAAGTCAGGCTCTCACAAAATCGGATAAACAATAGCACTCAAAGTTCACCAATGTACCCTTGACCATATGGATTAATCCAAACCAGCAACAATTCCACAGTTGAACAAAGGGATGAGGCTGGTGAGTTATCAATTATTATGTACTCTGTTTTAATCGCCTCATCTGCGAGTAGGGTTTCCACGAGGACCAGCGGTTGCAGCAGAGCCGTAAGGCGCATTGTTGGATGATCCAGGCGGGAACGGACCGCCGTGTGGTCCTGCGGGCAACCTTGTTGGGTCATACGAACCAGGAGGGCCTCTTGGGAAGTAGTAACCGGGTCTTGGAGGGAAGTACCCTGGCTGAGTTACTCCTCCTGGTCCTGGATAAGGAAATTGAGCTGTGGGAACAACTGGATTTGGTCCTGTTCCGGTACCAGCAGCTGGTGGAGGAATATATCCCTGCAAAAGTGACAACACATATATAAAGCTCAAGCACATTCAAATCTTACTCCAAGCAGGTTCAAAAGTGACCAAAGTTTTTAAAAACAAATCTAGAGCCTCATCCGTCAACATATACTATGGTCAATGAATGAGGGAAAACTATAGTACTAGGATCATGCAAGACGAGTTATAAAAGGCTTGCACAACGAACCTGGTGACCAAAAGCATCGTCATAGTAACCAATTCCACTCTGATGCCCCGAAGCGTCATTTTCAGCATTGATGTTGCTACCGTAAGGGCCACCTTCATTTGATTGACAGATACGACTTTTGAAATACTGAACAAGTTCGTGGAAGAATTGAAGCTAAATAGAACAATTTCAATACCGGCTCTTCTGTCCGAATTGGCATTGTTCATCAATTGTGCTTGAAGTTTTTGTACTTCCGTAGCCATAGTCATGTAGTTCTTCTGCATCGCCTGAAGTGACTCGATATGGTCGTTGTAAAACTTCTTCTCATAGTCATATGTTGCCCTGCAGAATCAGATAACAAAAGCCATCCCCGACCTCATAAGAGAAAGATACAAATGCTGACAAACTTGGTAGCTAAAAAAGAGTGCCTCGAGTTTGTAATATCAAAAACTTCCATGTATAATCCAAAACGTCAGATTTCAAATTCTACTTCCAACCATATGTTCTCAGAAATAGCTACAAAAAAAAAAAAAAAAATTAGGACAAGTACCTGCACTGCTGGTATTCCTGTCTTAAACCATCAAGCTCGGACATCAGAGCCGGCACTTGCTGCACATCGGAACGAGCTTTCTGGAGTTCCTGACTCAGCTGATGCACTTTGGACATAAGATCCTCCCTCGCCACGACAAGGTTATGCGCCTCGGCGCGGGCCTCTTGCATCTCCAGCTTCACGGCCTCGGACTTCCGAAGCTCGGCCTCCATTTTCGCGACTTTATCTGCGAGGCCGCTCATCCGCTGCTCTCTCTCGGACTTCATCGACCCTATCTGCGAATGCAGCATCTGCAGCTCGTGCTGCGCTGCCGCTAGCTCTTGCCTTAGGCTACCGTGTGTCGCAGCGAGCCTCTGGTTCTCTATTGCTAGCCTCTGCATCTCCCCGTGCTGTGCCACGAATTTCTGCTCCATGACTTCAGGTGGAGGCATCATGTTGAAGGAAGGATACACGCCCTGAGCTGAAGGAGGCATACCGGAACCAAAAGCTTCGGGATGGTGAGCGATGCCGGGACCTGGAAGAGGACGCCTCATGTGAGGTGGAGGGATCCTTCCTTTGCTTCCCATCGAAGAGGCTTCAAATGATCAAACTGGGAAAGCATAAGAACACAAGAGAAAGATGACACACATTCATACAAGCTGTGCAAATCAATGTAAGCAAATAGAAACACTTATTGATAGGGCAAAAAGAACAAATCATCCGTTTCAAAAAAAAAAAAAAAAACTCCAAATATAATGTCACTTGGTAGAGTATAATGTGGATTACATAGTACATAAAAAATATTGAATTTTGAATTTTGATTAAAAAACGACTTGATGTTATTTATATGTATATTTACTATCTTATATTGTCAATANTAATCAAAGAAGCTTACTAGGATTATTTGAGCGACGGGATTGAGCGAGTTTGAGAAAGATAATGCGGCGTCGAGAGAGGAAGACCAGCAATCGGCGGCGAAGGTTTTTATTCTAACCGACGTGCAGCTTTTTTATTCAGTTTCAGCCTTTCTGGGGTGAATAACTGTGGATATTTTTTTAACTAGTGTTACACAATTTATTCTCTTTTTATTAATTTACTCATACATATACAGCAAAAATAACCTCTATAAATTAATAAACATAATAAATAATAATTTTAGATTTCAAGTCGGGCCAATATAAAAATTAATAACATTTGATAAGATAATATCATTTTTAGAAACTCTTATATAGTTCAATAATATTATAAATTTATCCACATATATAACTAGAATAATACACTAAAATATAACTTTAGTGTTATTGTTTTATTTAAATTTAAAATTTTGCTGGAGTTCATCAATAATTTTATTTATTACATCAATTTTTTTTTTTTTGTATTTTCAATTTGTATCCAAAGCTTACGAAAAATTTTAAAAGTAATAATTCTTATTTAATGTGAAATTGATTTCAAATGTACCGTAGTCAATGGCGGAACCACTTTAGAGCTAGGAGGGTCAAGTGACTCATATAAATTTTTGTTTTGCAACCTTATTTTCTTGTGGTGAAATGGTTAAATCTTATCAATTGACCCCAGTGACAAAAGTTAAGAGGTTTGTGATTTAAATATGACCCTGGTCAAAGCATTTCTACCTCCACCAGTCACTGTATTATTGCTTTTAACTTCACCATCAATATTAAAAATAGTCGCTATCATCGTTTATATATTTTAAACCTATGAACATGTGTAATAGTTAAATATGCTATTAACATTATTCATACTACGATAAATAAAATTTTGTTTTACAACAATTTATATATTAGAGTGATTAATAATCCAAACTGGTGATACCAAATTTACACAAATAACCTTATATTGGTGGACACTGACTACGGTATATTTCATGATCCAGCTAACCCATTTCCGATCGAACTCCATTCTCTCCATAAAGATTTCTAAAAAAGACCATTCAACTCTATCCAGTGACGATCCCATGAATTATTTCATGGTGGGGCAGATTATAAAAAAAAAAATGCTATCTAGGTAGAAGATGAGAATTGAACCTTGGTGAGGGGTTCAATAGAACAAAGTTACCATCTGGCCTACTAACTTTTCAGTACAATTGTATACATAAAAAACTATATCAAAATTTATGGGTGGGTCATGTAACACACCTTTCTCCATAGTAGGTCCGCCCTTGACTCTATCATAAGTCTTGGACATATCCGTCTTTATCGCCATGAAATCTTCAGAAACCTTTCTATGTGTACGTAATGCATAGACCATTTCATGCGCCACCAGAATATTATTTTGAACATTTAAACAGCTTTTCCAATCTCGAATTCCTTTATAAATGTTCAATAAACTATTTCTAAAGTTTTATGAACCTCTTCATAAAAAATATTAAATTATTTATAAAAATAAAATAAATCCTACCTATAAAATATGTAAAAACCAGTGTTTCCGGCTAACTGAAAATCCAAATCACATACCTTATGATAAAAAAATCAATGCTTCTAAGTTCTGACCATGAAAGGTTTTCATAAATAAAATAATAAAAAAACAAAAGTGAGGAAATTGTGAAATATTGCATCAATTTAACATAAATATTATAAAAACATACAAATACCAGTGCGTAAAACAAACACAACGTATATACAATCGTGTGGGTTCAATACCAATCTTGATTAAAAACTGTAAATCCCAATCTGAAGAAAAAACGAAAAATAAAAATAGGAAAAACATATATATCTAACATTTGTCCTCTCCCGTGAATCGTCGAGCAGCTCTCGCAACTATTATGTGGGTCCGGAAACATCTTTCAGAACAAACAAATTTATCCCCATTACAAACCTGAAGAATGAAAGGGACCTTGCATCGGAGTCCACATCCGTTACAAGTTGGTCGAGAACTACGATTGTTTGAAATCACTACAAACCTTTCTTTTCGAAGTTCAACTACGCGTCTTGGTTTGAGACGGGAGAAGTCTCCAAGCACACACTTCACATGCAGAGTAACTCCACAATCATCGCAAGTATAAAACCATTTACATGGATCCAGCTCTTCTTCGCATATATCACACCAATATTTCCCACTTGCATTTTCTTGGCAAGATAAGAAGAGTGGATGCCGATCGCAAATGTGCTTTACTGTTTTTGGCAAACTTGCGCAATGAAAGTCCAAGTTATAGTCACATGACTCACAAGAAAACGCTCCTGCTTCTACTGATTCATGACACGCATCACACTTGCCAGTATATGTTTTGTTGTAATGCAAGGGGTGTTGATGGTATTCATGGGATAACAACTCTGAAATCAAAATGCATCCTACGTCAAGAACTACATGATCAGACTCGTACCTGAAACCATTGAAGAATTCTCCGCAAGCACTACAAGGAATAACCTTGGGGGAGTCCATGTCTCCAGCATGTAACACAAATGGTTTGTTGTGAAACATATGTCGTTTTTTCCGAGGAAGATTTGCGCATATTTCGTGGAGGATAAAACTACATTGCTCACAACTATAGACTGGATCAGAGTAGACCGGAAGCATGCATGCTTCACAACGTATGCTTCCATCAGCATCAGTAATACCATCCTTACTGAGTATTAAATTATGTTCTTCATGACTGAAATGATTGATTAGGTTATCACCCACCTCCTTGAACGGTGTTATATCTTCTGCTTCTTCAGGAATTCCTTCGAGTTCTATTCCATCCCACACATCGTTTCTTGTTGCACATTGTGAATGAACGACATAGTCAATGCACACCGAGCAAGAGTAAGCCCCGTAGAATTGATTACCACTTTGGAAACAAATCTTACATCGCCAATCTCCAGTACCGAGTAGCTGGATATGAGAAATGCGATGATCATGGCGGTTGATACTAATAACACGGGGTAAGCCGATGCAACTTCGGTGGATCATAACATCGCATTTGAGACAAAAATATGGGCTGCGGTCGCCTTGCATCCCACAAGCGTTGCAAGTAAATGAGATTTGTCTTGCCATGAGTGTGAGTTTATGCTCATGAGTTTTTAGATGCTCAACATGGGCAGGTGGTGGAATGCTTGTACAACCCAGACAAACACTGAAGTTACATATGGAACAATGATAAAGCACACCTTCTAGTTTTAAACCACACAGAAGACAAGTGTTATCAGTGTAATCAGGTGATCCATGTGTGAGTAACTTGAGAGAGTGTTTACGGTGACAAGGATGGTTTACCTCTGGTGAATTTACACATTCCACATGGATGACCACCTCACACTTAAAACATCTATAAGCTATTTCGCCAACGACTTCCCTCTTGCATACTTCACAAAGGTGCAAGGTGTTTCTTGAAATTGGGAAGAGCATCAGCGGATGCTCATGGGCTTGAGGATGATTAATAGTAAGCGGTGGTGGTTCTCTCGCACAAGACAGATGTAGGCTGAAGCCTTCACATGGGTAACAATAATAACCCCAATCACTGTCGATGCGTCTTCTACACACTTTACACCAATACATGATCCACTTAGGTAGCATGGTTTGAACGAGAGGATGTTCGGGATGAGAAGTGTGATTGATTCGGAATGATAATTTAGCACAATCTTCGTGAAACCAAAGATCACACTCCGTGCAACGATACCCGTCGTTGATGTAACCACCAGATTTGCACCAATAACACCTGAAAGCAAACCCAGATGAAGGAGTCAAAGGATGGTGGTGACGGAAACTTTTAGATAATGGTTCCATGGCGGATATGTGTGTGAATCAAAACAGAGCTCTTTCTTGGTCTTTTTGGAATCTTTGCTCATCAATGGTTATTACCAAATGGTATTAGATAACTCTAAAAAGTAAGTTGTTAGGTGCCAGCTGTACCGCATTTGATAATCACTTTGCACCTAATCTTCTGAATTCCCGAAAACAAATCTCTATATAATTAAATGACCGACAAAATTCTAAGGTCAGCCTAAAATCAAGATGTATATTTTAATTTGTCCTTAGCGTTTTTATACTATTAGAGCATAAGTTACCATAGTATGGTGTTTTATTGTTTAAATAATAATATTTTGTTTATTTTTTGGATATAAGACACTTTGTAATATTTTTTTGTTTTTGAGTTTACTAAAGACATTTTGGATGGGTGTCTTAAAAACCAAATTTTTTTTTTTTAAAATTTAAGTAAAAATTTAAGTAAAAACTTTTTAAACATAATACATTTTCAAAAATATAATACATTGAAACATATAAATTAGAGAAATACAATTTAAAAACTGGAAAACCCGCTCAATTCTAATCTTCACTTCCGCCAAATTTTTGCCATATACAGTAGAAACTATATAAATTAATAATGTTGGGACTTTGATATTTTATTAATTTATAAAGTTATTAATTTATCGGTTTTTAATAAAATAAAATATTTATTAATAAATAATTAAAAATAATATTTTCTTTAAAGTTTATCATATTTTTTCATTTTTATTTAAAAATTAGAGATAAGTTATCAAAATATTTCAATTTTAATAAATAAAAACAACAATATACTCATATTTTAGTAGATTATCATAGTTATATATTTTTATAAGATTATTTTTATGCTAATTATTAATTTATGATATTAATTGGACCATATATTTACATAGGTTTCTTAAAAAAATTATTATCGTATTATTATATCGATTTATGCTATATTTTGAACCGGCCCAACTCGGAACCGGAGAAATTTATTAATTTACAAAGTTTATTAATTTATCGAATATTAATTTATAGAGTTTCTACTGTATCTTCAACCAAATCAGCTTTCAATAGTTCATGTCTTGTTTTATCACGAAGTTGATTGCGAACGGCCATCATATTATCGAGATTTGTAGGCATATCGGTAGAATACGTCATATCCACTTCGGAAGTTCCCTCTCCGTGTTCGAAATCTGATACATCAGTTAGATTATACGAATCGCCTAGTCAACAGCCTCCTACACAAGGATCCAGTGTATACAAAAACATAAGAGAGAGGCACCAGATTCACTGGAAAAAATAAGAGAGGAACATCTCCTCTGTTTCAACAACCACTCATCTTTTTTTTGTCTCCTTTAATAACCAAGACTCTCTCTGTAACCAAGAGAAATCATCACAAACACGAAAATGATGCAATCATAGAAGTTTCATATCCATTTGGTAACAGAGATAAGTGAAATAAGCACCTTCAATGCTAAAACGAAGATTCTATAAAACTAGTTAAAAAACCAAATGTACATCACAGAAACATGAACTCAACTTCCCCGGAAATTACAACCCTTTTTTCACAGAGAGATCAATCAACCAAGCAGCTTCGGTCGTAACACAAAGATTAAAATCAAACTGGAGCAAAATTGGAGTTTTTGAGGATATCTGGTTTTCGACAAAATGTCCTAGTTTCTTAACAAACCAATCCAAACCAGAATAAATTATAAACTGAGAATGACGATAGATGAATCTGATCTATCAGAATTTAGTGATATTAGAATCTAATACGGTAACAACTACCAAGCTTTAACTATGGTTAATCGAAGATTCATAGTTCCTGAGTGATCAAAACACGAACCGGAAGAGATTCATCATGCATGATCAACGTAAATTAAAACAGAGAATCTAGAAGAGAAAGAGCTATTAGCCATGGCGCTTAATCTAAATAGAAATTCTACACACACAAAAAGTTCGAAACGCCCAAATCAATCAATTAACAAAAACCCAACAAACAGGATATCAGACGAATGTTGAATCATCTCCAAAGATCACAAGTATGAACCCAAATCACGAAATCAGAGAGGGAAAACATACCGGAGACTAGGGATTTCTTTGTTCTCCGATTTTGATTGAACTGACGAAGAAAACAAAAACAGAAATTGGGAAATGTAAACAATGGCATCGTCCTCGGCTTTCTTCAAGCGTTAATATAAACGATTTGGGTCATTTATTAGACCATAATAGGAGAAGATTTTTAAGTTCCTTTTTAATGTTGAAGCAAGAACGCTGTGATTGGGACTGATCTTTTTTTATAGTATTTCGAAAAGTTCCCTTATAACTTTGTTATTTCTTTTTGTTTTCCTTGTCAAACTTTGAAATTAGTTAAAGTCTTAAAGATTTAAATCGTAAATACTTTTTTTATGGGATTATCCCAAAAAAGGAAACATAAAATCTGTACGTTTTAAAAATGTCACACATCTCATACCTAATAATAATTTCTAGTCCGTATAGTATTTGATAAAAAAAAACCAGAACCACATATTTTCATCTATTTATTTTGCACACTAAAACAATGTACTTTGCAATTGAAAATAATTTTCTTTCACATAAAAAATAATTTATTTCTATAATTTTATATTTGTCCAAAAAAGAAACGCACTAAAAAATCCATTCAAAATTAAAGGTCAAAAGAAAATAAAATAGTCCAAATTATTAAAATTACCTAATTATCAATTCTTTCATGCATGTCTTATCATAAACTCCATCGTCATTTCTCAGATCTCTCCCATTCTCAACCTTAAGTCCAGCCTCTTCTCTCTTGCTTTAGTTTCTCTGCTCCTCTTCTGACCCAATGGCCATGGCGACGCGCTCATCATCATCATCATCACTTGATGCAAGACGCAGAAAGCTCCAATATCGTATCGGTAACAATGATAGGATAAGCAAACTCCCAGACGACCTACTGCATAACATCCTCTCGAGATTGTCCACTAAAGAAGCGGTGAAGACAAGTGTTTTATCGTCACATTGGGTGAATTTGTGGAAATGGAGGCCTCATCTCGTCCTGGATATGAGAAATGTCTTGGAAATGACGCGCACCAAACATTTGCACAAAGTTTCTGTTCTTTTGGCTAGTTCAATGACCAAGGTTCGTTAATTTATCTTCTTCTCATTTCTCTTTTCTTAGGGTTTCGTTTTAATCGTTTTTTTATGGAGATTTTGTATATAAAAAATTCACAAATAGGTCAGCCTATAAACCGATGTTTGGATAGATGAATCATGAAAGTACCTTTGGATCTCTCAATCAAATCTATGATGAAATATGCGATTAAAAAATATATTATACCCCTTCAATACATTATCTAACATTTTGAGATTTTGGTATTAGATAATGAGAGTTCGCGCCAAAATTATAAATTATGATCTATACAATTAGATAACAGTATTTTGCGCCAAAAATAATTTATATTTATAAAAAGTACTTAGTCCATTTCACAGAAATGTCATTTTATCACTTTTCGCATAAATTACTAAGAAAAATATGTAAATTTATATTATGCATTTTATTAATACATTAGACTTTTTCTGATTAATAAGATGAAATTCTAGGTGTAGAAAATATAATTTTTTAAAACTGCATCGAAAATAAAAAAATATCTTAAAACGATATTTTTTTTATGAAAAAAAGAGTATGATCAATAGATTTGAAAGTGAGTCATGACTGTGAATTATGATCAATAGATCTGAAAGTAGGTAATTAAAGAACCGAAGTGAATGAGAATCTAGAAATAAGTGATGTGTTGAGTTTACTCCACATATAACACATAAAATTACATGATACTTATGGCTTTCAATTGAAAAGATTTAACTCTTGATATTTGATATATATATATATATATATATACACACACACAATTTAATTGGATTTAATCAATTCATGCACAAACTAGACAACATTTCTTTTCTTTTTGAAAAGGAACTAGACAACATTTCTTAAAAAGTTATATATAGGTTTTGATTGACAACGTCTATTGCATACAAGTTTTTTTCAATTTTTAATTATTTTGTGTTATGCAGACTATAAAGAATCACCGTGGCCACCTAGAGAGCTGCATTATCCACCATTACTTATCCCAATGTAAAGATGGTACGCTCGAAAGTTGGATCCACACAGCGACTCGTGTGAAACACACTAAAGATCTCACACTTGTAAACCATAATAATCATGGTTGTAATGGACGTTACGAAGCAAATAATTTGCTCTACTTGCGCCCAAATACATTTTCGCATCATAGTCTCACCTCACTGACACTATGTGGATTCGGTCTAGTAAATCCACGTGCCTTCAGAGATTGCCGGAATCTTAAGACCCTCAAGCTTTCAAACATCGTCATCACCCTGGCTAGTGTCCTTAGCAGAGTTTTCGCAGCTTGCCCCTCCCTCGAGGTGATTGTGTTGCAGGTCGATTGCCTAACCCGATGTGATGTGCTGAAGATCGAGAACAACAATTTGAAGTTCTTGCAAGTGACTTCCGCTTATAAGATTGAGAAGATCGAAGTGTATGCAGCTTGTCTAGATGTTCTCGACATCAAGTTTATCAAATGTGAGAAGGAGAACTTCATCCTTGCTGCCCCCAACATCTGCCGGTTTAACAGAGATTATTGGGGTCGTGTTCCTCATGCTCACCTTAGCTACAATGTGTCATATCTCGCTCAGGTACAAGCTTACTTAACACAAACAATGTGCATATTTAGAAAATAATCTATATAAATAGTTTGACATGTATGATGTGATATGTGTATGAATCTTAGGAGAAAAGAAACATTTGGCATGAGCTTATGGTGAGCAACTTTTGTCATATGACCCGGCATGGATCTTTATCGGTGAGTTTAGATGTAACTAATCCGAAAGAAGTGGAGATACTTAAGGAAGTTTTGCTTATGTGGAATACTAACGAAATGATAGAGCTTGAGATCTTGTTCAAGGTACTTTCATGTCATGGTTAAATTCTAATTAATTGGATAAATTTTTGTAACTTCTCTCTCTCATTTATCATATTTTCCTTTTAGAACAACAATGCTCATAGAGAAGAAGGTAAATGTTCTACTAACGGGATGTCACATAAAAAATTGTGGGAGGATGCAAAACCGTTCCCTAACGCCGATTTCCGCGTTTATGTTGTGTGGATGTATAATTTAGACGGTTCGAATAAGGAAGAATTTGCGCTAGCTTCCCATTTTGAGATGCAAAAGACGGTGACTAAGAAGATGATGATCGAGACTTCGTCGTTTCCTCCGACAAAGAAGTTAAAGGTGGAAGCAGCTATGACCAAGCTAATGGAACTTCCTAAAGGTAACAAAGATCTTAGTATCATATGCTTTTGATCAAAAACTGGTTCCAGTCTTATCCATATTGCTAAGTATCAGCTATTCAGTACCCTTTTCTTTATTTATGTCAGGATTATATGGTTTTAAATTTTCGGTTACTGTTCTTCGTACTTGTTTTATGTTTGAGAGTTTATGTGACAAAAAGGATCTTGTTGCTTGAGATTTGCTTTGTCTTAATATGAATATTATCTGATTTGTTTTATCTTGTTTTGGTTAATGCTTTCTCAAAAGGGATTATGTTATAAACTTTTTATTATAGAGAAGAAGATTATGTCATAACGGCATAACAAAACAAATTGTGTACGACTTCCAAAGTTTAACGAATTGTTTGTGTTAAACAGACTATTTTTTGCTACATATGTAAATTAAATTGTTGCTGGCAAATTTTAGGTATTTAGTTTAGGACCTTAGGTTTCCACGTCAAAATTTCCATTTTGTAAATATAAAAACTAAAAATACTGTTTTTTTTAATCAAAAAGTAATATTGAAAAAAAAAGAACATAAATTTGTGGCTGACATTTTTATTGTTTTTTGATATAAAATATAAACTTGAGAAGATTTTTGTCACTAATATAAAAAGTTTTTTTTTTTAAATCATAAATAACATTGAAAACAAGCTATTTAGAAAGAAGAGGATCAAATATATATGAACTCTATTTAAGAGGATAAACAAATGTGTAGCTAAGAAAGAACGCTCTAAATTGTAATCCTCCTCCATTACAAGACCCTTAAGTTAAATAGCTTTGATGGCTGATACAACTTTGCAAACCTCCTCATAGCATATGTCTCCGATCCGACCACTCGATAGCCATACGTACGGAGCATTTTGATGCTGCAATAGTAATGTCACATATTGGTGATTTAATCAATTATAACTGCATTACCATAATTTCAAAAATTATTCATTTACCTTAGCTAAACTAGTCCCAACATTGATGATGACTGCCCCCGGTTTCATCCAGCTTCGTCTGACCAAGTTTGGTTGCCCAACAGCCGAGATTACGATATTAGCTTGTCTTGTAATTTCTTCAGGGTTCTTGGTTCTTGAATTGATGATGGTAACAGTTGCATCTTCTCTCTACCAATTTACAAAGTAGATCAAGAAAGACCAAAAAAAAATAATTATCACAAAAATGGAGGTATCATCATTAATTACCTGCAGTAACAGAGCAGCTGGCATATAAAAAATGTGACTCCTTCCGATAACAACTTCTCTCTTTCCTTTGATCTCACAGTTGTACCGGTGTAACAGATCGATGCACCCTTTTGGAGCACAAGGAACGAATAAGGGTTCTCTTCCGCGCATCGCAAGCCGTCCAATATTTACTGGGTGAAATCCGTCAACGTCTTTCTCTATACTAACCGCATTCAATATGTTGTGCTCCTCCTTATGCTAACAATATCCCATAATATATGATGTAAGTCATTTTCTAGTAATGAAAACGATCAAAGTAGAGTAATATATACCGATGGTAGAGGCAATTGAAGAAGGATTCCATGGACACAAGGATCATCGTTGAAGCGTGAGACATAATTCAACACCTCCTCTTCCATAGAATCTAAACCCTAGACCTAATTAAAGAAATAAACGTCTCGTTGAAGTTAAAGGCTATTAAAAACAAAGTTGAGGATCCCAAAGGAAAAGTAATAAATGGGAAAAGAAGAGAATGAAGGAAGGACCTTTGGATCTGTGAATCAAATCTATGATGTAATATGCGATTAAAAAAAAAATACTATATCCCTTAAATACATTATCTAACATTTTTGAGGTTTTGGTATTAGATAATCAGACTTCGCGCCAAAATTATAAATTATGATCTATAGAATTAGATAACGGTATTTCACGCCAAAAATAATTTATATTTCTAAAAAATACTAATTCTATTTCACAGAAATGTCGTTTTATTATATTTCGCATAAATTAATAAGAAAAATATGTAAATTTATATCATGCAATTTAATAGTACATTAGATTTTTTTCTGATAAATAAGATGAAATTCTAGATGTAGAAAATATAATTTTTAAAAATGCATCGAAAATAAAAAAATATCTTAAAACGATATTTTTTAATGAAAAAAGAGTATGATCAATAGATTTGAAAGTGAGTCATGACTGTGAATTATATTATGATCAATAGATCTGAAAGTAGGTAATTAAAGAACCGTAGTGAATGAGAATCTAGAAATAAGTGATGTGTTGAGTTTACTCCACATATAACACATAAAATTACATGATACTTATGGCTTTCAATTGAAAAGATTTAACTCTTGATATTTGATATATATATATATATATATACACACACACAATTTAATTGGATTTAATCAATTCATGCACAAACTAGACAACATTTCTTTTCTTTTTGAAAAGGAACTAGACAACATTTCTTAAAAAGTTATATATAGGTTTTGATTGACAACGTCTATTGCATACAAGTTTTTTTCAATTTTTAATTATTTTGTGTTATGCAGACTATAAAGAATCACCGTGGCCACCTAGAGAGCTGCATTATCCACCATTACTTATCCCAATGTAAAGATGGTACGCTCGAAAGTTGGATCGACACAGCGACTCGTGTGAAACACACTAAAGATCTCACACTTGTAAACCATAATGATCATGGTTGTAATGGACGTTACGAAGCAAATAATTTGCTCTACTTGCGCCCAAATACATTTTCGCATCATAGTCTCACCTCACTGACACTATGTGGATTCGGTCTAGTAAATCCACGTGCCTTCAGAGATTGCCGGAATCTTAAGACCCTCAAGCTTTCAAACATCGTCATCACCCTGGCTAGTGTCCTTAGCAGAGTTTTCGCAGCTTGCCCCTCCCTCGAGGTGATTGTGTTGCAGGTCGATTGCCTAACCCGATGTGATGTGCTGAAGATCGAGAACAACAATTTGAAGTTCTTGCAAGTTGCAAGTGACTTCCGCTTATAAGATTGAGAAGATCGAAGTGTATGCAGCTTGTCTAGATGTTCTCGACATCAAGTTTATCAAATGTGAGAAGGAGAACTTCATCCTTGCTGCCCCCAACATCCGCCGGTTTAACAGAGATTATTGGGGTCGTGTTCCTCATGCTCACCTTAGCTACAATGTGTCATATCTCGCTCAGGTACAAGCTTACTTAACACAAACAATGTGCATATTTAGAAAATAATCTATATAAATAGTTTGACATGTATGATGTGATATGTGTATGAATCTTAGGAGAAAAGAAACATTTGGCATGAGCTTATGGTGAGCGACTTTTGTCATATGACCCGGCATGGATCTTTATCGGTGAGTTTAGATGTAACTAATCCGAAAGAAGTGGAGATACTTAAGGAAGTTTTGCTTATGTGGAATACTAACGAAATGATAGAGCTTGAGATCTTGTTCAAGGTACTTTCATGTCATGGTTAAATTCTAATTAATTGGATAAATTTTTGTAACTTCTCTCTCTCATTTATCATATTTTCCTTTTAGAACAACAATGCTCATAGAGAAGAAGGTAAATGTTCTACTAACGGGATGTCACATAAAAAATTGTGGGAGGATGCAAAACCGTTCCCTAACGCCGATTTCCGCGTTTATGTTGTGTGGATGTATAATTTTGACGGTTCGAATAAGGAAGAATTTGCGCTAGCTTCCCATTTTGTGATGCAAAAGACGGTGACTAAGAAGATGATGATCGAGACTTCGTCGTTTCCTCCGACGAAGAAGTTAAAGGTGGAAGCAGCTGTGGCCAAGCTAATGGAACTTCCTAAAGGTAACAAAGATCTTAGTATCATATGCTTTTGATCAAAAACTGGTTCCAGTCTTATCCATATTGCTAAGTATCAGCTATTCAGTACCCTTTTCTTTATTTATGTAAAGATTATATGGTTTTAAATTTTCGGTTACTGTTCTTCGTACTTGTTTTATGTTTGAGAGTTTATGTGACAAAAAGGATCTTGTTGCTTGAGATTTGCTTTGTCTTAATATGAATATTATCTGATTTGTTTTATCTTGTTTTGGTTAATGCTTTCTCAAAAGGGATTATGTTATAAACTTTTTATTATAGAGAAGAAGATTATGTCATAACGGCATAACAAAACAAATTGTGTACGACTTCCAAAGTTTAACGAATTGTTTGTGTTAAACAGACTATTTTTTGCTACATATTAAATTGTTGCTGGCAAATTTTAGGTATTTAGTTTAGGACCTTAGGTTTCCACGTCAAATTTTCCATTTTGTAAATATAAAAACCAAAAATACTGTTTTTTTTTTTTATCAAAAAGTAATATTGAAAAAAAAAGAACATAAATTTGTGGCTGACATTTTTATTGTTTTTTGATATAAAATATAAACTTGAGAAGATTTTTGTCACTAATATAAAAAGTTTTTTTTTTTAAATCATAAATAACATTGAAAACAAGCTATTTAGAAAGAAGAGGATCAAATATATATGAACTCTATTTAAGAGGATAAACAAATGTGTAGCTAAGAAAGAACGCTCTAAATTGTAATCCTCCTCCATTACAAAACCCATAAGTTAAATAGCTTTGATGGCTGATACAACTTTGCAAACCTCCTCATAGCATATGTCTCCGATCCGACCACTCGATAGCCATACGTACGGAGCATTTTGATGCTGCAATAGTAATGTCACATATTGGTGATTTAATCAATTATAACTGCATTACCATAATTTCAAAAATTATTCATTTACCTTAGCTAAACTAGTCCCAACATTGATGATGACTGCCCCCGGTTTCATCCAGCTTCGTCTGACCAAGTTTGGTTGCCCAACAGCCGAGATTACGATATTAGCTTGTCTTGTAATTTCTTCAGGGTTCTTGGTTCTTGAATTGATGATGGTAACAGTTGCATCTTCTCTCTACCAATTTACAAAGTAGATCAAGAAAGACCAAAAAAAATTAATTATCACAAAAATGGAGGTATCATCATTAATTACCTGCAGTAACAGAGCAGCTGGCATATAAAAAATGTGACTCCTTCCGATAACAACTTCTCTCTTTCCTTTGATCTCACAGTTGTACCGGTGTAACAGCTCGATGCACCCTTTTGGAGCACAAGGAACGAATAAGGGTTCTCTTCCGCGCATCGCAAGCCGTCCAATATTTACTGGGTGAAATCCGTCAACGTCTTTCTCTATACTAACCGCATTCAATATGTTGTGCTCCTCCTTATGCTAACAATATCCCATAATATATGATGTAAGTCATTTTCTAGTAATGAAAACGATCAAAGTAGAGTAATATATACCGATGGTAGAGGCAATTGAAGAAGGATTCCATGGACACAAGGATCATCGTTGAAGCGTGAGACATAATTCAACACCTCCTCTTCCATAGAATCTAAACCCAAGACCTAATTAAAGAAATAAACGTCTCGTTGAAGTTAAAGGCTATTAAAAACAAAGTTGAGGATCCCAAAGGAAAAGTAATAAATGGGAAAAGAAGAGAATGAAGGAAGGACACGTGATGATTGGGTTAAACAAATGTCAACGCTAAGTCCATCCTTAAAGGCCAAACCTCACCCATTTATTAACCTAACTGCCTAACCGTCTTGTTATCACCTTCCTCCTTCATCAACTCCCCTTTATATATAAACGTTTCTTCTCCCTAAAGAAAACACATTTAACATTTCATCGAAAGAGAGAGAGAGAGAGAGATATAAAGGAGACCAAAATACGATCATGAAGCTCGTCTGGTCGCCGGAAACAGCCTCTAACGCTTACATCCACACCGTTAGAACTGTAAGACTACTCTAAATTAATCGTGCAAATTTGTTATACCATCTTCCATTTCCGAATTTTTTTTTCTTAGAATAACTTCTTGAATTTTTATATGAGTTACAATTCGATGATATTTCGATATTTCACTGTTGTTTTAAACGTTTTTTTTTATATATATGATTATTGTTTAGACGTTCTTGATGTATATGAATTTAATTTAGAGTCTTGATCTAATTTCTAATTTGTGTATATATATGTGCTTCTTGAAGTGTAAAAGCTACAAAGAATCGAGTGTGGCGGAGTATTTATCGGCTACGGCGGCGGGATGGAACAAGAGGCTGATCGTCGAGACTTGGACACGTGGAGATCCGATCGCCACCAGTGTCGGACTCGCCGTCGCGGCTATTCATACGCACGGAAGACACGTGTGCATAGTTCCCGACGAGGAGTCGAGATCGGATGACGAGACTGTGATGAAAAGAGCCGTTGCGAGTGAAGCGACGGAGGTAGTGGTCGAAGAATCGGCGGAGGACGTGGTGGAGAGACTCTCCGGCGTGGATTTCATGGTGGTGGACTCGAAACGCCGCGAGTTCGTTAAGGCGTTGGGATTAGCAAACACGAGCAAAAAGGTTGCCGTTTTGGTGTGTAAAAACGCCACGCATAAATCTATCTCTGGATTTAAATGGCACGGTGTTATGAGACGAGGCACACGTGTCGTGAGATCGGTGTTTTTACCCGCTGGGAGAGGGTTACATATTGCACACGTGGGAGCAAGTGGTGATTTGAATAAGCTTCCTAGCCGTTGGATAAAACACATCGATCCTCGATCTGGAGAGGAGCATTTGTTCAAGCGTTAATATAAACGATTTTTAAGTTCCTTTTTAATGTTGTATGAGCAAGAACAATAGTAGTTCTTATAAAAATTCTTAATATATATTAAACAAATAAAAATTATTATAATAATAAATGAGGTTTTTAAGAACTTAAGAAAAGTTCTTAAATAAAAAACTTTCTTAAGTTTTTAAGAACCAATTCATTATTATAATAATTTTTATTTGTTTAATATATATTAAGAGTTCTTATAAAAACTACCATTGTTCTTACTGTTCTTGCTCTAAGCAAGAACGTTTTGATTGGGACTCATCTTTTTTTATAGTATTTCGAAAAGTTCCCTTATAACTTTGTTATTTCTTTTTGTTTTCCTTGTCAAACTTTGAAATTAGTTAAAGTCTTAAAGATTTAAATCGTAAATACTTTTTTTATGGGATTATCCCAAAAAAGGAAACATAAAATCTGTACGTTTTAAAAATGTCACACATCTCATACCTAATAATAATTTCTGGTCCGTATTTGATAAAAAAAAAACCAGAACCACATATTTTCATCTATTTATTTTGCACACTAAAACAATGTACTTTGCAATTGAAAATAATTTTCTTTCACATAAAAAATAATTTATTTCTATAATTTAATATTTGTCCAAAAAAGAAACGCACTAAAAAATCCATTCAAAATTAAAGGTCAAAAGAAAATAAAATAGTCCAAATTATTAAAATTACCTAATTATCAATTCTTTCATGCATGTCTTATCATAAACTCCATCGTCATTTCTCAGATCTCTCCCATTCTCAACCTTAAGTCCAGCCTCTTCTCTCTTGCTTTAGTTTCTCTGCTCCTCTTCTGACCCAATGGCCATGGCGACGCGCTCATCATCATCATCATCACTTGATGCAAGACGCAGAAAGCTCCAATATCGTATCGGTAACAATGATAGGATAAGCAAACTTTCAGACGACCTACTGCATAACATCCTCTCGAGATTGTCCACTAAAGAAGCGGTGAAGACAAGTGTTTTATCGTCACATTGGGTGAATTTGTGGAAATGGAGGCCTCATCTCGTCCTGGATATGAGAAATGTCTTGGAAATGACGCGCACCAAAGTATCTGTTTTTTGGCTAGTTCAATGACCAAGATTCGTTAATTTATCTTCTTCTCATTTCTCATTTTTTAGGGTTTCGTTTTAATCATTTTTTTTATGGAGATTTTGTATATAAAAAATTCACAAATAGGTCAGCCTATAAACCGATGTTTGGATAGATGAATCATGAAAGTACCTTTGGATCTCTCAATCAAATCTATGATGAAATATGCGATTAAAAAATATATTATACCCCTTCAATACATTATCTAACATTTTGAGATTTTGGTATTAGATAATGAGAGTTCGCGCCAAAATTATAAATTATGATCTATACAATTAGATAACGGTATTTTGCGCCAAAAATAATTTATATTTATAAAATGTACTTATTCCATTTCACAGAAATGTCATTTTATCACTTTTCGCATAAATTACTAAGAAAAATATGTAAATTTATATTATGCATTTTATTAATACATTAGATTTTTTCTGATTAATAAGATGAAATTCTAGGTGTAGAAAATATAATTTTTAAAAACTGCATCGAAAATAAAAAAATATCTTAAAACGATATTTTTTTTAATGAAAAAAAGAGTATGATCAATAGATTTGAAAGTGAGTCATGACTGTGAATTATGATCAATAGATCTGAAAGTAGGTAATTAAAGAACCGAAGTGAATGAGAATCTAGAAATAAGTGATGTGTTGAGTTTACTCCACATATAACACATAAAATTACATGATACTTATGGCTTTCAATTGAAAAGATTTAACTCTTGATATTTGATATATATATATATATATATATACACACACACAATTTAATTGGATTTAATCAATTCATGCACAAACTAGACAACATTTCTTTTCTTTTTGAAAAGGAACTAGACAACATTTCTTAAAAAGTTATATATAGGTTTTGATTGACAACGTCTATTGCATACAAGTTTTTTTCAATTTTTAATTATTTTGTGTTATGCAGACTATAAAGAATCACCGTGGCCGCCTAGAGAGCTGCATTATCCACCATTACTTATCCCAATGTAAAGATGGTACGCTCGAAAGGTGGATCGACACAGCGACTCGTGTGAAACACACTAAAGATCTCACACTTGTAAACCATAATTATCATGGTTGTGATGCACGTTACGAAGCAAAAAAATTGCTCCACTTGCACCCAGATACATTTTCGCATCCTAGCCTCACTTCGCTGTCACTTTCTGGATTCATTCTAGTAGGTCCACGTGGCTTCAGAAACTGCTCGAATCTTAAGACCCTCAAGCTTTTAAACACCATCATCACCCAGGCTAGTGTCCTTACCAGTGTTTTCGCAGCTTGCCCCTCCCTCGAAGTGATTGTGTTGCGGGTCGATTGCCTAACCCAATGTGATGTGCTGAAGATCGAGAACAACAATTTGAAGTTCTTGCAAGTGACTTCCGCTTATAGGATTGAGAAGATCCAAGTGTATGCAGCTTCTCTAGATGTTCTCGACATCAAGTTTGTCAAATGTGAGAAGGAGAACTTCATCCTTGATGCCCCTAACATCCGCCGGTTTAACAGAGATTATTGGGTTTGTTGTCCTCATGCTCACCTCAGCTACAACGTGTCACATCTCGCTCAGGTACAACCTTACTTAACACAAACAATGTGTGCATATTTAGAAAAATTTTTATATGAATATAGTTTGACATGTATGATGTGATATGTGTATGAATCTTAGGAGAAAAGAAACATTTGGCATGAGCTTATGGTGAGCGACTTTTGTCATATGACCCGGCATGGATCTTTATCGGTGAGTTTAGATGTAACTAATCCGAAAGAAGTGGAGATACTGAAGGAAGTTTTGCTTATGTGGAATACTAACGAAATGATAGAGCTTGAGATCTTGTTCAAGGTACATTCATCATGTCGTGGTTAAATTGTATAAATTTTTGTAACTTCTCTCTCTCATTTATCATATTTTCCTTTTAGAACAACAATGCTCCTGGAGAAGAAGGTGAATGTTCTACTAACGGGAGAGCACGTAAAAAATTGCGGGAGGATGCAAAACCGTTCCCTAACGCCGATTTTCGCGTTTTTGTTGTGTGGATGTATAATTTCGACGGTTCGAATAAGGAAGAATTTGCGCTAGCTTCCCATTTTGGGGAGAATGTCTCAGATACTCCTCAAAGGGGCCAATTAATCTCGCATGCTCTCGTTATAACCTTAATTCTTTAAACAATTTCTTTAAAATCGAAAAAAGGAAAAGACGATAAAACCAGAGGAAGTGAAAGATATTTACGTTTTAAAATTGGGTCTGCCCTGATTTGGGCTTTACGAATTGGTTCTCCCTTCTAAGTCTCGTCTTCCCTCCTTCTCTCCTCGCACTTGCAGAAACTCGGGAACTCAACCGTCTCACCGAAGGAAATCCAAGCGAAAGCACTCACTCCCATCCCGAAACCCTAACGGCGAGAGACGACGGAGAGTCCCATTTCGCGGCGAGTAGACGATGGCACCAAGGACGAGAAATATGCGGAAGCGGAACCCGAGCCCGAGCCCGAGTGAGAAAGCGCCGGCGAAGAAGCAGAAGAGAAAATCGATTGAAGAAGAAGGAACGACGGAGGCGGTTCCGACGGAGGAGGTTTCGACGGAGGCGGTTCCGACGGAGGAGGTTTCGACGGAGGCGGTTCCGACGGAGGAGGAGGTCCCGACGGAGGCAGTTCCGACGGAGGAGGAGGTCCCGACGACGGGTGCGGAGAGGAGGGAAGAAGACGAGCAAGAAGACGAAATAGAAGACGAGCAAGAAGACAAAATAGAAGACGAGGAAAAAGACGAGCAAGAAGACGAGCAAGATGACGAGCAAGATGACGACAAGAAGAAGAAGAAGAAGAAGAAGAAGAAGAAGAAGAAGAAGAAGAAGAAGAAGAAGAAGAAGAAGAAGAGAACGATGAATCCGGAGAAGAAGAAAACGATGAGTCCGGAGAAGAAGAAGGAGACCAATCAGTTGAAAGCGAGGCCGATGTTCCGGTGAGCGATGTAAGCTAACAATTAAATTTTTGTTTGAATTTTGATCCGGAAATTGTCAATTGTCAATTGGCGGAAATTGTAAAACTAGGTTAATTAGGTAATACTAGAGTAATTGCTGGAAATTGCTAGGATTAGATAATATGCATTTTTTTCATAATTGAAAAGAAAATTGCGGGAAATTGGTAGTATTATTTGGTAATACTAGCATGTTGGTGAAACTAAGAAAATCGGGTAAAACTACTGAAATTTTCTAATATCTATTATATTGTACTTTGTATGTTGCAGGGTGTGATGCGACCAGAGTTGTTCTTGAAGCCGGATGTATATTGCAAGAGCATTAAATTACCCACACGGTGTTTCGTGGAAGAAGTTGTGGAGACATTTAGGAAGTTGGACATGACTCCTATGGAAAGAAAATGGTTCGAGGAGCATCCACAGTTCAGACACATTCTGCACATGCCGATTTCAAATCATATGGTTCAACCACTATGGATGATGTTGATGCGTACTGCCAAGATCGAGAGGAAGAAGGAGGCGTGGTTTGTGGTCAATGGGGTTCCCATCCGGTATGGGTTGCAAGAGCATGCGTTAATCTCATGACTCAACTGCAGCAACTACCCTATGTACTGGAGCAAAAAAGAAAAGTATTACATGAAGAAGAAGTATTTTCCTGATAAAAAGAAGGTTTTAAGGGAGGATGTTAAGAAGAAGCTTGAGGAGATGGCGGCGGATGATAGTGGAGAAAGGCTCAAGATGATGGTGTTGTATTTCTTGAGCAGCATCATCTACGCTCCCACAAAAACCGGAGACAAAGGAACAGGCGTGCTGGATGTATTTTTAAAATACGCCGGTGATCTGGAGAAGTGTAAGACCTTTCCTTGGGGGAGATTGTCTTTCGATCGCATGATAGAGTCTATCTCGGATGTGATGAATCATTTGGTTGAGAAGGGGTTGGGTGATGCATGCTCGTTTCCTGGTTTCTGCATTCCTTTGGAGGTAAGAGATTGTCGTAATCTTTTGCATTATTTTTCTTCTCATATAGGTCTAATCATATGTGTGTTTTGTAGATATTGCCAACGGAGGCCATTCTGCAATTGAATCAGGGCTTGCGAGAAGATGTGCCAAGTCCTCAGGAGGATTGCCCGAGGATGTGCAGGTCGAAGTGGAAGTAATGCGGGCTGAGAGGATGGCCACTTGACACTAATTACGAAAAGCTCGGTTGTGACAACAAAGTTAGTAAATGTTTTTTAAAATATGTTTAACTGGGAAACTTGGTAATATTTGTTGTTAAAATGTGTTTTACTTCACAGGACATCAACAGTGTGCTGATAGCTTCAGAGGAGGAGAAGGCGAGGTTGGATATGATAATGAAACCGGAGGATGATGATGATGAGCACGATCCTATTGTGGAAAGTTGGGAAAACCGTATAGATGCTGGACTCACCGTGGTGTTTGAAGACATGAAGGAGGAAAATGTGAAGGACCGACGAATTAATGTGGAGGAAGGAGCAAGGGCAAAAAACCGAGGTAAGAGAATGTCTCTGAGGGATGTCGTCGCCGCCATGGAAAACATGACAGAGCAGTTGGGTTTGCTCAACAGCAAGGTCCATCAAATGGATGAGAGGATAAAGACACTTGAAGAGACTATCAAAGCGCAACAACCTTCAGACTCTTGAACCTTGTTCCATTCTCTTCAACCCGTGTGGAACTATGTTTTTTTTTTTTTGGAACCTTGTTTTATGTTGGGATTATGTTTTATTTTCGGATTTATACTAAGTGATATTAAGAAGAAGTAACATTAGTAATACTAAGTAAAAGTAACTAACATTAGTAATACTAAGTGATACTATGACGAAGTAACATTAGTAATACTAGGTGATACTAAAAAGAAGTACCATTAGTAATACTTAGTAAAACTAAATAACATTGGAAACATTAGTTAAGGAAATTGGAAATAAGTTAAGTCTGTCTTGAACAACAATTAAAGCACGAAAACTGAAAGAGAATTGCAAATACGACAATTAAAATGCAAATACTAAGGAAATTGTTGACCCCCGACTTTCAGCTTGGCTATCTCTTCTGCTTGGCTCTGAAGCTGCTCTTTCATTTCTTCAAGCTGCTTTTTCATCTCTTCAACTGTATTTCCAACTTTCCGGATCTCTTCTTCAACTCCGAAAACCCATGGCTGGCGAAAGTGGAGTCCATTATCCTACAAAAAAACGAGCAGATCTGAAATTGCAGATATTACCCACAAAAAAGGGACACAAAAAACACAGATCTGAGATTACAGATATTATACCTGAAATTTGGGGCAGGTCCAGTATCTATGGACTGGGCAGATATCGAAATCGTGCTTTGAAATCGGAGAGTGACATACTTCTTGCTTCATCCATCCACCGCATGGGCATCTGGTGGGAATCCCAAATTGGGCGTCGGCAACGTAAACAGCCATCTATGCGTGATTAAGCACCTTACTTGTTTCCTCGTAATGAGTCTTCTCTTCCTCTTCCGCTTCCTTCCTTATTGCCTCATAGCTACTACTACCCGCATCCATTTGAGAGATTTGAGAGAAAGTTCTCCAGGCGAGAGAGAAAGAGAGATGAAAGAGAGAAAGAAGAAAGATGGATGAGAGGGGACCCGTATGAGAGAGAAAGAGAGATGAAAGAGAGATGAAAGAATGTGCAGAAATGTGTTTTAAGAGAGAGAGAGTGGACAGAAATGGGTTTTCTGTGTTTTGATTTTAATATTCCCCCCACCCGAAAATTAGAAATTTCCCGCTCAAAAATTAGACACTCCAACGAAATTTTCTATTTCGCGCCGACAAAATACACATAGTATTACCAAATTGTCAGTTATTCAGAATCTCGATTTGATATTAACCCACCTAATACTAATATTACACCACCTAAGACTTATAATTTCTAGTATTACGGTTTGATTGTATGGTTTTCCATGTCAATATCATTGTCCTATGCAATAATAAGCTTGAAAATGATATTTTCAAGCATTTCACTTAACAAGTTGGTTGTCCATAAGAAAGTGTTTCTTAAAGTATAAGGGAATGTTTCTTTGAAACTCATATAAGTTGTAGTTTGAACAGAAATAACTCGTTTTTAGTTCATTCAAATGTTTGTATGACATATAAGTTGTAGTTGTAACAAAATTAACTAATCAATGTCGTAAATCAACTAATTTATTTACAAAATTAACTAATTTTTGCGATTAGTATTAAAATACCATTCATGAATTGTTACTTTGAAAAGTCAACTCAAACCAAACATGCATAGTTATACAAATATTAAACGGAAACAAGACAAAATAACAAAAATAAACGAAAAGTATCAAAATAACAATACCATTCATGCATAGTTACTTTGAAAAGTCAACTCAAAACAAACATGATAGTTATACCAGTATTACACAGAAACAATACAAAATAACAAAACGAGTTACATACTACAAAATCCTCATTCAAAGTCTTCTCCATAAAGTAACCCTGCTAGTGTCCTTCCACGCTTGGATTTGTTCTGTATCCTTCCCCTCTGCGTCCTTACCCTTCGGCGCCTTTCTCCCTGTTGATGGAAATCTATTTTCTTTTCTACGACCCTTTTTCTTGATGCGATCCGGAGGTATGATCTCCTTCTCCTTTATGTAATCCGGTACAATCCACGCAGATATTTCGGGCACCACATATATCGATCTCCTATAAGCCAATATCCACATTTCCACGAAATAGTATTTCGAACACAAGTCATAATATTCTATGCGGATATCACGCCGACTCCCATGTTTCTTGAAGCAGATTAAAGCGGTTAACGCGTGAAGACAAGGATACCTATGAATATCGAAGAACCTGCAACTGCAAGTTTTACTGATCAAGTCCACCAAATAAGGCTTTCCGTCATCTTCTGTGACTTCGTATTCAAGGTCACAACCGTTTACCTCCCGCACAAGTAATTTGTCGGCTTTAGGCCAATTGACGTGCAAGAAGTTGTGAACCAAAGGAACCAGTTTATTAGCAGTCGGACCTCCCACGGACTCGTTCCTATGATCGTTAAACCAATCAGAAAACTTTCGAACTATCGTATCAAGCATGGGTATCAAGCAGTACTTCCTTGCATCCCTAAAAGTTTTGTTTAGAGATTCCACATAGTTGCTTGTGTCGAGGTTGTATCTAGCAACTGGAGAAACACATCTTGCCCACTTTTTTGGCACGGTGGTCTCCTCCACATACTTTTCCGCTGCAGCATATCTCTTCTTAAACGCCTCATAAAGCAAATTGAACTCAGCCACCGTATGAGCCTTAGCTAGCTCTTGGAATGCTTCGGTGACATCGCCCCTGCTTTTGCTTGGAGCATTACCTTTCACGTTTTGCGCCAAATGCCATAAGCAAAACCCATGATGAGCTTCTCGATACAAGTTCGCTATAGCGTTGATGAGGCTCGTATTTCTGTCACTCACAAATACCAAATCCGAAGAGTCCTCGACAACGGTTTTCAGTTTCTCGAAAAACCAGAGCCAACTTGCATTGTTCTCGCCGTCGAGTACACCAAATTCTATGGGATAGATGTGACGATTTGGATCCTGAGCTACGGCGAAAACAAGTACACAACCAAATCCGGCCTTGATAAAAGTTGCATCCACCATAATTACTTTCCCGCCGTATCCAGTCCCATAGCTGTTTTCGTACCCTTATTCAGCTCCTCTAACACGTACAAATAACGATACAACATCCTGTAGTTATCTTCCGGACTACCAAATACATCAGAAATTGCTTTATTCTTCCCTCTCAAAGCCGCGGAGTATGATACCTCTACACCAACTACCCTCTTCACAACTGACATGATCTCTTTAGGAGTTGGAGTCTCCAGTTTCCCGGGATAATGCTCACTCACAATAGCTGCAACTACTCGTACTGATCCTCTCCTCTTACGGCTGCATTCTTCACTCTGACTAGCACGGTTACATGTGTGTATATTCCTGTAAGTTCTAATCGAAAAAACTTCCGAGTTTGGGATCTTTACTGCTCGTACATGCCACGTACAAGTTTTTTGCGTGCATTTTGCCACCCATCTCTTTCTATCAGAATTTTTAATGACATACCCGAATGATTTAACAAATGCGCCTCTATGAACCACATCCACAACAGCATCCTTACTAGGAAATTCTTGATCAATACTCAAATCCAAACCGTCTTCCCATGCCTCTAAACTCTGACTACATTCAACAACAGGTGGTGCCTCAACATAATAATCACGTCTATCCGATGATTCCACACCGTTGTCGTCATCATCATCATCATCAGAATCACTATCAGAATCACTATCAGAATCATCATCCTCTTCTTCTTCTTCTTCATTACTTCCTCCGTTGTCAACATGCAAAGTTATGGCATTGGGTCCTATTTCTACGCTTTCATCATCAATGTGCTGCAGATTTTCATAATTCCTACCATAAGAGCTTATCCCTGCTTTCGATTGTTGCACGGGCAGTTCCGGTGTAGTAATCAACTCCACAGTCAAAACACCTTTACGGTTCTCATTATCACCATGCGTTAGATATACCAAGAGATCCTCATCATCACAAATATACGACTTTTTCTCACGTCCATTATATCTAACAATGTAACTCAATTGCATTTTAATCTTACTTTCATCTAACCCAAGCTTCTTGTATAGCCTAGCTTCTATCATCAGTATTGTTATCTCCTCAACTGATGTCCTGAACACTAGACCATTGATGCGACCTTCGTATTTATAATATATGTTCACATTGTTGCTCATTTTAACCTGCCCAAAAATATCGCACAAAATCTCAATCAATAGGGATCCCCAATCAATACTGTTTTTTGTTGACAGTTATACCCTAGTTTTTCCCAGTTATACATTATCTCCCAGTGTTTCTAGTATTACTAGTTATACTATTTTCGCAAATATCCAGGTTCCCGGGGCAGATCCAATCGAGATGTCAAAAACTTACAATCCACAACGATTCAGCCACTGTAGTGCATTTGTAGTAAATATAGCAATGCATCATACCCAGAAAAAATTGTTACACACCAATGCGGGACCAATGCATCATTTCCCTCATTAATCTTATCATTTATCCTAATTTCTCAATTTCAAATCCCTAAAACCACAACAAATTAAGAGGGAATTAAGAGAACACGGACCTCGATTTTGGACCTCAACGAACCTCCGGCGGTGCAAAGGCGGCGAACGGAGGTCGACGGAGCTTGTCGGGTGTCTCTCGTCGGGGGAGGCAAAGCTCGAGGGGGGAGTGCGGGCAAGAGAGGAGAGAGAGACGAGAGGAGAGAGGGGAGAGGAGAGAGAGCGAAGAGAGAGAAGGTCAAAGTCAACGAGCTTGGGATCGGCCAAAGTCAAGGATCGAGCAAAAGAGTCAAACAACATAACGAGAGTAGTGTGGATTAAGGGAGAGTATTGTTGATCAGTTTTTTTTGTAGAGGAGCATCTGAGACGATGTCCCCCCATTTTGTGATGCAAAAGACGGTGACTAAGAAGATGATGATCGAGACTTCGTCGTTTCCTCCGACGAAGAAGTTAAAGGTGGAAACAGCTGTGGCCAAGCTAATGGAACTTCCTAAAGGTAACAAAGATCTTAGTATCGTATGCTTTTGATCAAAAACTGGTTCCAGTCTTATCCATATTGCTAAGTATCAGCTATTCGGTACCCTTTTCTTTATTTATGTCAGGATTATATGGTTTTAAATTTTCGGTTACTGTTCTTCGTACTTGTTTTATGTTTGAGAGTTTATGTGACAAAAAGGATCTTGTTGCTTGAGATTTGCTTTGTCTTAATATGAATATTATCTGATTTGTTTTATCTTGTTTTGGTTAATGCTTTCTCAAAAGGGATTATGTTATAACGGCATAACAAATTCAAATTGTGTAAACGACTTCAAAAGTTCAACGAATTGTTTGTGTTAAACAGAGTATTTTTTGCTATATGGAAATTAAATTGTGGCTGGCAAATCTTAGGGATTTAGTTTAGGTTTTCACTTCAAATTTTCCATTTATAAATATAATAACCAAAAATACTGTTTTTATTTGTTTTTATCAAAAAGCAATATTGAAAAGGAAAGGAATATAAATTTCTGGCTAACATCTTTATTGTTTGTTACTGGTATGAATAGTTTTTAAAAATCAAAAATCAAAAATCAACATTGAAAACAAGCTGCTGTTTAAAACAAAAGCTATTTAGTAAGAAGATGATGAACTCTATTTAAGAAGATGAACAAATGTCAATAAAGCTCTAAATTGTAATCCTCCACCATTACAAACCCATAATTTAATGACGTTTTTGGCCTCCGTGGGAAGACACTACACTGCCAGAAGTGAAAGCATCATTCTTCAAATTAGTAGATTTCTCCTTCAAATGTCATTTCCAAGGTTTTCTACATATTGTTGTTTTACATTGGGATGATGATGATTAAAGTCATCTTCTTCAGCATTACTGTGAATCAAAGTCGGGTTTTGAAGGGTATTCAAGTCCCTGCAGCTCCGGCATTCGCCTTAGATCTTCTTTTGTGTATCCTGGGATGAACCAGTATCTCTTATCCATTCAAAATACCTACAAGATAAAAGTCGTTAACGTCACGTGATCAGACGGTATGCCTGAGCTGGAGAGTTTATCGTGTTACCGACAACGAAATGGAGAGTTTATTACATCTATAGACACTTTAGCAATCTTTTATTACATCAAAAGACACTTCAGAGATTGGTGTACTTTGAACAGCTGAAAAGACAAAACCACCCCCATTAACCAATTAACCCTTTTTCTTCTGTTCGATACATTTTACATCCTAGACGGTTAACTCTGAAAAATTCTCCGACGGTTCACTAAGAAGAACTCTCTAACGGCAAGCCCTAACATTCGTTGACACAAGTGCAAAGTTGTTTACTCAGAAGAATTCTCTGACTATTCAATTGATTATATATGAATCCTCCGCCGATTTCATCTACCGACACAACACCATGGAAGGTACCCCAAACAGCTTTCTCTTTGGATTTTTCAATCCCTAGCTTGTCTGTTTATCAAAAAGTTCGGTTGTTCCTCTTCTAAAGGAAATGCTTTTTAAATCGATGGTTGTATGGTTTCTCAATCTTGAAGTTATTTTTTTCGGTTAATTTCTCAAAATTCACCTTCCCCTTTCAATTTTTTTCTTACTGCAGAAACATATACAACCCGACGCAATTGTTAGCCAACGATAGATTCCCAAAAAAAAGATGAACCCCGACATCCTCATGGTTGTTCATGATACGTTTAGAGACTCACAAGAACTCGAGAGAATAAAAAACTCCAGGTTTGGGAAGTTGTTTGATATGCCTGACGTGAGGTGCCCAGTTTCCTGCCGTGTGGTTAAGTATCAGTGGACAAGATTGAGTGGTAAGTTTCCGGTGGACAAGCCTTTGTAAAACCTGAAGTACAGAGAACGATCGACACTAGAATTGGAGGTGGCGTTCTCCATCTCAAAGTTTGTAAATCTTTCTGAAGTTTGAAATTTACTTAAATTTGACTTTGTTGTGCTCTAATATACGATGATTTTATATTAAGCGAAAAGTTTTTTTACTGACTTTTGTTGAAACAAGGATCATAATTAAACACTAGACGGAATTCAAATCTTCTGTGACTTCTTGCTGCTAAATTTTTGTTGAAACAAGGATCAAATCTTATGTGGCTTCTTGCTGCTAAATTTTATGTGGCTTTTTTTTAAAACAAGAATCAGATTGTGTCCATGAGAGTGTTCTTTGATTTTTTATTGTGTCCATGTTGTTATGTCCATTAGATTGTTCTCTGGGTTGTGCTTAGAGATGTCAGTTGGACCCGCTGCCCGCGGAACCGACCCAAGTAAAACCGATGCGGAGCGAGCTTGGGCTTAGAAAAAGTTGTCCACCAAATAGCGGGCTTTGCGGGTCGACCCGTGTGGATCTCGGGTTCAGCGGGCGTGCCCGTCACGAGTTTGCGGGTTAGGCGGGCAAACCCGAAATTTTTTCTATCATGAGTTCATCATCTCATCATCTCCAATTTATTCAGCGATTCAGCTCTATTTCTCTTAGGTCTCGCCATAGTTGATCTCGATCTACTCTGATTTTCTTTTGATTTATTTTCACGATGGTGAATATGAAGATGATTTGGTTTCTGTGTATTGGTATTTGCAAAAACATATGGTATTAGCCCCTGATGAATTGAGTTGGAGCTGCTCGTTCTCCGCAATGCACTCTTTGATAAACACAAGAGAAGAAGACAAAGACTCAGCCATGTCGTGGTCGAAGGCATGTAGAGGGACTCACATTTCTTCATATTTAGAGAACCTTCATTGAACACCGCAATTTACAAGTTAAACAATTTTTTTCCTGATTTGCACACTAACTGTTTGTTAAAATACCTTAAAGAAAGTTCTATCATTTTGGCAGTACTTATCAAGCTAAGATTCAAGAGTGCTAAATTGTTAAGTACATGATTGCTAAACTTTTTGTCTTCTGGTTTGAGACAAATGTGATTCTGATTTTTGCAATTGATTTAAGCTACACGTTTTGGTTTTTGTCTCAGTACATGAATTGAAATTCAAGAAGACAAGCTAGGAAATAATGTTGTGCAAAGATTGATGTGTCACACTATGTTTCATGTGTGTCATACTCTGTTTCATCTTTAGTTGCTGCAACATAAGCTACGACATTGGCATATGTCACAAGAGGATATGTGTGACTAAAAGAGGCTTTTATAAGCTGAATTGTACTAGTTGAAAGTGAAAGATTATGAACGTTTGTGATGAATTATAGCAGGTTTGAGGTTAATTAAACTTGTTTAATGGTATTGATGAGCGGTTATCTCAGGTTTTAGGTTATGGAAAACATCAAATGAGGATTATTGAAGAAGTTAAACTTTACACAAGTCGTGTTGAAGCTGGTTTTGTAACTTCAATGGATGAAATTAAGGCAATACTTTCCTTTTTGTCTTCAAAACGATACTCATTATACAAATAGAATAATGACATGTATATTAGGATAAGGTTTAAAGTGTATAGATAAACCTAGAATGTACATTGTAGAGTTATCAGTAATCGTGTATATATAAGGCTTATGCCTCAAGCTGAGTTTTAAATTGAGCATGGCACACCATGGCGAAATAACTTGAGCCTTGCGCCTTGTGCCATGGCGCAACATGGCGTGCGCCACATGTGTTAATCGGTTCAAAACCATTAAAAAGATTGCTACTCTTACTCATAATGTCTTGATAAACTTAGAATAATCAAACTTGAAAACAAAAAACACCAAATCCAAACATTCAAATCCAAAACACCTAAACAAAATCCAAAACACCAAAACAAAGTCATGGAAGAAAAGTAAAGAGAAAAGCATAGGAAATGTGACTAGAAGACAATGATTGATGGAGAAAGAAGAAACGTGAAAACAGGGTAGAAGAGGAGATGAGACTAAGGTAAAGAAAAAGAGATGAGACTAAGGGTTAGAGAAGAAGAGATGAGACTTAGACTCACCGTGAGAGTACTCAGAGAAGAAGAAAGGAAACGCCAAAGCCGTGAATCGTGATCGACGAAGTTAGAAACTTAGGGATTTTAATCGTGACTTAGTTTTTATAAAAGAGTCGGTCAAATTTTTACAAAAAATGAGGCGTTTTGATTAAAAACTATAAGACGCTCGCCATGATCGCTTTTAGCGCCTCAAGATTGAGGCAACAGCGCAGAAAGCGAGCGCATCGTGTGATTCACCTCGCCATAGAAGGTCATGGCGATTGAGTCAGCGCCACAGTGCGCCTTGCGCCATGGTGACGCCTTGGCACATTTTTTAAAACCCAGGCCTCAAGGTGAATAAGATATCAAGTTATAAAGGCAATGCGCATAATATCTGAAGCGAGAGAGGGCTTTGGGGAAGCTCATTTTCGTTTTACCCTTTAAATTCATATTTTGTTATTGTTAAATTGATTTTTAATTGGTAAAAAATGTTTTAAATATAAAAAATTATTAAAAAACTAATCTCCGAGTACTCTTCGATTTATTTCCGATTTTTTATAACTCGTTAGGTCCGGACTGAACGCCTGATTCACGCCTAGCGCAACCCCGAACAAGGCTTATATGTGAATAATGTGATCAAACTTATAGAATTTAAAATCTTAGTATGATAGAATTTAGAGTCTTCTCCTTCTAGTTGACTGGTTTAGTATGTGTATGAGTATATGTTATGTAAAATTTCATTTGATAGATTGTACACGGTACACATATATTTTGAAATTAAAGCTTTGTGTTACTTTGTTATGAATTAATGAATTTGGACCGTTGATCAATTTGAGTTTGTGTTAGTTTGTTATGACATGAATTTAAAATTGTATAGTTTACAATTTTAAACCATAACTTTAAACCTTTTATACCAACTAGAGTTTACGTAAATCCTACTACTATTAACTTAATTTGGTTTCTAAAAGGATCTCAAAAATATTTTTCTCGTCTTGTTTTTGTAATGTAATATGTGTTCTTTGTAAAATTTCTTGATTATAAAAACATTAAGTGATAAAGCAAACATAAAAGTCATAATCCACCATAACAAAACATCAGATTTTGAAAATCCAATTTCAAATTTGAAAATTGACTAAACCGAAGCAAAAACCAAAACGAAAAATATACCCGCGGGCCAGTCCGCAAACCCGCTAAATAAGGGCGGGGTGAGCTTGAGTTTATATTTCTTTTCCGCAACCAGCGACGAGTCGACCCGCACGAACAAAGAAAAAACTGAACCCGCCACGGACAATTCGACTTGGACGCGGGCCGGCCCGTCTAACATCTCTAGTTGTGTCCCCATGAAGGTGTTAGGAGGTTTTGTCCATGGATCTTGTGTCCATTTGATTCTCCATGATGACTAACATCACTATCATATCTATGGGCTTTATATCCACGAGAATATGTCTATGTGTTGTGTCCATGAGATTTAAATAGCCGATTGTGTCTGTTAGGTTGTATCCATATAGACGTACATACATATGTTGAGAGTTTGTCTGATGTGTTTATCCATATAGACGTGTCCACGAGAGTTGTGTCCCCGTAAAGGTGTTAGGTGGTTTTGTCCATGGATCTTGTGTCCATTTGTTCAAAATTTTGCTGGTCTTTGCTCTAGAATTCTACTCTATGGTTTGTTCTTGGTTATGTTTCAGTTTCTCTAAGCCTATAATGATCCAAGAGACTTAGTAATAGCATATGAAACCGCGGTGAGAATTGAAAGATGCCTATTGGGAATGAGAAGTGAGCTTAGCGAAGCAAATTTAGTTTAGGTCCATGGATAGATAACCTGCTGTTTCTCTCTTACTCTTTCTATTCCCATCTATCGTCATGTTATTTTGTATTTTCAGATAGCGCTATCTTTGGCTGCATCTATATATTTATTAAACGACAAGACAAAGAGCTTGGGGAGATCTTGCATAATCGGGTAATACTTGGGTTAATCTATATCCAACAAGGTAAAGATGAAAGCTTTTTTATAATCTATAAAGATGGTTGAGTTGCAAAGGACACTTCGGCGTGGAAAAAAATGTGATCGCCACATGTAGATTCATGTGTTCGAGCTGCAATGGATAGTCATCGATGGACATATGTTCGTGTTCGAGATGCAATGGCCATCATGATGAGTACAATGTCAAAGTCACGTTTTTGGAACTCTACATTGAAGAGATTACCGATTTGCTTGCTCCTGAGGATATCTCCAGAGTTGCTATCTTAAAATTGTAATTCATTTGGATAAATTTGTACAATACAAAAAGCAACAACAACATTTGCTTGTGTTCTCCACAAAAAAATGTTTTGGTTCAAAGAGTAAAGTACTAAGCTTTTCTTGTGGAAATTGTATTATGGAGATGTTTTTATGGACAAAAATAGCTGAAAATTGCCAATATGTCCATAAAAACTTTTGGTTCAAAGAATAACAACATATGCACCAATCTAGCAATCCAAACTAAATCCTCGTACTATGCCTATTTAGACTTATATTCACACAAAATAATCGATTTAACATATGAATAGTCCTCTCATGTTTTTTTTTTATGTGAAATTGATCAAACTTCATAAGTCATCATAAGTCCTAGCCATTAACGGTGGACGAATTATCATGGACAAGTTGTCTAATTTGTCATGGACATTGTAGCATGGACAAAATTGTGTGGATAAAAAACTTATGTCTCACAAATTTTGTCAAACACTTTAAATCTGTTTTTTTGTTCTTCCACCTTCACCATTATTAAATATTGTCTTCTCTTTCATCATCACTAGATGTCTATTTCACGAAATCTCGACTGAATATCTTCACCTCGTTTATCTCCATCACGAAATCTCGACTGTATTGTCTCATCCATCATCTTCCTCATTTTTACTACTTTCTGTCCAAATACCAAAACACCAACCAATTTTCTTAAGGAGCATCTATTACAAACCCATAATTATCAAACCAGCCTAAATCAAATTCCAAAGCCATTATGTATTTACTTTTATTGAAATCATAAATTAAGACAAAAAGGGGTATCGATTTGGAACAATGAAGGCCATGCACTACATTCGTCTGCAACCTTCAAACCCTCAGTGATAAAGCAGATTCTCAGAAAATAAGAGGAATCGATACGAATCTAATTGTTCTTCCTCAGTTTTGTTCATTAAAGTGTCCATTGCAACGATTACCATCATTTTTCCTCACTCTCCCATCGTTGTTTCTCAGTTTTGGCAAGCAGCGACCATCCTTGACCATCTTTAAAAAGTGTTCATGCCAAAGTGTACATTTCAACTCAACCACACCAAAGTGTCCATTGCAACTCGACCATCTTAATAAATTTTAACCTTCACCTCTTCATCGTTCTTTCTCAGTTTGACTAGCCTTACCTTCGTCAACTCTTCGTTTTTTTTTCTTAAACCAACTCTGAACATGAAGTGGATTTCAATAATTGTGTCGGTCAATTGAATCGGCGGAGAACTCGGTCGTGGTTTGCCATTGAGTTATCGAAGATACGAACCGCCGAATAAACCGATTAATGGAAAGAGAAAATCTCATTGAGTAAACATAGAGTGTCGTAAGATCTATGAAAACTGTAAAATTGTTATTGTTAAAGATGGAGAGAGAAAAAAAGAAAAAGAAGACGAATTTCTCCGTTGGCAACAAACACAATTTGTAAACAAAATTTGTTTGACCTTTACTAAGATTTTTTTTTTTTTGTTCAACGATTCCTTCAATTAAAATTAAAGGTTTAATACAGATAAGCTTCTGAGAGCTTGTTTGGCTAATAAATCAGCCACCGAATTATCCACACGCGGGATATAATTGAAACTAATGCTAGAAAAGTGGTTGCACGCAGTAAAGACATCATTTAGGATGCTTTGAATTTCTAAGATCGGTGCTCGAGAGTTAATAGCAATAATGAGTTGAGATGAATCTGAATGTAAAACCACCTTCCGAAATTGTCTCGACGCAGCATCAAGAATCATCTTAAGCATTGCTAAAGCTTCTGCTACAAGCGCCGATCCCACCTGCGGTTTGGAGGCGGATGCAGTGATCGATTCCCCCGATTGATTACAGAAGCACCATCCAAGACCTGCACATCTGGTGTTCGCCAGCCATGCCGCATCTGAGAATCCAAGAATCGAATCCAATAAATCCTCCTGTCCTGACCTCGATACACTCCAAGTAATGAATGAGGGTGTGCGATCCGCAGGTAATTGTGCCAATTTCCATTCCCTTGCTTCCTGCAGTGATTTTAGAACCGTTTCTTGTGCAGAATATATTCGATTATTGAAAATTTTCTGATTCCTTGTTGTCCATAAGGTCCAGCAAATCCAGGAGGAGAGAGTTCCTCTTTCAATTCCAATCGGCGGAAGAGGGGTCAAATTTCTTACCATAGCCAACCCGGTGATTGGATTTATCACCGACGTTGCATCAAAACTATTGGAAAAGGGGGCCAGTTCCCAAACCGAATGGGCAAAATGACAGTGGAACAGAAGGTGGAGGATTGTTTCCGGCTCGCCACATCTGCAACACTTTGAGTCTATTTGGATTCCTCTTACAGCCAACTGCTCACCCACCGGTAAAGCTCCATGAAGAGTTTTCCATAAGAACATTTTAATCTTTGGTGATGTGCTTAGATTCCAAACTTGTTCTTTCCAATCTGAAATAGGTGGGTATCTTCGCTGGTTTTCACGGTTCAAGTGTTCCATGGCTAAGAAATAACCTGACTTAGTCGTGTATTCTCCAGAGGGGTGACCCAACCATCTGAGTAGATCCGGATTGCCAAGGAGGCTTGGGTTTAGAGCTCGAATATCATCTGCGAAGTCCGGAACCACCAGGTTTATTTTTTCCATATTCCACTCTTTTGTTGTTTCTTCCAGCAGGTCAGCAACTAACATGTCCTTTGTACCATCCGAAGGTGGTCCAATAGGTCTTCTCTGCTCTTTCAGGGATAACCAGAGGGAATTCCAGACCGAAATACTCTTACCATCCCCGACTGCCCATCCTAAATTCTTTACCAGCAGATCCCTTCCAGCTAAAATGCTTGTCCATCCATGGGAGCAAGTCTTTGGTGGTGAGCATTCCAAGAACGAGGAATCTAAACAGTATTTGCCATAAAAGATTCTAGCCAACAGAGAGTTTACTAAGATATTAATGGATTTCAACTCTTAAAAGTATAACCAAAGTTCACTAGTAGCTTAAAGTGCATTTGAGTGTAAATTGAAACTTCAAATCACCTTATACTGTAAATAACTCCGAAATGGATGGATTTTTTTTTTGGAATTGGATTGGAAAAATGGAAGAGTTTGTAGTGAAGGGAATGATAGTCGTTGAATCAGATAAACAGCTCCTGATTGGTTGACAAAAAAAAAAAAAAAAAAACAGCTCCTGATTGAGAGATCGCTTATGGACTTTGTCAAGTGTGAGTATACGGACCCGGCCCATTATATCGGGTGGGTTGATTAATTAATCTTTACCCGACCCGGAAACAAATTCCGGCTTTTCTTCTCCGACCACGATAGATCTGAAACGAAAAATATATTCCGAGTCTTTTTCCCTCACCACTCTTTCTTCTTCGTCTTACGTTTTCCTCTTCCCCTGGGCTTGGTTCGTTCTATGTTACTCCTACTTCTACTGTTCCAATGGCGAAGAATAATGTGAGCGACAACGCTCCTCTGTCGCGATTCGGCGTCCTGGTCGCTCAATTGGAGTCGATTGTGGCGTCAGCATCACAGAAAAACCCTGACCCTCTCCTCTGTTTTGAGATCCTTTCTGATCTTATCTCCGCACTCGATGAAGAGCCCAAGGTATTTCTTCCAGTTTCTCAAAACCGGGCTTTCTTTTTCGTTTTTGATCGTTCTTATATTTCTCCATTTTGCTTTACAATGCTCAGTGTTGTCATCTTCGCATCTGAAAATCAGAATTATCTGGAAAGATTAGTCGTTGCTATATGAGTCTTATCATAAGCATTGATCTGAGCTCAATTAGTAGACATGTCTAACAAGGAACGTTACATTCAAGAGCGTTTCTGGAGTTAATCGGTGTATATCTATATATTTTTGGCATTTGATTGATATTTGGGATGTCCTATCTGATGGGTTTTTCAACGATCATGTATGTCAGGAGTCTATATTAGTATGGCAAAGAAAATGCGAAGATGCTTTGTACTCTCTGGTTACTCTCGGAGCTCGGCGACCGGTACGGCATCTTGCGTCAGTGGCTATGGCGAAAATTATATCAAATGGTGATAGTATTTCGATATACTCTAGGGCTAGCAGTTTACAAGGGTTTCTTTCGGATGGGAAGCGGAGTGATCCTCAGCGAGTTGCAGGTAGGCTGTATTTCAAATAGTGTAGGTTACAGAGATGTTTTGGAATACATATTAATATTGGTCACTCTCCTAAGCAGAACATAAATTTCGGGTTTTTTGTTTGCTGATCGAGCATAGGAAGCATCCATACATTTCATGAAGTTCATCCATGAGTTTGGCTGCTACTTTATGTTTATTTGGTCTTATGTTCCTAAGTTTATAGATACATTTTTTTCTTCTTCTAGGTGCTGCCCAATGCTTGGGGGAGCTGTATCGTCATTTTGGGAGAAAAATTACTTCTGGCTTGGTCGAAACAACAGTTATTGTGACAAAATTAGTGAAGTTTAACGAGGTATTGTGGTTCAAATATTCAAATCTAAATTCTTGCTGTCATTTGGAAGAGTAAATTTGATTGGTTTAGCAGAATTATATGTAATGTCAATGGATCGTATCTTTTTTATCATCGCCCCGTTGGACTATATAGAATGAACTATACGCTGTTATTGATTTAATTCTGCGTCGTTTCCCTTGTTTTCAGGATTTTGTGAGGCAAGAAGCCTTTATCTTGCTTCACAATGCTTTGGAAGGCTGCGGTGGTACAGCTGCTGCCACTGCGTACTCAGAAGCATACCGTCTGATCACAAGATTTTGCACTTTGGACAAATCATTCGTAGTGAGAATTGCTGCTGCTCGTTGTTTGAAGGCGTTTTCCAACATTGGAGGACCTGGTCTTGGTTCTAGCGAATTTGATACTTTAGCATCTTACTGTGTCAAGGTAAGTTTGATGTGCTAGTGATACCTGTATGTTTTTAACTCGGTCTTCCTTTCAATATCTTGGTGGGATGATGTATATCTCTGAATATAATTTTATCTCTGTTAATGTAGGGTATTGAAGATTCAGAATCATCTGTCCGGGATGCATTTGCAGAAGCTTTGGGCTCGTTGCTTGCGCTAGGAATGCATCCTGAAGCGCATGTAGACTTATTTCTCCAGTAATTTGCTTCCTTCTTGGCTTCATAATTTTGTGTTTAATGGAATTTGATTTGTTTGTTAGGTCCAACCTAGAGGTAAAGGTCCATTTCCACCAGCAAAAAAACTGGAAGGTGGTTTGCAGAGGCATCTAATTTTACCCTTCACAAAAGGTAGTGTTATGACTCATTGCAGGCCATTCTGACACACGTTTTATACCCTTTCTATTTTGCTGTTGAAATTGTGGCAGAACCTCTTTGGTCCCTGTAATATACTGTGTAAAGGTGTGCACAGTAAGAATAGGAAAGCAGTCTAAAATTGAACTTACCTGATTATTTATTTTTTTATAATTTCATATCGCTGTTAGAAATTAGCATATGGTTCTAACCTCTTAAATAATACGGTTTTTATGAGAGGATCTCTGTGTGTAAATGTTTTGTTCATTAACTCCTAGACTTGGGATATAAACATTTTTCTTTTTTTTTCAGACTGCAGTAAATCTTTCTTTTTCTGCAAAGCACTAATTTTTTTTCCCGTTATTTTTTTAAAAAAACCTTAAATCACAGCGGTTGGATCTCGGGCAAGGAACAAGCGGTTTGGTTTGGCTCTGTCATGGGTGTTCTTTTTACAGGTAAATAAACGCTGGAAGCTATAAAAAAATTTATGTTGTTATTGTGAGTTGATTAGATTTTTGCATTTTAGACTGACAATGAGACATTATTCTTAACATTTGACGTGGGCCTTTTAAAAAAATTACACCAATTGTTATCAAGGGTTATATCTACGTACTGCCTATTTTTTTTTTTTTTTTTTTTTTTTTAGTGAACTTATTCCTAGAGTCTTCTGATTATCTACGAATTTTTAGTACATACATATCTTCAATTCGGTGGCACCATGGCCTTGTAAACTTATAAAGTGTTGAATTGAATTTTGCAGGCCATTAGGATAAGGTATTTGGATCCAGATAGTGAGCTTCAAGACTATTCTTTGCATGTCATGGACATGCTACGGGGTGACTCCTCAATTGATGCCCATGCACTGGTACGTGGTACTTCCTTTTTGCAATTCCAGCCTTGTAATTTGGCCTAGTTAAATTTTCGTACGTACTTCTATCTATCAATATACCACCTTGCAACTGTAATGCTATGCTGGGAATCATTCATATTTTTTCTCTGCATAGCTTGAAAACAAAGAGGAGACTTTGCTAACTCTTATGAAAACATCAGTGATGTTCTGCTGGATCAAATTTCTTAATGTATATTCTCACTTTTGAAGGCTTGTGTTCTTTACATCCTACGGGTTGGCGTAATTGATCAAATGATGGAACCCAGCCAGAGAAGCTTTTCCGTTTTTCTCGGAAAGCAGGTTTGCAGTTTAGCTAAATCACTCTTTGTCCCTGCAAGTCAAAGCTACACATATTAAAATTTGTTATTTATGTTTGTACTTCATAATCAAGTTAGTGGTGTTTTCTTCTGAAACAAATGCAGCTTCAGTCTTCAGATGCTAGTCCATCAATGAAAATTGTTGCTTTGCGGGCTTTGTCATATACGTTAAAAACACTGGGAGAGGTGAGGCCGGCAGGCCGCTACTGGCGTAAATTCTTCTGATTTATTCTTGTCATGAAACTTCTGTTTTCTTTAATTGAGTAATGAAACTGTTAAGTTCAATTTTTATTTTCCTGCCCTGCAGGTTCCCCATGAATTCCGGGAGTTTTTTGATGACACCGTGGGTGCAGCATTGTCACATTTTTTGGACCTTGTAAGCTTTCACATATCTTGTTTCAATAGTTACTGTCAACACGAGTCTTTTTATATCTTTTTCTTTTCTTTGGAACGTTATCTAAGAATTCTAATTCTTTTCAGCATTGTAATTCTTAATCCTTTCACTCTTCTAGACTCCCATCTTCCTTTTGTTTAGTACTAACCATTGCAATGAATGACATGTTTCATTTGTACTTCTTGCTATGACTGGATGTAAATTTGTTTTATCTGCTTTAAAAATCTGTCCATCAAATGTAAGTAGACAAAACCTTTATTAATAGAAATAGAGGGTTCGAATAGGCCGTTATTACAGTAATCAATGGAAGTCGTTGTTACAGTAATTTCTGATTGCTCTTCTGAATGTAGTAGCTTGATATATTTAGTATTCAGACTCAGCTTTGTGCAGCGTTTATTAGTTTACCTGTCATGCCAACTTGAATGTCTGGGTACATTGGGTCAAATGACAACCCACGGGTAATTGTAAATGCATATTTTACAGAAATAAACTTGGTTTTTTCAGGTACGTGTTGAGGCTGCTTTAACTTTACGAGCTTTGGCTGAGGTTGATCCCACCTGCGTTGGTGGGTTGACTTCTTATGCTGTAACCACTATTAATGCTTTACGGGAAGGTTTATCCTTTGAAAAGGTAATCTAGTTCTTCCAATTCATGTCAACTGAGTTGGTTTTCTTCTTTGAGTCTCTTGAGAGTTTAACATGGGTATTTTATTCCATATTTAATCACACATGCATGCACGGCCTGCTGCATTTGTATCATATATTTGTACTGAATATTCTGTCAGAAGTAAGCAAAAGATTTTCGGAATGAGATGATCTGGCACTGTATGAGAGGGCTGGCAACAAAAAAAAGCAATATTGATGAATATGTGAAGTGACATTCTGATCCGAACTCATATCAAGAAAGTTTTTCAGTGAAAATTAATATGGTGAAATTGAAAAGGATGTTTATATCATGAAAGACACCACAATTTCCCTTTTAGGTCTTCATCTAATTGAAATTCTTCATCTTTTAGGTCTTAATATAAATAGACATTCTCTATTGTAACAGTTGCAACTTCATGATGGGGAATGACTTACATTTCACCATTTCATTTTCTGTAGGGAGGCAAATTGGAAACTGATCTTGCTTCTTTGCATGGGCAAGCAGCAACTTTGGCAGCTCTAGTTTCCATTTCTCCTGGACTCTCTCTTGGTTATCCTGCTAGGTTAGAGTCTTCATAGCTCCCCATATCACAGTTTATTCACTGTTTCAGCCCTTCAAACTCAGCATTAGTGCTCGTTCCTACAAATTATTGTTGTTGGGCATTGGACTCTTGCATTTAGTTGGCATAGTTGTTATCTCTGTGAGCCAATGATGAAATCTTCCCAGTAATCCTGTAAATTGCTACCTTGCTCATTGCCCTAGACAACTAGATCAACCTTCAAACTCGTAGTACTTTCAATAGTTTCTGTGAGTTTGTCATTTGCTCCTTTCCAGATCAAACTAGTTCATGGCCATACACCTTTTTCATACCATGAAAAATACAGAGGATATTTTTGTGATAGATAGTCAAAATAGTTCTCAACCTGCCACGACTTGCTTAGAATTGCCAATCCAGAACTTCCATTAATCCAATTGCACTTTCCTTGTAATTTGTTGCTCACAGATTGCCAAGGTCAGTGCTTGAAGTTTCAAAGAAGATGCTAACAGAATCAAGGAGAAATATAACAGTCGCATCAAGTGAAAAGGAAGCTGGATGGTTATTGTTATCATCACTATTAAATTCTATGCCAAAGGAGGTAATATTTCATCCTTATCTTCAACTGCGGTGTCTGGAGCGTGCACTGTCTTATGCAATTCTACTTTATTATTTAGGAGTTTGGGGACCAAGATTTTGATATACTTATCTTGTGGACTGACGTCTTTACTGGAAACCCAGAGCAGTTGATCAAACAACATGCAGATTTAAAATCTACGTTAAGGTAAGTGGCCATTGATGAATTAAGCCTTTATTGAAATGCCAAGGTCTGAATATTCTTGCCCTATGTTGTATATCTTGTCCTAGCTCCTGGTAGCGAACCATGTTTATCTTTCATTTGACACATCAGGAAACAATGCACATGACTTAATAATAAAACTCGTTTATACTAGTCTTCAAACTCTTTGTCTTAGTTGATGTTTGGCACATTAGTAACTGGTATGAGAGAGCTGAGTCCTCAGTTCTCCCTGATTGGTTCATGTCCTAGAGGAACAAAAGTAATGACTCTACTTTTTGTTCCTATTAACAAGAAAATGATCAATGTTATCCTTCTTGTAGCGTGTGGTCTGCTGCAATTGATGCACTCACAGCTTTTGTGCGACGTTTTGTCTCTTGTGATGATGGTATTCTACTTCAACCAGTACTGGCAAATCTCCGTAGGTATGACATTACTGATGCTTCCTACAGTTTTTGGTCTACCTGTAATTGCCAATTTTAACAATTCAACTATTTTCTTTTGAGAATAAGTTCTCTTATCCTTTAGCTGTATGATGAGTGAATTGACATTATCTTCTTGGAAACAGCGCTTTGGCTTATGTATCGGCAATGGCCAACAAACGGTTACCTGATGTCAAAACTTTGGTCGACATACTCATCATAAGAATATTGATAGCTTATCAGTCCATCCCAGATCCCTTGGCCTATAAAAGTGAGCATCAGCAAATTATTCAGCTATGCACAACACCATATAGGTAATGATGAATCTCATCCCTAAGTACTGTTCTATCTAAAATCTCTCTATAAATGTATGCTAAGGACATGGTTTGATCAAACTCTTTGTTAATCACTGAACTAGTCATTCCTTCATGTTTGTTTAAATGAAAGGGATCCTTCTGGATTCGAGGAAAGCTCGTGTTTGAAGGCGCTCCTTGACAAAAGAGATGCGTGGCTTGGTCCTTGGATTCCTGGCAGGTGCATAAATGTTCATCTGTATTTATTAGTTTGCATTACCTAAAGACTTTTGCTGCAATTGTTTCCTAAATATGCTTGATCACGCTGTAGAAAACTAGTCCTCCACAAGGAGATGTAAATTTTTATGAATTTTTGTCCAGGGATTGGTTTGAAGATGAGCTTCGCTATTTTCAAGGTGGGGAAGATGGTTTAGCACCAAGTGTATGGGAAAGTAAAGTTTCTAGTTTTCCTCTGGTAAGCGCGATGCACATTTTAGCCAGAATTTCTTCTTAGTGGTGGCGCTGGTTTTTATCCGGCTTACAAGCTTGTTTGTGTTATTTATGCTCAACTCTTACGCAAAATTTCCATAATCATGAAGCCAGAGACTGTGAAAAAGACATTGGTGAATCAGATGGTTCTCTGCTTTGGTATCATGTTTGCTTCTCAGGTATGTGATTATAATATGTCCAGATAGGTCCTTGTGTTGCAATGACGTATGCTATTTTGATAGTCTGAAATAATTGTAACATTTTCTTCTCAGGATAGCCATGGGATGCTCTCACTTCTTTCTGTCATACAACAGTGTATGAAAGCTGGAAAGAAGCAACAATGGCGTACAGCCAGCTTAACTAACATCTGAGCGGGACTTCTTGCCGGATTAAAGGTGCTACCAATAATTAATACTTTGTGCGTTTTAACGATTAGTCAAGATAAGTGTATGGTAAAGGTACAACCATGTTCTGGTGAGCTTGTTACTCTACCTCGTGTATGATACTTAGGGCTGACCTGACCTGACTTGATGTTGAAAAGCTAGAAAATACACATATAAGATGACATTATATTAAAGATCATACGCATTTTGGTCAATATATAAATCCGACAAGTTTTGTTCCATTAAAGAACCAATCACTATTTTTTGAGTATGGAGGGGTTTTGCTACCATGCCTATGCAATGTAAGGACTACTGTGCTGAAGAAATTAACTGTACCTGAGTTCAGATCATGTGGTTCTTGTTAAAAGGAAGGTAATATGTTTCTGTTACATTCAGAACTTCATGGTTAATTTATCTCTTACAGGCTTTGCATGCTCTGCGTCCTCAGCAACTAGGTACAGAGGTATTAAGCACAGGGCAGTCCATTTTTCAGGTATTCAATGTTAAATAAAGATGCGAGTCCAGAATTATGAACCTAATCGTAATAATTCACGTAATTTCTTATATATATCTATTTTGGTATTTTTGTTGCAATAGAGTATTTTAACAGAGGGAGACATTTGTGCGTCGCAACGCAGAGCAGCATGTGAGGGTCTTGGTCTTCTAGCTCGTCTTGGAAATGACATCTTTACAGCAAGAATGGTATGTCTACAATTGATTTTGATCTCTACAGAGAAATCTTATGTGACCCTGTCTTTATGCCCCTTAAAATTGGATGCTTATGCGACCCTACTTTAGTGTATTCCATGTCCCTGATTTTTCTTGGTCACTTATTTCCTAAATGTTAAAAAAAAATCGGTACTGACTTTCTTGGTCTAGATGTTCTGTTTTTGATAATCTTTAATGATTAGAAGTATGACAAACAAGTTTCCTTTATTCTCACATAAGTTTTTTGCATGGTGATAAATAGACCAGAGTGCTTCTTGGCGACCTAAGTGGGATAACAGATCCAAACTATGGTGGATCGATTGCTCTTGCACTTGGCTGCATCCATCACAGGTGGAGTTTGGCTTTCTAACTTGAACATTCTATTTAATATGTGGTGAATATTAATAAAATTTAAAAANACACCAAAGCCAAGTCGCGTTTTACCGCGTATAAGCCGACCTGTTTGCAATATCTACGTCATATAGTACATAAGTCGATTAGACTCGCAACCTACATTCGACTTAGATTTTTCTAAGTGGCACTGATAAATACTGCCGACCTGTTTCGCATATCAGTATTCACACTTACAAATTAGGTGGTACAGAACCATATAAGCCGAGCTTCTCGCATGTTTTGTATTCACACCTCCCTTTAAAGCCGGATTCTGTTCCGCAGTCCTAAGCCCTGCAATATTATTAAGCCGACCAGATCGCATCTTGCATTCGACTTAGGAAAATTTCTAAGTACTTAAATACTGCCGACCAATTTCGCATATTCTATACTTATGAACTCTAGTCGCATGAATCCTAAAGGCAATATCGCATTGAATATTCATGTTCGTACTCCTAAAAACACGATCATTGGTTAAAACCAAATTTCTGATTCATTGATTTATTCGCCAAAGGAAGTTCACAAATAATACATCAAGTCCATGTCTACTACAAAGACACTTGGACAAAAAAAAAAAAAAAAAAAATAGAAAGTACAACTTGGGGATGATCAGTTCCCGGTCTTTTCGATCGTTTCTTCGACTCTCTCTCCTTTGGGCACATCCTGCACTGCATCATCCTGCTCGGCACATTGCAGCCTAGGACCACTTGCGGCCCCCTCGTCGGCAACCGGCTCTCCACTCAGTACTACCGGGTCGACTGGTGCGGGTGCATCAGGATCGTTTTCAACCGTCGGAACATCCTTCTTTTGAAAGCAGTTCTTCTAGGGACAGAACCTTCAACTCGTTAGCATTCTCTGCAAATCAGCTTTGCATATTTTACTGAGCTCTTCAGCTCATCATACTTCACTGAACTCTTCAGGTCGTCGATCTTCACTGAGCTCTTCAGGTCGTCGAAATTCATTGAGCTCTTCAGGTCGTCAAAATTCACTAAACTTTTCAGGTCGTCAAACTTCACTGAGATCTTCAGCTCGCCTACCTCGTTAAGCTCATCTAGCTCATCAAAGCTCGCCTACCTCGTTAAGCTCTCCTACCTCGTTAAGCTCATCTAGCTCATCAAAGCTCGCCTACCTCGTTAAACTCGCCTAGCTCATCGCCTCCGACCTGACAACTCAAAGGTACATACACATTTTAAATTCTAACTTGTAACATGACCGATCTCAATTCACGCCGAACCGTTTCCTTCTAATTCGGTAAACTCGATTCACTTTCATTTGCCTAACTGGGGGGGACTAACTGTTAGAGCAGGGATTCACACCCCCTCTAAAAATCCTGACGTCAACTGAGCTCGGCCCATTAAGAAACCCTGAAAGGCTCACGCCATTTTAGGTCGCTAAGATAAATGGAAATATTCCATTTATTCTTATCAATCCGGAGAAAGCGACTGGTCAGCTTTATCTCTCGGGAAACTTTTCTATTCCGAAAAGGAAAGAGTAAGCCTTGAAAACCGACTCAAAGGCATTATAAATATAGAGGACTTCTCAGCGAAGAATTCATTCAGAAATTGAGAGAGAGAAACCTAGGGCAAACTCAGCAATTCATTGTTTATCGCTTTAGATTTCTTTGCTTTCAAGTTTAGGTCAGCGTTCTTATTCCGACGATCTAAACTCACCGTGTACTTCTGGAGCTCCGGCTAATTTTTCAATAAAGATTTCTCTTTAAACCCATTAACTCTTATTTCCTTTAAGGATCCAATTTGAGTTATTACATCTGTGTGTGAAGGAAGCGAAGAGATCACACTCTTGGTTTCTTCGCTTATCTTGTCGTCTCTTACGGTCGGAAGCTCCTTCCGGTCCATTTGTTTTGTTTGTTCTTGTTAGGTGTTACAAAAAGATGTGATCAAGCTTTAGACGAAAACATTATAGATATTTTAGCCAAGAGATCAAGAAAAACAAATATTGCTGGTAGTATAGACAAAAACTATTTCAAATTGCTGGTAATAAAGACAAACCTTTTTAAATCGCTGTTAAGGAAAAAATAGTTAAATATTGATGGGTTAGTAGGTGTAGTTGGTGTATATTCGTAGAGTGGATCCATTGATTCCTTTTAAGTGAATTACAGCTAATAACAATTTGAAATCCCACATGATACATCAGTTTTATATATTATATTTGATTTTAAAATCTCAATAATTTGTTATTATAATGTAATGCAATAACGATTTTAAAATCACAGTAACTTGTTATTAGCTATAATGAAATATAGAATAGTGTATTCTTTATAAAAATTTAATAAAATTGTTTATATTTTTTTTTTAATTATCAGGNGAGCCGCAAACTTCTTCAACACACAATAAGAGATCCCGCTGCTGCCTCATCGAATCTGCAAAAAGGTTAAGGGATTCCTATCTCCCCGCAATCTGTCTTGCTTTATATCGGTGGTTTCTAGTGGAAGGATTGGATTTGTAGTGTTTTGTGGAGTTTGTGCGGCCGGGTTTTTTTGGTTTTCTCTGTTTTTCAGAAGTGAGGGCTTTGAAGAATTCTAGCTTTTGCTACGGTTTCGTGTGGTGGTGGCGTAAAACCAATCTAGCCTTTGCTACGGTATTCGAGTTTGGATCTTGTCTAACAGCTTGAGGCTAACTTGAAGGTCAGATCTACGGTTGGGGATTAGGATTCTTACGATCTCTTTGACGAAACTCAAAAAGATGAGTCAATTGCAAAAGGTTTCGCAGAAGGGGGCGCACTCGTCTCAGGCGCGACGAATGCTAGTGCTTGAGGATGATATCATTCAAATCCCAGAGTGTGATCTAGCCTCAGTGCAAGAGAAATTCAGCCGATCCCTAATAGGCAGAATGTTCCATAGAGAAGGAAGGAGCACGGAAGCTCTGATAGCACAACTTCCGAAGGCAAGAATATGGGATGTCGAAGGGAGAGTTCGTGGAAGAAATTTAGGGAATGGGAGGTTTCAGTTTGATTTTGATAAGGAAGAAGATCTGGTGAAGGTTCTAAACAAGCGTCTCTGCCATTTTAATAGGTGGAGTTTCGCGCTAGAAAGATGGGAACCGTCGACGAGTGAGAACTTTCCCAATACCATGCCCTTTTGGGTCAAAGTTACAGGGGTCCCTGTTCACCTCTGGAATGATGGAACTTTCACGGCAATTGGGAAAGCTTTGGGTCAAATCGTTAAGATTGATGCCGAGGGAGCACTGATTCAAGTCTCAATTAATGGGGATGATCCTCTGCAATTCGAAATAAAAATTGGCTTCCCGAATGGAGATGTGGGGAAAATCTCGTTTGAATATGACGGGTTATATCGAGTCTGTTTCACGTGTAAAAAGCTGTCTCATGAGGAGAGCTCTTGCCCAGATTTAACAGAAGAACAGAAAGCTCAGATAAGGAAGCCGTGGTTGAAACTAGAATCCCCGGTGTCTAATCCACAACAGGCTCCTGCCAAAACGGTATTAGGGACAAGTGGAGGATTAAAGAGAACGAGGTCTCCACTGAAGGGAACACAGATGGAAATGTTCAAAAAACCGTCGTATAAGGAAGATCATTGGAACCTCCGAGGAGAACATCAGCCGGAAGATTTCCCCAGCAAGTCTCGTAAAATTTCGCCGGGAGGATTTCGTAGGAAAGGGGAAGAAAAACAGAGCTTCCGCGACACAAGGGAGAGAGACCTTCGACTGGAGTTAAAAGAAAAGAGAGAGCACCGGAGCACTAAAGTATGGAATCGTCTTGAAAATTACGACCCCAAATATCCTTCGTATGATCGTAATGATCGTAATTACCCCCATTCAGATGGAAAGGAAAAATTGAGCTTCTCCCATCGTTATAAGACTGGTGAAAATTCCCACAAGGTGTGGAGACCCCGCCAAAGGAGTACTACTCCGAATGAAGCTCCGGTCAGGATGACGTGTAAAGATCCGATTAGACAAGCAGATTCAGCCAGACTAGAACCAGATTCTCAGAGAACAATCTCTGATAGCTATGTCCGACAGAAAAAAAGAGTTCCTCCAAAAATCGGATCACCTCGCGGTGCAGAAGAGAGAAACAGAGGAGGAGAAAGCAAGGAGATTAAAAGGAAAGGCACCAATGTCGGAAATTTCAAACTCTAAAGCTCCTCCTTTGTACCGCAAAGTCCTCTATGGCAACAGGGGTACGTTGGTTATAGAGGAACCAGACCTTAACCAGACGCCATCATCGAAGCACCGGGGGCCAAATAAGGAACAGGAAAAACTCAAAATGGAAGCTTTGGATCGTGAATTGTCTCTGTTTTTAGCCTCCGAAGAGGAAAATTCCAGGCTCCGTCCTCTGACTAAGGAAGAAGAAGACGAAGTGGACAGAGAGGTGGAAAATCTTGAAGCGGAAGATAACTCTGTGCGAATGGACGATAATATGATAGATAATGATGATCTCCTTGGTGATGATTTGAGAGAAGAAATGGACGTGGACGCGGAAAAGATAGAAGCTATATCACAATTGTCGCCAGCTGCAAAAGGAGCAGGCCCACGTAAAGCTCTCAAAGACCCTAAAGGGAGACAATCATCTAATGATGTGGAAACCCAGCCGGATTTAAAGGCAATCAAAGAGGATGGCACAAAGAAGAATCTCGCAAAAGGATCGGATACAAAGAAGAAAGTCAATCGTAGTCCAGCGCAAAGGGGCCTTGGGGCGAGTAGAAAGCTTCATGGTATTAGAGGGCGTCCCTCCCCAAATCAGAGACAGGGGTCGAGTAAGCCTTTCAAGTCCCTAAATATCTCTGCTATCCCTCGTTCTGAGGTGTTTCCTGCTGCTCTAAGCAAGAAATCTGCTGCTGTTTCAGGTTCGGTGGGGTCCCATAAACCACCCAGTAAGAGAATATGAATACAATTTCTTGGAATTGTCAAGGTGCAGGAGCTTATCTGACCAAACAACACCTTCGAGAGCTGCATCGCTGTTTTTCTCCTTCTTTTCTCTTTCTTTCTGAAACAAAAAACTCGTTTTCTTTTATGCAAGATTTACAGCATTCCTTTGGTTATAATAAATTGTTCACCGTGGATCCAGTGGGGAAAAGCGGTGGACTAGCGCTTTTTTATTTTGATTCTTTTGATTTTAAAATTTTATTTTCTAATAATCGTTTGATAGACATTGAAGCTGTGGTAGAAGGAAAAAAAGTCTTTATGACCTTTGTCTATGGAGATCCGGTCTTTGAGTACCGTGAATTAGTTTGGGAGCGCCTTACTAGAATGAGCATCGTGAGATCAGGCCCATGGTTCATGATAGGAGATTTCAATGAGATAGCTGGGCATAACGAGAAGCGCGGAGGACGTAAAAGAGCAGATTCGTCCTTCCTCCCCTTTAAGACGATGCTAAATAATTGTGGTATGATTGAATTCCCGTCAAAAGGCAACTCGTTTTCATGGGTTGGAAATAGAAGAAATGGCAGAGTACGATGCAAGCTCGATCGTGCTATTGGGAATGAAGATTGGCACCAAACCTTTTCCCACACTTCTGTGGAGTATTTAAAACTTTGGGGCTCTGATCATAGGCCGGTTCTAGCCCGAATACAGTCCAGAGTTGGAAGAGTGAAGCGGAATTTCAAATTCGATAAAAGATGGCTCGGCAAGGAAGGCCTTCTTGATACGGTAACCGAAGGATGGGGTCCATCGGAAGCCCCCCGGATTGGTGGATCTTTATGCAAAAATTGGCAAATGCCGGAAAGCTATCTCAAGTTGGAAAAGAGAAAATCCATCCAATTCGGTAATGAAGATTGAGGAGCTAAAAAGAAGATTAGATACTGCTCAAGAAGATGACTCAATCTCAAATGAAGAGCTCTTAACTTTGAAATGGAACCTATGTGCAGCATTTCGCGAAGAGGAACTATACTGGAAACAAAAAAGCCGAGCGAATTGGCTAAAAGAAGGGGACAGGAATACGAATTTTTTTCATGCCACCACAAAGCAAAGAAGAGCAAGAAATAGGATCATTAAGCTTAAGAATGCAACCGGAGTATGGATTGAAACGGAACAAGGCCTTGAAAAAGTAGCTTCAGATTATTTTCAAAAACTCTTCACTACTTCGGCCCCTCATGACTTTGATGAAGCTCTCCGGTATGTCACCGAGCAAGTTACTCCGGCAATTAACGCTTCCCTCACCAGAAGCCCCAATGATGAGGAGATTAAGAAAGCTCTTTTTGAGATCAATCCGGAAAAAGCTCTGGGGCCAGATGGGATGACAAGCCTTTTCTACCAACGTTTTTGGGATGTAATAGATAAAGATATTATTGGAGCGGTCCGAGACTTTTTTGACAAGGGTAGGTTTGATCCACGATTGAATCAAACCAATATTTGTTTGATCCCAAAGACTGCTCGACCGGTGGAAATGGCGGAATTTAGACCGATTAGTCTATGCAATGTGTGTTACAAGATAATATCTAAGATATTATGCAAGAGACTTAAACGATATCTCCCGAAATTAATCTCGGAGACCCAATCAGCCTTTGTAGCTCGACGTCTAATTACAGACAATATTCTGGTGGCTCAAGAAGCCTTCCATGCCCTACGTACAAACCCCATGTGCAAAGCTAAATTCATGGCCATTAAAACGGACATGAGCAAGGCATACGATCGGGTAGAATGGGGATTCCTCGAAGCATTAATGCTAAAAATGGGGTTTGGGGAAAAATGGGTCAGCTGGATCAAATGGTGTATCTCGTCGGTGACATACAAAGTCCTTCTTAATGGAGAAGCGAAAGGGAATATTATCCCGTCGAGAGGTTTACGACAAGGAGATCCTTTATCCCCATTCCTGTTTATTATCTTAACAGAGGCACTCATTGCTCAAGTGAAAGGTGCGGAGGAGGAAGGAAGAATTACGGGTCTAAAGGTGGCGCAGTCCTGTCCGCCAANGACTATTATTACCACTGAGTTTTCTGTTTTTTTCTTACCAGTTGACACTCACAAGGTAAAGTTACGAAAATATTTCCAGCTTTTTGTCGCTAGAACAAAGAAACAATTTAAAGAAAAATTTCCCGTGTAAACATAAGAAAAAAAGGAATATACATTTTTAAAATAATTGTAAGAGAATATATAAAATAATTGTAAGAGAATTTTTTTTTTTTTGGTCGGCAGAAAATTTTAATTTAGTAAAGATTTCATAATCCAAATTAAAGCTCCAGAACTTACAAAAATAGAGTTACTAGAGCAATCACTATCTGCCAAACAATAGACTTTAAAAAATTTAAATGAAAAGGATAAGAAAAGAGTGAAATAAAAAATAGAAAAACTTCATAAGCTCACAAACTTGTCCTTGTCCTTTGTTGAACTTACCGGTTAAATTTTTCATTGATGAACTTTTGAAAGATTTTTAATCATAATTGACCATTATGTATACTTTATAATTTAAATGACAATAATAGGCATTCCACATGTTCTTCGAGTTAGGCTCGGAGTCCCCTAGATATTAAGAAAAAAGGCAAACTTATTATAAAAAAAATTTCTTATATCTTTTACAATTATTGTCGCAAATTCTTTTAACATTGTAAATTCATTTTTATAACTAGTTAAACCCTATATTTGTTGGTCGTTGGATCTAGACTGAATGGGAAATCAACTTTGACTTCCCGTCCAATCTTCTTACACTATGCACCCGAATTAGAAAAAATGTTATTTCGTGATGTTGTAATAATACAAAAATAGAAGATAATATTCCTTACTATTTCCCTCTTATATCGTTTTCGATATTTTAAAATTTGTCTTTTGCTCAAAGCCTCAAACTATATATAAAAAACAACATGTCCCCCGAAAAATAATCAAAGCCACATAATTTTTTGTTTTTGAAACAACATATATTCTTATATTAATTCTAAACCGCGGTCACGAACGAACGAAGTCGGAAAAGGATGCCAAATAATCAGAGCCACACAATTATGCAATAATATTATGATCTTGTATAAAAGGGCAGGACAATATAAAGGAATTATTAAATGTTGAGGTCGAGAAAAAAAAACTTTATTTTTTTGTGAATAATAAAAATATAAAGCTTTACAAGTTTACAGCACAGAATTTGTGTGAGAAGAACACGTGGCAGGAAAGGTGTAGATTGAAAGTAATGTAATCTAAATTATTAAATATATATAATCCAAAAAACATATACGTGTATATGCGAGAATATAAGTGGAGAAGCAAAATGTCGGAGGAAGAAAGAGTTTGTTTCGACCTTCCCAAAAAAGAAGAAGCTCACATTCACACTTATTAGCAAAGAACCGAAGAAGCATTAATTGCGTTCGCTCTTTCGTTTTTCCGTTTTCGTCGCCTTCTTCTTCTTCTTCTTCTTCTTCAAGTCGTCACCTCCTTACAGTCACAGGTATTTTGATCTGATCTCGTTTTATATTTTAAACTTTTTCATTTATAATTTCTTTAATTTTCAAACAGAGTTCTCGTTTGGATAGGGTTAATCTCACCGTAAAATCAATGTAAATTTAAGCAAATGTCACACGAACTTTGTAGCAGATCAAACATGTGACTGTAATTTAAACATACCTAAAATAAACTGACTATTTAACTAGAATGATCTGATGAAGAAATGTTCCAATATATGAACACTTTTTTCTCCGTATCCAATAAACATTACCAATTTGGTTATTTCTTCGTTACTTCTATTCTATGTAACCAAAATATAAACATTCGTATTTATTACCCTTTTTAAAACACGATTCGTATATGGAAATTATTTGTAGTCAACTATGGATATGGAATACTATTTTGTTATGTAAAGTCTAAAAAACAAAGAATAAAACAGTAAAGAGAAGAACAGTGAGTTACTGTGTTTGTTTGGGACCATATATTTCCCAAACAAAGGTATAATTTAGCCACTTGTATTGTACTCGCTATTTGGCTCGTTATCTACACAATCTCTAATAGTAAGAGAATATATGTTGAAAACTATTGCTACATAAAGCTTGCGCATCATAGCTAGCTATTATGTGATTTAATTCCCAACGGTGTTTTTTCTTGTCTTTGTCGAATATAATATAATATATAAAAAAAAACTACGAAACAGGTTCCATTATTCACGGCATTACATGTGTAGAAGAATTGATTTCAAGTCATTTTTCCTTAGGAAAAACATGGAGTTAAAACTTAAAACGTTGAAAACTTATATACTCACAGTAAAAGTTGGAGTAAATATGAGGACAGTAGTTGATTGGACTAGTATCTTTAATCTTTCATGTCATTTTCAACATATTTACGTTCCCACTAGGATGAGAAGACAAAAAAATGTCGTGGTATAAAAAGACAAGTAAAACGTATTTCTAGAAAAAGAAAACAAAACTTTGGTTCGTTTGAGTTCAATTTGGTGCTGATTCGGTATTTAGAAATATATTACTTAAAAGTTTAATCTACATTTAGAGAATTACAATCCACTTGACGGGTTTGATGGGTAACACAAACCAAAAAGCTGCGATATAATTTATATCGTTTTAATAGTTATCAATCATAAAAGCAGTATGAAAATCGTTACCAACAGTATTATACTCAGTTTTTTTGTACAATTTTTATTTACAATTCTTTTCTTACAGTTTTCAACTATTTTATAAGCATTTATCACTCTAACTTACCGCTAAAAAATCCAGCTTACCGCTAAAAATTATGTATCATTTTTGTTTACCAATCGCATCCAACAAAAAGTCTGAGATATCCAGTTTTGTCATTAGGTTGACTTAGTTACCTTGATTTTTTCGTTATGAAAAAATAAAATAAAGAACTAGTTGATTTAATTTGATTAACCTGAAATGCCACCTTATCTTTTAATAATCGTGTCAAATAACGACTGGTGTAGACATGTGTAATGTGAAGCCAAAGCTTTGGGTGTCGACGACGATTGCCTATATTGTGGATTGTGGTCAAGATTGATGTGATCCCAAAAGGGACCAACCATGTTTTCTTTTTCTTATGATCTCCTTATCTCCCCATTCTCTCTTATTTTGTTTATTTTTTGTTTTTTTGCTCTGTTACGTCCTTCGTTGTTTCTTTCGCCACTTACCCCCCCCCCCCCCCCCATCCTCGTCTCTATTTCTTTTTATGCATCTAGTTCAAATATTTTCTCTACAATTTTTTATATATATATAATTTGCCATTTTCATGCTGACTTCCAACAACAACAACAAAAATTTGTTTTTTTCTTCCTGATTCAACGAATTAGATCTATATTCTCTTAACCCTTTTTATGTTGGTGTAAAGAGGATATTCTTGCAATTTGATGCACCCAATTATCTATTATTAAATTTCCTCTGTTCACTTTATTTTTTTTTATTTCAGGTGATACAATCAGAATACTAAATGCAAAAAGGTGAGTCCATTTCCTTCCCTTTTTCATTCAGTTAAAAAACAATGCTCTTATATATGTTGATTTAACATTGAAATGATTAATTTTAATATTTGTACGTTTTCCATTAGATACACACGCGTTTGGCCATTTGTAGTAGATGTTAATATAAACGATAGGAAAGGCGCCAATTTTTATTAGTTCAAAAATTAATTTGGATTTCAAGTTAAAATGACTATAGTTATAAAAAATCTGTAATATTCGTAATAAACTAATTAAATATTTTAAACTAATTATATCTCCCTTTAAATAAAATTTGTATTTGAAATAAAAAGTCCTTTGTAATTATTTTATTCGCACAACTTTATGTTAAATTTGATAAAACTATAACAATAAAATATAAAGTTTATTAAAATTTTATTTTAAAGTCATATACCAATCATCTCCAACACCACATATATTAAATATTCATATTTATATTAGTTATTAAATAAAAAATAAAAAATATATTTGAGTTGAAATTTTATTAAAATTTATTATTGATTAACACATTCTAAATTTCAAGATATTTAGTTTGAAAATACAAAAAAAAAATGTAGAAACAAAAAGAAATGATGTAGCTCTTGGAGATTTTGGATGAAATCCACCTTCAAAATCTAATTCGAATAATTTTTTATTCGAATGTAGAATGATATCAATGCTAATTTTTATTCACATTCGAATTTTTTTATCAAATTTTGATCTACCATAAGTTAGTCCGAAAAACGCCAAATTAGATTGTTTTACATTATATGCTCGATTTAACTTTTTAGTTTCTAGAATGTTATCGCACAAACAGTTAATTTTAAACTATTGTGGACTGATATTTTCACTAAATTTTAAAGTACTACAGTAAAAGGAAACTTATGTCATTTAATTCGTTGATTTAACTGGTTTTTGGATTTTAGGTGAAAATTCCAAGCTATGAAACAAATATAAGTAGACCAAACTCTAGTTAAAAGTAGGTGGGCCCAATAGTCCAACGCTTCGTTAGGCTTCTTCTGTGGTCCGTGTATTTCGTGGGTCCCATACCACACCATACCGACCCGATCACCTTATCCGTAAACCGGACTGTAACCGGACATTCGGACCGGATCTCTTATTGATTGCTTTTTACACCTTATCGACCAATTTGGCGGCGCCATGTACGTTGTGTTTCTTTTTTCCTTTTTCTGGTGTCCCGAAAATAAACTTGCTTTTTTAACATCTCCCTCACATTCGTACACAAACACCTTAAAAATACCAGGATTAACTGAACTGAATGTTTAATTTTCAAACCTACTCTTATATTTTTAAAGCTTCAATTTTTAAACCTTTTTTTTTTTGAATCGAAACTAACCTTTAGTAGTGAATTTTGGGCCAAATGTGTTAGGTCATATGTTGGTTTTTTTTTTTTTAATTATAACAATGGTCATAATTATATTTTTGACCCAAAAAAAAATTATTACTCCCTCAGTTTTTTAATAGTTGATATTTTAGAATTATACACATAAATTAAGAAATATATATAATGTCTATTGTAACCTTCCTTATCATTATTTAGTTTTAAATTTATTAATTAATATAAAAGTAAAAAAAATCTTTTGATATTATTTTTTTGTATTGATTTGTGAAAACATCAAATATTTTCAAAAAAAAAAAAAAAAGAGTCTTGAAACATCGAATAAACAAAAAGGGAGATAGTATCAACCAATTCATGGTTCGAACTCTCTCACACAAGGATCTCAACAACAAAATAAAAAATAAATAAAAGTCTAAAAATATGTATACAGAAAGTTAATAGTTTGATGGTAGACGAGACGCATTATGCATACAAGTCACTAGTCACTAGTCACTCACGCTGCCACCCACCTGGCCACCACCACTTCGAATTTTCTTATCCTGGTTAAGTTTTTTATTTGTTAATTAAAATACTTGGTTTATAACTTACCACGTTAATAATGTGAGTCTTTATATAATTGTTATATCAAAATGCATAACTCATCTAATGCATAAGTAACTCAGTTAAATATTAATAGAAGCAGTTGAGTTGCGTTCCAAAAGTTAAAATCCAAATGGCTGAGACTGAGACCAGTAGTTTATGTAAAAGATTCAGATTAAAAAGTAGCTCCCGTGGGAGTTGTTATACCAACTACCAAGTCCAATATGCAGCTAGTGTGCATATTTTATAGTTCTTAGTTCATTACATATTTGTAAACTAACTCTAATCGATTAATAAATAATATATATAGATATTGTCGTACAAAAGCCATCAATGACCATCACGTAACAAATTAATATTTTGTGGTCCAAATTGTTAAAAGTTCACCTTATGAGTTTAAGGACCATAATTCGAGTTATTCTATTGTAATTTTAATAATTATAAATGCTATAAACAGTACAAAAAATAATCGTTTTTTTTTTTTTCCTAAGTCGTCACGCTAGTATGGGATCTTGGTTTGAAATTCCCATATTACTTAAGGAAAAAAAGTAACTATGACGTGAGGGAAAAAGTATTATTATTGTTACGCCATTATTATAAAAAAAAAAACCTATTTTATTTTTAAAGTTTTCTTACATAAAATGATGAAAAGAAAGACGAGGACACTGACTCACGCGTTTCCTAACTCTCTCAAGTCATTTTGGATTTATGGTCTGGCAAAAAAAAAAAAAAAAACAAAAAACAAAAAAATTCCAGATTTATAAAAGTTGCATCACTTTCCTTTTTATTAAAATATCTCTTTTGTGAAATTACGATTTGATGTCTTCTTCTTCAGTCGCTGAGCCTGCCGGGATGATGAAGAAAAGCTACCGTCGTCAGAAATCTCAGGTTAAATTTTGTGTCCTTTGTGATTTTAATGTCTGAAAAGCTGAAAGATTTGGTCTGAACCAAAAGGTTTTTTACAGAGATTATGGGCAAAGCTGGTGATGAGAAAGTGGTTGAACATAAGTGCTAGAGATCCTGAGTACGGTGCCGATACTGAAGACGAATCCGAAATCGGCGACGTTGGAGAGGAAAACGAAGACTCCAGCTCCGATGATGGTTTGTTTCTTCTTTCTCTCTCTCTCTCTCTCTCTCTCTCTCTCTCTCTCCGGAATCACCGGTTCTTCTTCTCCGGTTTATCTAAGCTGGTTTAAAACAGATGGTGGAGAATCGAACACGCGAGGAGGAAGAGAATCGACTCAATCGAAGGTTTGTGAGAACGCGGAGGACGCTATCGCAGCCGCTTCCGCCGCCGTAGACGCAGCCGCAGCTGCCGCGGAGTTTATTAGCAATGGTAATGCCGAATTGGATAGGTAGTGATGAGATTCACTGTGGGGTGTTTCTGGGTTTTATAATCTATTTTAAAAAATCCCTATGCTGAATTTTCAATCTTTTTTTTTTTTAGAAGAAATCGAACTTAAAAAAAAGACAAAACTTTGGATACGAGTTTGTGAATCTTTTAAATTATTATTCTTTTGTCGAGATCAGATGCTCCGTTGAAGTTAAGGAGAAGGAATTCGGAAACACTAAGAGCACAGTACATTTACAACAAAGAAATAAGGTACAACAAGATTGATGCTTCCTCGATTTAAAATATTTATTATATTTTTTTTAATATATATAGTATATAGTATAGGTACTACTACTATATAGATTCGGATGTAATCGTCTTTTCTTTTTTCAAATTTGTTGGGTGAAAAGGAGACCTAAACAACATGTCGGAATTTTGAAATAACGAAAAAAATATGTGTGCAGAGTATGTGTTGGTACGTGGAACGTTGGAGGAATATCACCACCTTCTGATCTTGACATCGATGACTGGATCGAAATTAATCATCCTGCTGATATCTACGTTCTTGGGTAAACAATTTTTTTTTTTTTTTTTTGACTTTCCCTCAACGACATCGACAAAACTAACTCTGTTCAATATTGTTCTTATGAGAGATTTATTATGTTTTTTTTTTGTTTGGTATGAAGTTTACAAGAGATTGTACCTTTGAATGCTGGAAACATTCTTGGAGCTGAAGATAATCGACCTGTGGCGAAATGGGAAGAAGTGATCAGAGAAGCATTGAACAGAGTCAGACCAAAAAACTCGGCGGTTAAGAGTTACAGTGATCCACCATCTCCGGGGAGATTCAAACCTTTTGAGGAAACACACGATGTTATAGAGGAAGAAGTAGCTTTCGAGAGTGACAGCGACGCCGGCGTTGAGGTTCACCCGATTGACGAGGAGGAAGAAGCGAAAAGCGAAAGCCTCGGGGAGCTAAAGCATGACGGTGGAGTTATCGGCGAAGTCAACACTCTCGTTGACCCGAATACCGGTTTGCCTGTTATTGAGATTAAGAGACAGTTCTCTGCTCCCAAGAGGCTAGACAGACAAGTCTGTTTACGTCCTGATAGCTTGGAGAGAGAGAACTCCGAGGATTCCTCTGAAACCACCGGTATGCATACGATAAACCGGATGTTAAGCGGGAAAGAAAGGATCGGTCTGAGCTGGCCTGAGCCGCCTTTGAACATGTTAGGACCCTCGTGCGTTCTTGATAGACAGCCTTCTATAAAGACAGCGAAGTCTTTTAAAACAGCAAAGTCTTTCAAGGCTTACAGTTCGTTTAAGTCTGTAGCCGGAAACAACAACGGGATTCCCTCGGAGGTATTGGCTCTAGCGGAAATGGACCTCAAGTTGCTAATGGAGAGGAAACGAAGACCGGCTTATGTGAGGCTAGTGAGTAAACAAATGGTTGGGGTTCTTTTGACCATTTGGGTTAAACGAAGCCTGCGAAAACACATTCAAAACGTAAGAGTCTCTACCGTTGGAGTTGGCATCATGGGATATATTGGTAACAAGGTATATATAAAAAGATTTAGATCTTTCATCAAATTTTTATTGTTACAAATATTTTTTTCAAAATTGTTTAATGTGATTTGTGGTCTGCAGGGAGCTGTGTCTGTGAGCATGTCGATAAACCAGACGTTCTTCTGTTTCATATGCACGCATTTGACGGCAGGAGAAAGAGAAGTTGATCAGATCAAGAGAAATGCAGATGTTCACGAGATACATAAAAGAACAGTCTTTCACTCTGTCTCAGCTCTTGGACTTCCCAAGCTTATCTATGATCACGAGTCTGTCTTTTTTTCTCCTAATGTTTTACTCAAAAACCCGTTTCGATTCTATTCGTCTTAACTTTGTTTTGTTTTCACCTCTTTGCAGAAGAGTAATCTGGTTAGGAGATCTCAACTATCGGCTTAATTTATCGTATGAGAAAACCAGAGACCTCATTTCCAAGAAAGAATGGTCCAATTTACTTGAATATGACCAGGTAACAATAAACCGTTGGTACTGTTAGGATTTCACAGCTCAACAGTTACCAATTATAGCTCTCAACTTGACACATTTTGTTTTTTTTCCCTCCTATGATCATATATATACTGCTGCAGCTGGTAAAGGAATACAAGAAAGGTCGAGCATTTGACGGATGGTCAGAAGGAACTCCACAATTTGCGCCGACGTATAAGTACCAAGCGCATTCCGATGAGTACACAGGAGGCGATGGAAAGGCGACGCGGAGAACACCAGCTTGGTGTGACAGAATACTATCCTACGGCAAAGGAATGAGGTTGGTTCATTACCGGCGGACCGAACAGCAATTCTCAGATCATCGTCCGGTTACAGCGATATACATGGCTGAAGTCGAGGTGTTTTCTGCGAGGAAGCTTCAGCGAGCGTTGACATTTACGGATGCAGAGATCGAAGACGAGGGGCTCGTGGCCGTAGTCGTTTGAAGAGAGAATAAGAAAGAAACAAAGAAGAGATTGAGATTTGGTGCTTGTTGTTGGTTTTGATCTTGCATATGAAGTATTGGCGAAAGAGACATTCTCTTTCTACGGATAGGTGTTAATCTCATGTCGTTACTGATGCATCATCGCACTGGGAAACGTTCACATTTTACATATGTGTTGTTGGTTTACGGTTGTAAATTTAGTTGATATATATATAATGAAATCAAGAACATTTTACATCCATGATTTTTGTTATTGATTATCGAAAAGAAAAGACGGGCTCGTTTTTTCCCCCGTTAAGGCAAAATTATTGGGGATCAAAAAGTAAAATATGCACCAGCAGGGAATCGAACCCGGGTCTGTACCGTGGCAGGGTACTATTCTACCACTAGACCACTGGTGCTTCATGTCTATAGAGTGAATATTTATTATTTTTAAACGCAATGCATGTGTACTGCTTTGAAAGTTTACAAGCCTCTATATCGTATATACACAAAGGGAAGAAAACACACAGACTGATGAAAGTAACAATAGCAACATAGTCACCTAACTCTTTTCCTTTTCTTTTGATCTAATCGCAGAAGCATTTAGTTGTTTAATTTGTATATCGGCTTCAATGTGAATGTTATTCATCCTTTTAAGGTAAATCCAGAAGCAAGGGCTTTCTAAGCCAGTACTGTTCAAATCTCTGCCTTGCATATTCCATGTAATCGAACTCAATCTTGTTCACATGCCCCTGCTTTGCATCAACAGAACACACTCTAGAGATTACTACCAAGTTCCAACATTCGAGCTAAAATCATTTCAAGAGCTGAGACAAAGAAGGGAATGAGAGAACGAACCGAGATGATTCCCCATAAGCCCCAGAAAATATGGTTTGCTAAAGTGTAGTTCTCTGCATCACTCACTAACCTCTCCACTTCTTCCTCACTTGTTGCATTCCCTGAGATTAACAAAAACAGGAATGGGTTTGGATTAAGAGAAGAGTTTTTCTTGAGGTGTGAAGAAGTAACTAATGCTTCAAGAGGACAAAAACCTGTAGAGCCAAGGTATGTGCGAATGAACCTTATCCGTTCTTCTTCTCCTGTTTATTTATCATTTACACACACGCACATACACAATCAGACTCTAAACTACCCCGAGTAACGTATCAAGTAGATGCTTATATTTACGGATTTGGACCTGGATATAGAGTGTAGTCCAGAATATGAGGAGTGTCTGAATGGTAATTAGCAGCCATTTCACAGAAGTGGTTCGCGATGTCATAAGCAACTGGATTGAAACTCGAATACTCATAGTCCTGCAATCAAAAAAAAAAATTCATACATCAGCTTGATGAAAACAGAGCACTTTCTTGATGGAGAGGAAAAGTTTCTGCTCATAAAAAAGCTTACTATGATGGTAATAGCGTTGGTTTCTTCGTCAATCATGATGTTACCGTACTGAAGATCGTTGTGACAGAAACCGATCTCTTGATCGTCGCGAGTCAACCTCTCCTCCAACAAGTTGATTTCATCCTCCATAGCTTCCAAACGAAAATCATCAATCTCTATCGGTGAAGACAAGTTCTTGGCTTCCTTAAGCCAAGTCCTGAAAAAAAAATCGACAAATAGATTAGCAAGAAACGTGTGGTGCTATGAAAGGAAAATGAAACTGTTTCACTTACCTGAGTCTATCCCAGAGGAGAATGTTGTTTGGACCAGGCATATCAAGCTGGTGAAACTCTCTTAGCTTCGCAGCGATGAAATCAGATGTTTCTTCTGCACGGAGGTCATCTGCAGAAAGAGTCTGGTAAACGGACCAAACCAACAGATCTCTGTCATATACACAATTCTCCCTCTCTATATATTTTTCCGATCATGAGATTTCTTGATACACAAACAATAAAGCCTAAGACTTTGATCATTCGACTAAAACTAAAACTATCTCCTCTGTTCTTCCTTAGAGCCAAAAACAAAATCAATTTCTAATTTTGTTTTTTTTTTCTTTGAAGAAACGAAAATGGAAAAAGAGAGATGAAGAAGAAGAAGAAGAAAGCGTACTCTGGCGTGGATGAATTCTTCAAGGCGACCATCGGAGAAGCGGCCAAGGAGCTTAGGGCCATAACCATGGTGAGACATACACTCGAAGGTTTTGATTTCGTCATCTCTGTTAAAGAAAAGGTCAACGCCGTCCCCGTAGATCCGAACAAGGACTTTCCGGTGAACGTCTTGGCCGTTTAAGGTGGGCCAATTGATCTGATAAACCTCGTTCGTCATGGCTCCTTTTAACGGAACAACCTCAAGACGCTCCAGATCCTCGACTACGTCTCCCCAGCTCGAACCTAGCGTCTGCAGAACGCGTTTCAGATCCTCCGGCGAAGAACAGCTCGGAATTAAACTAGTCTTCGTCTTGATCGCCATTTTTTTGGTTGGAGATTTGGGTTTCGAAATTCGACTATTGGAGAGAAACAGAGAGATTTGAGATTTTGAGATTCTGTTGAAACAGAGGGAAATCAAACCCAGGGAAAAGGTGAAGAAGATTCGACTGGTATGAGATTCTCTGAGAGAGAAGATTATCCACAAAAATCTTGGAATCTTTTTTATGGAAAGAAATAATCTGGGAATTGAAATTTTGAACTCGACGAAATTACGTTTCTGGGAATTTAATTTATATAGAATTATTGAAAAGTAAAAAAAAAAAAAAAAAACCCAGAAAGATGGATGAAGAAAAGAAACGCGTAATTTCGCCGTTCGTTGTTTGTCCCGTGTGTGTGATTAAGAATTGGCTTTTTCGGTTGACGGAGTTTTTAAAACGGTTTATCGTGACCGACGGTTTTGTCGCACCCAATGAGGAATGAACACGTGGGAATTTGTGGGCGGGTAAGTCAACGGCGTAACGAGGCGGTCATTGCCTATCGTCAAAGTCAATGAATGCAAATACTAATACACATGTTGTGACATGGTCAACCGTTATCTCTCGCAGTGAAATATCCCGAAATTATCGGAGGTACAAAATTATGTATTAAAAAACTATTAAGTACTCCTTCCGTTTCACAAACAGTGTCGTTTTAAGGTTTTGTTTTCGTTTAACAAAGAATGTCGTTTTAGATTTCCAATGCATAATTTTGAATAAAAATCCATTTTTAACCCTATTGTTTTAATATTTTTATTAAAGAAAGAACTTTATTTAATGTATTAATAAGGGGTAAAACAGAAATTTTCATGGTTTTTTTAATATATGTGAAAATCTCTAAAATAACACTCTTTGTGAAACAGAGAAAGTAAAGTATATACTAATACGTCCTTACAAACAAATGTGACTCCTGAAATTCTCATCTATTTTCATTAATTTTGATAATGATTAAAATAGGCATTTGTGATATTAAAACTGCATTGAATTTTAGAACGATACTTATTTTAAAGCAAATCGAAAGGAGTATTATATAGCAGATACAGTCATACAGATAGGTTCGATGCAACATCACACTATTAACGATTTGGTGTATCATCAATCATTATTATAGATATGATTCAACTTAAAAAAAAGTGGTTTTCTATAATAAAAACAGAATATTACTTTGGGAAAAAATCTTAAAAATACATGAAGTTCATTTCGTTTGTTAAAAAAATACTCAAACTATTTAGAGACCCAGAAAAATATCCAATGTATTTTTGAGTTCCGGATTAATACCCAAACATTCAAAATTTGAAAGTTTGACAATGGGATTTTAACGTCGTTAGTTCATTAAACCAGAACAGTAAACGGTGTTAATATTTTTTAACAACAATGCCTTTTACTAATCCGAAAATTACACAAAAACCCCAAAAAATCGATTTGCCATTTTTCCCCAAATCAATTAAACCCTAATTCATTTTTTCCCCAAATCACTTCTCTTCCCCGTGGCTTCTCTTCTTCTCTTCTTCTCTTCTTCTCTCAGTTCTCAATCCCTCTCGCTTCTTCTGCTCTTAGTTTTTCTCAGTTCTCTTATCCTCTCACACTCATCTTCATCGCACTCTTCTCTATTCTAAAGGCATGAAACTGGAATTTTGCAATTTGTGAAGGGACGAGAAAACGTAGAAGATGAGGTACTCTCTCTCTCTCTCTCTCTCTCTCTCTCTCTCGCTCTCTCTCTCTCTATATTTTCCCTTTCATGTTTGAATGAGTCGATGCCATGTTTGATAATGGGCATATTGGTTGAATTCGAGTTTGATTGTGGGCAGATAATCAATGTCGTGTTTCTTGTGATTATTGTAGTATCAGTAGTTTGGTAATCGAGTGATTTTAGTTTATTGTTATTGTGCAGTGATATTATAAAAATCAATTTGCACTATGGAGGAGTAATGAAGCAGAAGGAGAAAAATTTCACATATAAGGGAGGATATGTGAAAAATGATATAGAGATCGACCCTGATTTGATGATTTGGTCGATGTTTGATGGATTTTGTGAAGATAATGGACTTGGCAGCGGTTTAGTGAAACAAGTATGGTACAAGCTCCCACAAGAGGATATGAGTTTAGTAAGACCAATTTTAGAGCTCAGTTCAGATACAGAGATTACTAAGATGTGTAATCAAGCGATCACAGTAGGTGAAGTTGATGTCTTCCTTGAGCAAAGCGTGTCTATTGGTGATGAAGGAGGTCAGGACAGAGGAGGTGAGTACGATGATGATAGTGATATTGGTGATGAAGCTCCTAGTAATGAAGGTGGTGAGGCAGAAGCAGAAGAAGTTGTAGAAGAAGGAGGAGATGATATTCGGTTTCTGACATTTATGGATGAAATCCGCAATGAAAAAGTTCTCGAGATAGGTGAGGTGAATGAAATCCTTCCTGCACCTCCTGCTGTTGTTGATGAGGCTGAATTAGAGAGACAATGTAGGGATCCTCAACAGCCTGCTCCTGCTGTTGACACAGACGATGAATGGGAAGATTTCAATAGGACTGAAACTGAGATTTCAAGAACGATGTACACTAAAGAGAAGCCACCATACTTGTGGTTAATGCAAACGTTTAAGAGTGGAGAGGAGTTTAAAGAGCAGCTGTTGCGATATGTGTTGAAGACAAACTTTGATGTGAAGCTGTGTAGATGGGAGAAAAACAAATTGGCTGCGATTTGTAGAAAAGAAGAATGTAAGTGGAAGATATATTGTTCAGTAGAGAAACCAAAACGGAAGTGGATGGTGAAAACATATGTTGATCAACACAACCATATGAAGAGTAGCAAAGCTAGGATGTTGAAACAAGGGACAGTGGCGATGTTATTCAAAGATGAAGCAAGAAGAAGGCCAGGTATTAAGTGGACTGACATCAAAGACGAGATTATGATGAGGTATAATTTGTCTGTCTCTAAGTGGATATGTTCGAAAGCGAGAAGAATAGCTTTGGATATGGTTATAGAAACTCAGAAAGAACAATTTGCCAAGTTGTGGGATTATGAGGCTGAGCTGAGGCGTTCTAATGAGAATACGATGACAGAGATTGTAACTATTCCTCGGGCTGATGGTAAGCTAGTTTTTGACAGATTCTACATCAGTTTTGAAAACCTTAGGAACTCTTGGAAGCGATGTTGTCGACCTATTATTGGTCTTGATGGAGCCTTCATGAAATGGGAGCTTAAAGGTGAGATTTTGGCAGCTGTTGGTCGAGACGCAGATAATCGAATTTATCCTTTTGCATGGGCTATAGTTAGAGTGGAGGATAAGGAATCATGGGCTTGGTTTGTTGATAGATTGAAGACAGAGTTGGGTTTAGGGTTAGGCAATGGATACACTGTGATATCAGACAAACAAAAGGGCTTGATAAATGCTGTTAAAGATCTCCTTCCTAATGCAGAGCACAGACATTGTGCTAGGCACATATTCGCTAATTGGAAGAAGGTGTATGGGATGATTGAGTATGAAGACTATTTCTGGGCAGTGGCAAAAAGTTCATGTAAAGGTGATTATCAGTATAATATGAACGCTTTAAGAGCTTTTGATGAAGTTGCATATAAGGACTTGCTGAGAACAGAACCGCATACTTGGTGTAAAGCTTTTTTCAGTTCACAAGCAAGATGTGATGATGTTTGCAACAATCTGTCAGATAGTTTCAACAGAACAATTAAAGAAGCGCGCAAGTTGCCATTGATTAACATGCTTGAGGAGATAAGGAGGCTTGCCATGTCGCGTATATCTCGGAGGCGTGACATGACAAAGAAGTGTGAAAGCAAGTTTCCACCAAACGTAATGGAGATTTTTGAGCAAAACCGCACTGACAGTGAGGTATGCAAGGTGCTTAAAAGTAGTGAAAACTTGTACGAGGTTGTTGAGCAGGATTGTAGCTATGAGGTTTGTCTTCCCTATAAGCATTGTGCATGTAATCAGTGGAATATCACAGGAATACCTTGTCGCCATGCCATTCATGTCATATCAGAGCTGAACCGTGATCCAGAGGAGTGAGTGGTATTTCACATTAAGTTATTTTACATTCTTATTTTGTCTTACATTACTAACTCTCTTAATAATATGATGCAGCTATGTGGATGACTATTACTTGACTTCAAAGTGGCAAGACACTTATAGTGACAACATTAAACCCGTAAATGGCGAGAGATTGTGGGAGAAGACGGAAAAAGATCCGATTCAAGTACCTGATAAAAGGAGAATGCCAGGACGTTCTAAAAATTACGATCGGATTAAGGAGGCACATGAGTCAAAAACTAATCCGACAAAGGCTACTAGAGATGGAAGAACTGTAACATGTAGTCATTGTAAGAAAACTGGCCATAACAAAGGGACTTGTACTGGAGCACCAGCGGTGGAAACAAGTACTAAACGAAAAAGAGGAAGGCCTAAAAAGCCTACGGTAATGAGATTTATGATTATTGTATTTCATTTGCTTTGTTGAATGAGTGACTGGTTTTTTATGCACTTACTGCGTTTTTGATTTTGTAATAGGATGATGATCCATGGAGCATTCAAAATGCACCAAAGAAGAAGAGGAATGCTAAAACTCAATCGACTCCACCTCCAACATTTACAGAGAATGCTCAAAGCCAATCAACACAGACTGCTCAAAGCCAATCAACACAAAATGCTCCAACTTCTACACAGAATCCATCTCAAACTTCTCCACAGAATGCTGAAAGCCAATCGACAGCGAATGATCCAACCAAACTAGCTCGTCGTGGCCGTGGTCGTCCGCGTGGCCGTGGTCGTGGTCGTACCCGTGAGCCGATACCTAGATGTTATGGTTGCTACATTTCTCCTTATACTGGTCGAGTTTTTGACGTATGGGGATCTACTGCTACCGATGTCAATGATCCTTCTCCACAACCACGTGAACACCCTTAGTAACATTTGAGTTTGGTTTTTGTATGGTACTTATTAGGTTCGCATCTTAGCTCTTCTTTTGGCTCTTTTTTTGTCTGAATTTGGGTTTTCTTTTGGTCTGAAATTGGTTGTTGTTTTGCTTGGTATTCTGCTTTTGGTATGTGTTACTTTTGCTTGTAATTTTCAGAATATATATTTGGTTATCTAAACACTTTGGATTGCCTTTCGTGTGTTATGAGTTTTGGTAATTTCCTTATCAAACCATATGAAGAATCCGTGAGCATCGCATTTGTAAAACCTTCTTCCAGGATTTTCATCTGTCCATGCTTTCGCCTTCTCCGTCACTCTCCCGCAGCGGAAAAGAGGCCCCTTTATCTGGCTGTACCTCCGGTTCAACGAGTTCGCATCTGATCCGCCGGAACTTTGACTTCGTTCCATTCTATGCGTTTTCCGATTATGAAGATGAGTGTGAGAGGATAAGAAAACTGAGAGAAACTAAGAGCAGAAGAAGCGAGAGGGATTGAGAACTGAGAGAAGAAGAGAAGAAGAAAAGAAGAGAAGCCACGAGGAAGAGAAGTGATTTGGGGAAAAAATGAATTAGGGTTTAATTGATTTGGAGAAAAATGGCACATCGATTTTTTTGGGTTTTTGTGCAATTTTCGGATTAGTAAAAGGCATTGTTGTTAAAAAATATTAACACCGTTTACTGTTCTGGTTTAATGAACTAACGACGTTAAAATTTCATTGTCAAACTTTCAAATTTTGAATGTTTGGGTATTAATCCGAAACTCAAAAATACGTTAGGTATTTTTCTGAGTCTCTAAATAGTTTGGGTATTTTTTTAGCAAACGAAATGAATTTCATGTATTTTTAAGGTTTTTTCCCAATTACTTTCTAAATAAAGTATGCTCGCAAAAGAGAGAAAAAAACACGTCCATAAACGACAAAAAAAAAAAACACGTCCGTAAAAGTATTAAGAAAATCTAAACGAAAGCTATGTACAACAGCAAAATTAGATTTGTACTTCAAAAGGTTTTTTTAATCTTTTAACTTACGTTTGACTTTGAAGTTTCATATGTGAACGCATTTGTTATTTTACTTTAGAAAAACAGTCGACCACTTAATCAGTTTGAATTTTCTTCGGTAGCAAGTATTTATGACATAATTTTGGCGACAATGTTGCACTCGTGACGTAGTACAAGACATTTAACATCCACGAATAGACAGGGACAGGGACACCAAACAAACTTTGAATAAAGATAAATTGGTAGTAACTAGTAAGAGATGAGATCAAACACCGAAACACATAAATACAACTCTTTTTCTAATTACGATTCAAAGAAAATGTTCAATGGTATGAAAATTATGAAGAAAAAAAAAACTACAAGAGGAATGGATTCTGGTTTTGCTTATTAGACAAAAAAGATTTGTGTTGTTATTATACCTATAAATCATACAGTAATTGACCTTCTAGCGGATTGTCTCTGCTTCCATAGGTTAAATCTCACCCTTCTTTGCAGCAAAAAACACAGGAACGCTACAACAACGACAAGCGTAAACGCGATTCCGTTATTCGTCTCCATGAATAAGTGCGTTAGAAGCGGCTGACCACAGCTACAGTCACAGATGCTTCTCAGTAGTTTGCCTCCGGAACTTGCTTCTGGAATGAGAATGAAATCAGCGGTAACAGCGTTTTCACCTAACCAAACACTTGTTGTTTTCGGTTTGTATCCAGGAGACGACGCCGTGACTGCGATTCAATATAAAGGAAACTTAAAATGAGGCAAAGTAATCATAAAGTAACAAAAGGATTTGAGATGAAAGGAAAAAAAGAATCATATTTGCTATCGTCAGATTATAACAGTGGGCAATGGTCTGTCCACTGTTATAAAGAAAAAGATGTTGCATTTGTACGCAGAAGATGAATTACGCAGAAGATGAATCTAATCAATGAGCTCGTAATAACTGTTACCATCAGCTTATAACAGTGAAAAAGCTCTAATATCATACTAATAAAAACTCAACTGAAATAGAGATTGCAAGTTACTAAAATTTCTATACTCTGGTCCTCGCATTAAATAGCTACATAAGCACACGTATTTTTATGCTGAACGTGAGGAAAGAACATCAGACCTTCATATTTCTGTCCAGGTGCAAGCAAGCGGTGGTAGTCTGCGTACGCTTGATGTGCTTTAACCTGAAGAGCATAAGGATTACAATGAGTACCGAAGAACTAACAAGATTTTTCAGAATTTGGAATAAGGAAATTTTAGAAAAAAAAAGGTTAATATTTATATACCGTATAGTTAATTCCCTTGATCACAACAAGCCCAGGAAGTGGCTTTCCCTGGTCTAACGAAAAGATCCGTCCATGAACTCCTGTCTAAGATTAATTAAAAAAGTATATAGAAGAATGTAAACAAATGTCTACACCGAACAAATCTTCCAAAAATGTAAGAAAATGTCTAGCGGCTCAATCTAAACGATACAACGTGATGTTGGGTTCTGAAAGAAAAGAGATTAATAAGGTAATACCTTCACTAGACTTGCAACAAGATTCAGCATGCTCATTCTGTTGTATTCCCAAATGGTGGAAAGCTGAATAAGAGATGCGAACTCTATCAGCTACCATCTAACTACAATGTAGGTAGAAATAACATATAGGAATATAAGATTAGACCTCAGAGGCACGAGGCCACTTGTTGTCACTTATTTCCAGGGTCAATTCAAAGCATCCTCCATGTATGTAATTCCAGTCCTGCATACCACCATAAATTGGGTACCTGTAGAAAGTTTTGCTTAAAGCATTAGCCAAGAAACTCATTTGTTAGAGAAAGAGAGAGGAAGTGGATCGGATGTGATACCAGGATGCTCCATTTGTGATTCCTTCCTCAAATTCTTTGCTCAAAGACATATTACGGTGAGATTTGCTATAAATGCGTGCCAAGAACCGGAATGTCTCATCATCAGGACATGCATAATAGTATTTCCTGCAAGAAAAGTGCAGAACAGCTACATCATTTTTGCATTGCATAAACGACTAAGCAAAAAGAGCTTTGCATTATGTACAAAATCATTTTGAACAGAAGCAAGCACCTCTTATCCTCCGTACCATCCCATGGAAAATTTGCGACCAGGGCACCCTGTGACAAACCAAGGTTTAACAAATATTTATTCAAACCGAATCATGATTCTCTACTCAATGTTTAATCAAAACTCCTCAGAGATTCTTCATAGTAAACTTTCAAATCATATTTGAGACGGGATAGCATCCACTATCCACAAGCCTGCTACAGAAAAATGTCTGGAAAATTACCCCATGCAGAGTAGCCGACATTGTGAATCGTATATCTCTCAGCCAAGTCATAACTGCCGTAGTTTCAGGTTGCCTCAAACTTAAGTCTTCATTTACGGGAAAGAACTGAAACATTAAGTATGTGTTAAGCAAGCCAAACGTGACTAGTGACTATGAATAATCAAAAACAACCAAATTTAACTACCATCATGCAAATCACAGCATTCATGATTACTCCGAGCATGGATGAAAATACTACTTATGAGTGTGAAAAGCACCATTAGACAAGTCACCTGGTCAGGGAAGTCCCGATTTAGATCCACATTGTTTGCATTATTACGTTTCCTGACTGAAAAGCCATCTGGATTCAACGATGGCAATATATGAAGGTGAACATTTTCTACAATCGTTTTAGCCTGCATACCAAGATAGATAATATCAGTATACGCGCAGAACCTATTTCTTTGGCAGTTTTATCGAAGATGAGTGTTCAAATTCGATGGCAAAGGCATGTTGGAATAAAGAAGCAAATATCACTTACCAATGGATCCTTCCCATAGTTATCACAAATCCAGTTTGCAAGACGTAATAAGAGCTCACGCCCTACAGGTTCATCTCCATGTACATTCCCAATGTACTGCGTGAATTTCGATTCCAAGAAAATAAAATAATTAAAGCATAAAGGAGTCATCCAGGCTTTAACCATGGAAATCATAACTGGTGATAAAATATATCAAAAGATTGCATGTATATATGCATAGATAACTGAGCAGATTTTTAACCTTGAATGCAGGTTCAGCCTCTATCTCTCCAGGCCTGTCTGAAATCTCTATGACCCACTAAAAAAGGTAAAGCAACGAACAAACAAACCAAGGCGTTATCGATAGTGATCTTAAGACGCACTTTGTTAAACAAGAAGATTCACTTTTGATAGCGAAGAGTGCATTTACCAAAGGAAATCCATTGACACTCTTTCCGATGCTGAAAGCACGTTCCAGAAAACCCTCAAAGAGAGAAATGAAGAACAAAATCAACAACACCATATATAATTCATATCAAATCAAGAATACTGACTCTGGCAAAAAAAAAAGCCAGCTACTGATTTTTCCAACGATTGTTCCGCCGTACTGGTCACATTAGTATTTTCTTCTACCCAAGTGTCAGCCAAGTAATTACCTGTATAATCTCGAGATCTTGCTGCATCTCTTGGCGAAATCTTTCATTGCTTTCTCAAGATCATCATTTGTCATGTATCCTCGAGCTAATTCCAAACTTTTGAGCAATGAAAACAAAGTTATCACTACAACAGATAGTAAGAACATCCCGGTAACACAGCTTGAAACCCCAAAACGATATTACCTCGGTCGAGGCTCTTCTCTGGCAAATAAGTGCCTCGCAGTACCATGAAAACTATGATTTCCATCACCTAAAAATCAATACACAAACTCCAGATTAACCAAGTCGCTGAATTATCAGAAACGAGTATGCAGTTATGCATAAACCTTAACTAGTATCTAAACATTAAATGCGATCTTCGAACATATAATAGTTAACCTTATACCAAATTATGTCTATAGATATATCTGAAAGTGATCAATCCGCGAGACGGAAACTATAGAATTGTGCGGCAGGAAATATAATTAAACATTGGATATGAAAAACGGCGGCAGACCTGGCCGGATAAAGTCGGAGTGGCCGCCTCTTGCGGCGGTCGGGGGAAGAAAAAAGCAGATCGCCGTCGAAAATAGGAGACTTTGGACGAATCTAAGCTTACTCATTTCTAAAAGAACGGAAGATCTCTCTCTATTTCTCTTCATCCCTCTCTCTTCCTTGCCGATTGATTCGTTAAAGCAGTGCCAGATTTTCGGGGCTCCGCCATTGCTGGAATAGGAAAAAAACACTGGAGGGAAGAAGGAAAGGACATTAAACCGTTGACCCTGAAGCTTGAAGCAAAGATTACCAAAACTTGGGCTTTAGATGGTTATAAATGTTAATAATGGGCCCAATTTATTTTAGCCCGTTAAAATTTTAACTCTGCAGTCTTTTTAGTTTTTACCTTTTACCTTGTTTGGGGATCTACACCGCTATCAACAATATTGTATCAATGGTACTAAATCTACAAGTTTGCTTTGGTTTGATCACGTAAATCAATTTTCTTCTACAACATCTGTTTCTCTTATGATATTAGATTGAATCAACACCCTTTATTCATCAGATAGACAAAACGTCACAAACCACAAGTGCGTGAACTAATAGAACAAAGTTAAGATGAAGCAACGCTTTTATTTATCAGATAGTCTTAAGCATTCAGACACACCACCACAAAGTGCGTGAACTAAAAAAAAAACAAAGTTAAACAAACGAAGAGTCGAGATTTAGGGTTTTATTTAGAACATATTAGATCATGGAAAGAGCTTCCTCGAGTATGCCTTCTTCTTCCAAAACGGACATGAAACTTGCGGTGTTTCTAGCCGAACAATTGGAACGAATCTCTCCCTGTGACCCCGTCAAGACACTCATCTGACCCATCTTGACCATAGCCACCGTGAAATGATCAAAAAACAGCTTCTGATCAATCGCAAAGCTCTCAACAATGCCACGTGTCCTCTTGTCCACGAACAGATCCTGGTCGGATGTGAACAGCCCCTGTCGGTTCATGAGATCGACTTAGTACTTGTTGTCGAACACGTCAGGACTCCTTATGTCTTTCACTTGCGTGTTGTTCGAGTTCGCGGTGGGGCACGTGCGTTTGAGGTTGTTGGCGAAGAACTTGTTCATGGTTGGGTCTTGGTTCGGGTAGAGCCGGTCCGTGAAAGACGGACAATGCGCGATTCCGATGGTGTGACCACCGGAAAGTGCAACTAGGTCGGTGATGTTGAGGTTTCGATTGGCGAAGTCGGCGATGAGCTGGCTCGCGTTGAAGAACGGTGGCGGTAAGTTAGCTAACGTCGTGTTCTGGCTCGCGAACGCTAGCGAGTCGCGTCGGCCAAGTGGTACAGCATAGTCTGGCCCTCCTGACTACATTGATAACGAAAAAAAGTTGTCAATTACTAGAATATATGGTATTGGCTTATACTAATGCTACCGTATTTTTTCATGATTTAAATACGAAACTGTACGTAACAATTAAAAAAAGAAAGAAAGAAACATAAATAGAGTGTAAATTGAAGAGAGAGAGAGTTGGTTTGGTTACGAGGACGACGGAGTCACGGGCGGCTAGAGCGAGGATGTCAGAGCAAGAGACGACTTGACCACACTGCTTCTGGACGAGGGCACGGAGGTTATTGATGACGACAAAGGCGGCTTGACGAAGTGTCAGATTCGGGATCGATGATTGTTCTCCTGGTCCACTCGCTGATCCAGCTAGCAGCACTGATCCTTCACATCCCTGTTTTTTTAATATACAACCTTTTATTTCTATTAATTCGGAACATAATAAAAGCGGTACATGAAAACAAAATTTCCAGAATTTTTCTTAGGAACTTCATTTTTCTGATCAACTAAATTAGGCCACACTTGAATAAAAGGTGAGGAATATCTAATATTTTATTATATATTAAATATATATAGATATATTATACAAATAGACTGATACTGTGTACTATCATCTATCATCTATCTAATATTTTATTATATATTAAATATATATAGATATATTATACAAATAGACTGATACTGTGTACTATCATCTCCCATTTTCCCTTATTTGTGTACAATTGGTTCGATATTCATTTATTCAAAGATATTATTGACGTTCATTAAAAGAGATCCCCAACTAACCCACGGAAAGCGGGTGAATAGTATTTAATGCGACACGTCCTACAATATTAAAGTCTATCCCAGTGAATACAATTCGATAATATTATCTCCTTTGGTCATTTAATTAGTGGTTTATACTAATTAAACTTTTACATTTTAATGGATTTGAAAATATTTTTTGGATTTAGAAAATACTCAAATTCAATCAAATAACAAGGTTAAATCTAGTATTTGGGTATTTATATTTTAATCATGAAAACACTTTCAAATTCATTCAAATCCAATAAAAAACTAAATCTTTATAATACTTAGATTTTAAAATCATAGAATCAATAACACTGGATTTTAATATAGATTTTAAAATTATAGAACTGATAACACTGGATTTTAATATAAATTTTAAAATCATAAAACCAATAACACTGGATTTGATTTGGATTTCTAAATCCTTTAAAATAAAAGAACCAATAACACCCTAAACCTTTTGTTTTAAAAAAGAGGACAACCTTTCTTGTTCGTGAAAATTTCGAGGCGATTTTCTTTAGGTTATTTTGGTCGGAATTATTCTAGCACACGTGACAACATTTTAAATAAAATAATAGTCGAACCGGTTTATTGATTTTGTGTGTGTGTGTGTTATAAACTTTTTTTTTTGTTATCTTAAGTGCATATGGTTTCTTATCTCAAAAAATATTATTAAAGAAAAAATATGTTAATCGTTCAGAGTAGGCTTAAATAACATCAAATTTATATGTTTCTTAACAAAAGGAAAGGGAACAAGAGAAGAGAAGAAATTAAGATGATAGACCTGAACGAAGCAGTCATGGAAATGTATACGAAGGATGGCTGCGGCTAAACCAATATCCCTCTTGAACACTTTCTTGAGCTCTTTTCTGATAATATTTTCCACTTTCGGACATGCTTTCTGGTAGAAGCTCCATGAGAGACCTTTCACTATCGGAACATCTCTTCTCGGCTTCTTCGTACTCTGTGCCTCTGCCGCTGACAGAAGGTTCAGTGCCACCGCCATTAACGAGATCAACATCAGAAACCTGAGGACACGAGTTGAATAAGCCTTAGCCATTTTTCTCTCTTGTTGGTCTTTCAATTAAAAAGCTTTTTTTTCTCTCTCTCTCTCTCTGCTTCTTGTTGTTCTTGGAATATAGAAGGACTTCGTTTTTATAGTCAAATGTGGTCCTTTTGTGTTGCTTTTTGATATCTATTTTAATTAGGAAAAACGGAATATTACAGTCTTATTTTTATTTATCTAGAAAAAGTCTCTTTTTTTTCTTTTTTCAGAAAGAAAAATATTTGTGGAAGTTTTGCGTTTGGTACGTAGGAACGGGAGGATATGGTTCACCGTAGTTAATGTTGCAATTTTTTAACAAAACATTATTTTCTTTTGACAAGAAAACTACAGTTTTTACAGTTTTTGGATCAAAGATTAAAGGAGATAAATATGTGCGAACCGTATTTAATTTCTTCCGCTGGTATTCAAATATGTGACTTGTTCCAGTAACTATTATTCAAGATGTTTTCTAGTATATCAAATGCAACTTTTGACAATGCTTAGATACTTTAATTATACTACTCACGTGAAAATGTTTTAATTTTTTTTTTGTGTGTACTGCACCTAACCAGTTAAAAGGGTATTGTTTCAGTTTAAGATTATGTAGGTCTTCTGGTTCCTTCATAAGTATTAACAATGACTAGTACTTATGCACCTAAGAAGTTTAGCCCATCATATAAGTTTGATAGAAAAGCAAATACGCATACATTGTGTTATATTAATTTGAAAATTTAAGTGTACGGTAGTGTTGAAGTATACGAGTTAGTGGCATGCGATGTGGATTGTTATGAATAACAACGCAGAAAATAGTGACCGATAAATTACGTGCCGCAGCGCAACGAAAGACTTAAGTAGAATCCAAAGCCGACAAGTAATATCACCGACAATTACAAATAATTATCACTCATCTTATTTTGTGAATGCATGCGTGATAAACACATTTAATCTAGTTGTAGAAACTAAATATGTTAATTAGTGTAATAACAATATTTTCTTAGTTAAGAACTTAAGATAAACAAAAGAGTGGTTTTACTGGTCGTTCTCTTTTTCTTTTTTACTAGCCAAAACAGACATATCACGAAACTAATCTAAATTTCAACCAAAGTTGTGTTCACTTAATAATTTGGTTCTATTGGTCTGAGAGGACAAAACAAAACACATACTTGATCCATTTTAGAAAAGAAAGTAAGCGTCGTTGTGGAATTTTGAAGAAACACTCTCATGACAGAGGAAGAATCTCAAGACAGTCACGCGCGCCTGTATTGGCATAGTCGTTGAGTCAGTGGATCGTAAATGGTTTATGAAGGTTGTTACTTTTTCAGAAATGGTGGGACACTTTGAAATAACCAAAAAGGGTTAAAGACTTTAAAGTTTGGAAAAATATGATGCAAAATTGCAAAGTGAGCACATGATTGTAGACCAAACAAGTATGTTTCTCAAAACCTGACATCTGTATGTGCTAGAGACTCTTTTAGGTTGTCTTCGCCACGTTCCTCTGCTCTCTCTTTCCTATTATTAATTAGATATACGTAATATACGTTACACCCAGAAAATTCGACATAAATCTTGCTCATAATTGAAAAAACTACTACGTCTCCATAAATGTGTGTGAACTGTTGTAAAAATTACGAAAATAAATTTGTTATTTTTTTTAATAGTATTTAGTAAAAAAAAAAAAAACCATCAACAAAGAAAAGACGTATATGATTAGAATCACTACGGAAAATACAAGATATTTTTTAAAAGCATGAGTCCAAGCTGTCTTGGCTGCTTAATTTTTGCTAAGGACATAGGAGAGTAGTTGACTTTGAACATTAAATGACTTTGGATTATAACTCGTTTATTCGGATTAAACCATTTACCTCCACATTAAATTCCAGGATTCACTTTAGGAACAGATGACTAAAAGAGAAGTTCTCAATAATTAATTGCATTATTTTAATATATAAAATTAAATTGTAATATTTGAAGGAAATTAAACAAATTGAAAAAGACAAGTGTTTTTAATTGTATTTAATAAGTTGAGAACCTCTCTTTCCTTTTTCTCTTACTTTTTTTATTTTTTTCTTTTTTTAATACTTAGATATTCTGATGAGAACTCTTCAATGGGGTGCTCTAAACTATAAACTCAATTAGATACATAAATTATTGTTGGGCAGATTAATTAGAGTCTGAGACAGAGATGGATAAATTACAAAACTGATATCACGTCCTTTCTGTAGCTCAGATAATTCTTTACAAATAAAGATTTTACTAATACCAGCAACTCTTAACAAATAAAACGCTAGGGGTAAGCACATACATATAACATCATCAATAATAAAAATATCCTTTCACAACAAATACATTAACTTTTTGTAATAAAAATGCACTTTATTTTATGATTCAGTTTTATACAAAACTGGAATTACATAATTGCTTGAAATTTTAAAATTACCGTCATAAAAATAAAATAAATATTTTTCTATAATATTAATTTGAAAATGATATATATTATAATAAAACATTTCCGATGAGATATTTCCAGACTTACTATAATTGAAGGCACCAAAATTTGATATTTTTATGATAAGCATATAACTAATTATGAAGTCTAGACTAGTGTAGTGGTAATTTTTTTTTTTTTTGGTTAGCAAAAAAATAGTGGTAAATTTTTTTTAATAGGAGTTTTGTTCCAACCGATCTAAGAAATAAAAAAAGAACTATTAAAAGTTTCATGAGAAATAAAAAATTGAAAACAAAATTTCAATGTTTGTTAGCGTTCTAATTTTACGTGATGTCTCCGAAGGTGTTGCAAACTGCAAAGCAATGATCAAAGATAATGGCTCCAAGCATGAAAAATATTAATTAAGACCCCAAAGAATCATCATGGTCTTTGATTACATTATATAACATGCACATAAAGCTGCGTCACTATTATTAACTTATACGAAGTCAAAAAAAGTATATTAACTTATACTGTAACATTAGAAATTGATTTCTACTCTATCCTCCAACGAAAAAGAGCCGAAAGCAAATTCTATAATTACGCAAAAGAATACCCCTCCATCATTTTTTCCCCCCCAAAAAAATGCAAATTGTACAAATTAGCAGCCCACGTTCCAAATTGCAATTAAAAAAGACTAGATGAAAAAAAAGAACAAGACTAGTGTTGATAAACAAAAGACGTAACAAAAGGCAAAGAAAGTTTTTAACCCCCTTTATCGAGAAAGATAAAGAAAGACAAGTGTAAACTAAATTAAGAGTTGGTCGAAATTTGTTTTCTAACAGTACCAAGTACCAACACTTAAAAAAACAAAGACAATAAAATAAAATAAAACAAAATTTAGAAAGTAAACGGTAAACCCGGACCTGGCCACGACAACTTGGGCCCAATCAAGTGAACTTGGGCTTTAACTTAATAGCCTTTTTTTGGTGCAACACTTAATAGCCTTTTAATATGAGGTTTTATACCCTTTGATTTACGTCTTTTGTTTATCAAAAAATATGGAGCAGAATGGGAATTGATAGTTTGGCTGCAAAGATAAAATTGGTCTTCATCTACAAACGAGCTCTAATTAGTGCTGCATTTTTATTTTCCGAGAAATTTATTCAATTTTTTACTGGAAAATGTGTAAGAATGAGCAGGCCAAAAATGTTTATGATATCAATACTAGCCGTGGTTCGTCACTTGATCTCAGCAGCAAATGATTGTTAAAACTAAAAAGTTTGCAACTGTTAAATTTGTAGCATTTTATTTTTTGTTAACACCGCGCAGGTGGTGGTCAGGTCCAGGTCCCAACTCCCACGGCGGTCGGATTATATGGATGATTAGATTAGTTGATTAATAATGAATTGTTATATAGCCCCATAGTTTTTTTATGTGGGACAAAGAGAATTTATAATTTTCTTACCGATTTGTTATACCAAACCACTGCATATTAGTAAAAAAAATCTATTTAATTAAAAAATGGTTGTTACTGAAACTATGTCACAACTTTAATTGTAGCAAATTTGTCTCTATTTTGTTTTAATTTTATAGATAGTAAATCTATTAAATTTTCAATGTATGACAAAAAAAAATCAAAGCATTTGCTACTGAATTGCAGTACCAAATTGTTCCAAATCAATATTTTATTTTTATTTTTATTAAATATATAAATAAATAACTAGTTACTATTTTGTTGCTCATAAATTAGCTATAATTTTGTTTAGTAGAACTTTTAGTTGCGAATTATGATGTTTGCCAACTGTTTTGCTACAATTTGGAATATATAAAATTTTAGTTGCGAATCTATTGCAAAATTCGTCACAAAATTCTTTACAACAAAAAACTTATCGTAAATTTATTAGTTAGATTACAAATTTTATTTGTATAGTAACATAAATACCGGTTTTGTTCTTTCAATTGTATTTTTATTACAAAAATTAGAAAATAGAAATCCGTATAAATTAAGATACTTTTGGTCGAAAAAAAAGAAAAAGAAATCCGGATAAATTTTTCCCAAGAAAAATTCTAGATCGTTTTCAAACTAGACTTTATTTATTTATTTGTCTATTTTGAATACGATATAAAAATAGGTTAATGTTATGTCAGTAGCTGGGGTATCATCTAGTTGATTGATTCAGGTGGAAGACGACACGTGTGGTTCATACTTTATTCGCACACCTCTTTGTATGATTCTGAAATTGAGATTTTAATTTAGCAAAAGCATGTGCTAGGGATATTTTGGTAGGACTGTATCCTGAAGACAAATCACTCATCAAAGCTGTTTTTTTTTTCTAATAAAGTATTTGTCTTTATATAAAAAATTTCGCATAAATTTTTTGTTCTTAAACTTCTCATCTCATATGGACACGTTGATTCCACGCTGTCGTCTGCGTTCTCTATGTGCTATGTTTTTTACTTAAATCTTGTGCTATGTTTTTTACTTAAATCTTCCCAACTGTTGGTAACTCCTGTTTGTGTAAAATGCGGTTACAACACAAATAAACCGGGGACTTCTTGCCAAAGACTCTACTTCTCGAATGTTCAAAATTGATACATAATTAAAGTACAAAACATAATAACGATAAGATGGTTATAATCGTAGTAGATTACAACCGGAAACGCCTTCAAAAGCCCTAATTCTTTTGCCATTAAAGGCGACTTAACAAAACATTTAGTTCGTGATGCTTTCAACGTTAAGCGCGTTTAAAGGCGTTTTTCGTAAAGGAGAAGATTGATGGTATGGTTCTTTCCGAGATGGAGAAAGATGATGAAAACGATCTCTCCAAAAAAGAATAAATTAGTGACTATGATCTCTCCACGAGGGAGAAAGTTGATAGACTCGGTAGTCCCAAAACGAGAAAACACAAAGCATTCCCAGCCATAGATCCGTTAAATTTAACGACAAGCTTGGTAAATGTTAGGTTAAAAATGGAGAAAATATTCCTTGGGCAAGATGAAAGATTGGCCCCATCACTGATCTTGGGCAAAGTTTGAAGGCTAACAGAGTGTCGTGACGGTGGCGAGTATGATGCGGTTGTTTAGAGGAGCGGCGAATGTTGCGTCGTAGAATCTAACCGGACCGACGAGATGAATCGCAGAAACCACGAAGGAGAGGAAGCTACTCCTCAGAAGAATCGTTGGTGGGGAGAAAATAATATTAATAGAATTGAAAAGCATCAACGATAAGCATATTTGAAGTACAGACTGCAGGGGCGGAGGCAGGTGAGGGAAAAGGGTACCCCATTGAATTTTAATTATTTATAATATTTTTTTACAATTTATAATACTGATCCCGGTTAAATTTTGTTACCGGTCCCTACATAATTTAAGCTCACATTAACCAATTGAAAATATTTTCTGAACATTTTAAATTTAACCTATATCCACATCAATAACTTAAACCACATCAAATAAGATTTATAATTAAAATTAAAATTTGTATATATGTATGTATCTCGTGATTTTTTTATGTTTCAGACATGTAATTTATAGTTCTTATAACTAAAATTAAAAACTTATTTTCTTCATTGTTGTACAACTTGAGAAACTATTATAGTTTTGTTTGAATGTTTTCTCTAATATATTAAAATAATTATCAATTATTTTTTATCTTGAATAAGCAAAATAAATGTTAGGTAAGATTGACCATAAAACAGATAGAAATCACTAAATAATATTTTTGTTCTGTTATTTAAAATAAACTGTGAACTATAATAATAATATGTTAACTAAAAATTATTTAAAAAATCTAGTTCACTAATAAAAAATGTTTTGTAAAGTTTTTCACAGTATTTATATTATATAATAAAAAATATTTAAAAACTATAATTACAATCGTCAAAAATCAGAAAAGTGCTTGCATAGGAAAAATATATTTGTGTAGTACTATTTTTGCATAATATTGTAAATACTATTGGTCCGATGATAAAAATTTCTAGCTCCGCCAGTAGTAATATACTGCTGTAATAACATAATTACTTTGGAGGTAACAATTCACATTTAAAAAATATATAACTCACATTGATCTCTAAATTTAGTTCCATAAAGTAAATGTCATGATTTTTGTGGGAAAGGAAAAATGATATTTTTACTTGAATTATAGTTTTTCCCAAATACGGCATATGTCCCAAAATAATAGGGTTGGTGGAATCATAAACCGTTGTTAAATAAAATAGAACGGAAAAAAAAAAAAAAAAATCAAATGCGTGTATATATCTCATTTAACTAAATCAACTTGGAGTTTGTTAAATATCAACTTGGTGTACTGCATCCATTTGCTGTGAAACCATATTGTGGATGGCTGGATGCTCCACTGCATCCCATTTCACATCATTAACAATAATTATAACATTATTGAAAATTATATGTTATTTACTTGAGCGCTTCATTTTTAATCATTCATATCGCTGATTATCTGATAGTGCTTAAATTTTACAGAGAAAAAATATTTTTTTGAAAGAAAACTTTCTATATATAAAACTTAGATTTTGTTTGTTTGTTTGTTTGCGTTTGTTTATGCATATAATATGTATTTTGGTCTTTACCCATTTTCTTATATTTTACAAATTATTTTACGGAAAATAAAATATTTGTATGTCAGAAAACTGTATTTTAAAATATATATAAACCCAAAAATTATCGTATGAATTATGTAACAAACTAGATCTTAATTAGCATATATTGAATGTTCAAAACAAAAATAAAGCATATTTTTTACTCTTTACAGAAAACAGTTTTATACTAAGAATTAGTGTATATATATATATTAAATTCGTCTTTGAGCTTATAGTTTATTTTTATATTTTAATACTCATTATATCTTTACTTACATAATGTACTTTTATATGGATTAGGATATGTGATTGATAATTTTTTGCCGCCGTAAAAGAAAATTGACAACTTTAAAATTTCAACTTTTTTTTTTGTAAATATAAATGAAGTATAATGCTCAAAGGTTGAGTTGTATCAGAAAATTAATAAAACGTCTACTTATTACACCAAGTCTTTTTTTACAAGTTTGAGTTGTATCAGTGGAAGACTGATTTATAATTGGTTGTACTTAGGGATAATGTTCTAATAACATTCACATATGCCGGCCCCTAGCATCAACCAAACTTGGTACTGTCACCTCAACATTTTAGTTTTTTTGTTTTGTTTCCTAATGCATATTAAAATCGCTCTATTAGTTAATTTTTTTTAATTGTATTAACTAGTTAACGGTATCTATTATTTTTATGTATTATTCAAAATTTTAAAAATTTCACCGCCCAAATTGTTTTTTTTTTTTTTAACATTCCCACTTCTTTGTTGTTTTTTAAACGCAATTGCCATTGTTCTTAATCTTCAAGTTTAGATGGCCTAACTAGCTATTGACGGATGGTTCTTCATAAGATTTGTTTTCGAATATCTATTCTTCAAGATATTGTAAAGAAAATATAATTTATAAAGGATTTAATTCTCATGCTTCTTATTCTTAAATATAACATTAATTAACATTACATGAAACCCCAATGGCTGACCAAGATTGCTTATGGTCAAAATTCTTTTATCAAGAATAAAACTTTAGGCGTTGTCTTTAACCTTTATGTGCATACTTTTGACCCCTGCATGTTTATTGGAGACAGATAAAAGCTTGTGAAAGGGTTGGTCGTTTTCATAATAAGATGTAGACATTGAGCAAATATTTGGCTTGCTGTTTGTTTGTTTGTTTTTTTTTTTTTTTTACCGTGATTTGTTTTATGTTATATATTTAAGCTGGTTAAAATAGTATTTTGTAACCACTGTTGACAAAAAAGTATTTGTATCCACTTCAAAAATATTTGGATATCGGATTTATATTTAAATTATTAAAAATAATATCTCGGAGGTTGGCATGGATCAAGTAATATATATATGAGATGCAGTAGAAACTCCATAAATTAATAGTGTTGGGACTTTGATATTTTATTATTTTATAGAGTTATTAATTTATTGGTTTTCAATAAAACAAAATTATCTATTAATAATTAATTAAAAATAATTTTTTCTTTAAAGTTTATAATATTTTCTAAAGAGACGAATTATAAAAATATTTTAACTTTAATAAAAATAAACAACAATATATTCATATTTTAGTAGATGATCATAGTTATATACTTGTATAAGATTATTTTATGATAATTATTAATCTATGATATTAATGAGACCGTATATTTACATAGGTTTCTTAAAAAATTATTATCTTATCGATTTATATTATATTTTGAATCGGTTCAATTCGGAACCGCATAAATTTATTAATTTATAGAGTTTATTAATTTATCGAATATTAATTTATAGAGTTTCTACTGTACATACAAAATTATCAATTTTATTTTGGTCATACTTATTGCCAATTCTTTTTAGTTGGACACCCATATAACTTAATACAAATATTTTTAAAAATATTTACTTATAAACAAAAAGATATTTACATAAGAATTTACTGTTATTCTCTATATTTAATCATTTTTAATTAATATAATTAAATTTCCTGTTATTTTGTAATTTTGTAATATATGGAATCAATATTTATGCTTCTAGTTTGTTTTGCTCGTATTGAAAATATTTTGTTACCCTAATTTTCCTTATACATTATTAGCTAGCTCGCCAATGTTTGTGTCTGTGTATAAACTAGGGATGTTCAATTCCTAACCAAAACGATATGAACTAAACTCAAATGATTCTAGTCAAAAATCGGTTCAAAAATAATAATTTATTCTAGCCTAAAATTGAATTGAATTATAATACAGATAAAATAATAATATTTTTTATTTGAAAATTTAAAACCAATTCTGAACCGAACTAAATTAGAAAGATAAAAATCAAATTATAATTTAATTTCTTTAAAATAAAAAATATATGGGAAAATAATACAGCTAGAAACTGATGAAGATGACATAATCTTTTTTAAAATGACCAATTTTTGCCTCCAATATTCATGAGTTTTCATTGCTTAAAAATCTATTCTTCATAGTTCGTTTGTTTGATTCCATGTTCTTAAACTCTTTGGCTGATTATTTGGTATGTTGTGCTAAAAAAGGTCATCAAATGTTTTTTATTAACTATGTTTTCCTTGTTTTTTGCCCAAGCGAGAAATTAATCAACTTTAAGTGAGGTAAAAAAAAAAAAAAAGAAGAAAATCCAAACTCGATAAACTGAAAGTGTACCAAACCAATTCATGGTATACTAAGTTTAGTTTGGTAAGATTAAAAAAAACAAACAAAACCAGGGGATTCAACACCTCTATAAACAATCATTTTTCATTTTTTTCTTTAATAAACCCTTGTTAATTGAGATGTTGATTAATTACAATGTTTAGTCATCACCCTTAACAATATATCACCGTCATATTTTTGGTATATATAACTTTTTTTTGGGTCAAGTATATATATAACTCTTAAATTGCAACAATATCATTTTTGTAATCTAACAAATAGATTTATTTTAAGAAATAGTGCATAATCAATTAAAGATTGATAAGAGTATAAAGGGTAACCTTAATTATCCTAAAGCACCTAGTCCTTCATTTCTTTTAAAGATTCTTTATTTTAAAGATTCAATGTCGATGGGAACCTGAGTTTAGTGCCTCTTGTAGATTTAGATATTTCTATTAATATCTACTAAGTTGTATTTTCTCTTTTTTAATTTTCCTTTTTAGTTTTAATTATTATCCCTCACCCACACCCATTACATATATAATGCGTATGTATTAATTTTTTGATTAAATTATAATATCATTGACTCAAGTGTATAATGATTTATTCGAGCGTCTAACAAACACATGCCAATCTTCACATGACATAAAAAGTTTTGAATATATATGTTAAAGAGTCACCGATTTATGCTGGTCCAAGCCGAAAATTGTTTCTACTAGGTTTCGTATGACGGTAGTTGCAATTCATAATTAGTTTGGATCAATTCCATCGGAAAATTTAATTGGTTTCTTATTATAAGATCCATATATTCGAAGAAATAATTGGTTCGAATGTCTAATATATTAATGCATACATTAAAGTTATCTTAAGAAAACCACTATCGCAGATCGCATTGTTCATAAGCTCATAGTTAAATTAAAAGCATGCATTAGGATAAATAATATACAAGTAAATGAATAAAATTTAGGGAGTGGAGAATCAAAAGTAGCTTTATGCCTCTACAAGACAAGAAAAACAAACATGTGTCAATCATAGATACGATCTTGAGAGCCAATGAGCACAAAGATGCGAGGCAAAAGAAGCAACAGATCGATCATATATACACTTTCCGGGTTTTGCATGTTTGATGCATTTTGATTTGACAAAGATTCTTTATTTTACTTCCTTCTTACTTACTTAACCTGACCTATCAATCCATCACCTCGTCGTAGAGAGACACATTTCCTCTTTATTTGATAAATTTATATTTCTAATTTGTTGACTAAACTTTAGAAATAAAATAGTTTTTCTCATCTTTATTGATTATCAAATAGATTTATTTATACAAAATTATAATTGATCTAACAAGTTCTCTACAAATATGAAAATATGAAATTTACATATTTAGGATAAGAAAATATACACAAATATGTTAAATTTTTTAATAACAATAAGAAAATATATTCAAGTTAATCTCGTATTCCCGAGATCTCAAAATATCCTCACACAAGCTCATACATGGTAACTTGTATGAGATTTGACTAATTATCATATCCTCTTCAAGGTGTTTATATCCAATCGTCGGGTCATCAAAGTCGTCTATACCTCACCATTAGGTCATCGATTCGGTGTAGAATACATTAGAATCGTAGTGTAATTCCATCGTCTCGTCGTCACGTCACCATGTGAACTGAATCCATCAATAAATTCATGCTCATCATCCACATCAACGTCATCACCCCACTATATCAGTATGATATTCGTCAGAGTCATCATATTTGTGACTACCATTAAATTTGTAGTTGATAAATAGCTATAAAAAAACCTGAAAAAGTTGTTGAACATGAATGAATCTTAGACTCATGCTCATAATTCACAGTAACATCGTCGCCATCTGTCACCACCAAACATCTCTAATTTTTTTATTTTATTTTTATGATTTAAAGTAGCAAAGCAAAAGAGAAAAAAACATGGATCGAAGAATGAAAGAACATAATTTTTTTTTTGAAAGCAAAAGCAAGTCACGACCATTTTCCATTTTGTTTTTTTTTTGAAACTCAAAATATAACAAAACCATAATCCATAGAAATTAGATGTATGCTTTAATACCATGATAAATCTTGAAGAAAATTTTAGAAATAAAATAGTTTCTCTCATATTTATTGTTTTGCCATAGGCTTATTTGGAAGGGAAATGTTCATAGAGCTGGAAAATGGAAGAACTTACTACGGCCTCCTAGCGAAGGAGAGAGGGCTATCCCCAATCCATGCAGAAGCTAATACGCTCATCTGGGCGATGAAATCGGTTCTTAGTCTGTCTCTTATACACATCTAGATGTGTATAAGAGACAGGAGAGAGGGCTATCCCCAATCCATGCAGAAGCTAATACGCTCATCTGGGCGATGAAATCGGTTCTTAGTTTAGGCATTTCAAAAATGTTTTTTGAAATAGATTGTCTTCAGCTGCTGAGAATTTTAGAGGAAGAAGAAAAATGACCAGCTTTATCATCGGAAATTGAGGAGCTTTCATTGCTCAGATCTTCTTTTAGTGATTTTGCTATTTTTTTATTGTAAGTCTTTGTAATGTCCGTGCTGATCATCTTGTGAAAGGTACTCGGATGCGAAGTTATAATATTGACTTTGTAGTTCTAGGATGGTTGGCTCGCGAGCCAAACCTTTTCGAAACATAAGCTTTAATATATGGTGTCTTTTGCTATATAAAAAAAGCCAATAGACTTATTTATCATAACTTGTCTAACAAGTTCTTTACAAATATGATAATACAAAATCTACCTATTTAGCATAAAGAAACATTCTAATAACAATAAACAAATATATTCAAACCAATCTTGACATCTCCTAATATTCTTAGAAATAGATTGGTCAAAATGTTATTAAAAAGGTTAAAAATCTAAGAATATAGTTTCTATTTTGGGAGTATTGAAATAATTATGTAGATCTCAAGTTCTCAACCTATTTAGAACTTTTAGTGCACACCATTTTATGTTGTAATGGCAAATGAAAAACATTTATAGTTGAGCCCCATTCTAGTAGTATTTTTGAATACTAACCTTGGCTAAGATAAAAAGATGTTTAATCAATTCAATACATCACCGCTAAATATCATATTTTTTTTGTTATGGATTCTGTTAAGATTAATTATTTAATTTCAAAAGGAATATACTCTTACATTAGCTAAATAAATAAAAAATTATTTAAGTTGCTAAATACACCATAGAAGACGATTATTCATTCTTAGATTGATTAAATTCTACTTTATTCATTGTGTGATTTAAATTTTATGGTATAATTCACGCTGGAAAATAAATACTACAGTGAATTTTTTTTTTTTTTTTGATAACTCATGTGATCCGGCTGAACTAGAGGATCGCCGGCGGCGTAACTTAGCACGTATTATGGACCAGCGCATCATCCCCAGCATCGATTAGTCATGGGGCTCGGAGAGACCATGCATGTGAATGCTCCGGTGGTCAAGTGGATTAAATGTTGTAATTCCGCTTCCGTGGAGGAATCGATCCCTGGTCTAAATCAGCAGGGTCGACTCTCATCTCAGAAAGGAACCACCCCACCACTACCACTTGATTACAGTGAATTTTTCTGGTAGAGAGTGTAAGACAGATGCTGACCCAGAGCTCAAAGTTCAAACTGGGGTTGGTACTACAAATGTCTAATCATTTTATGGTGCACAAATTTTCATTAGTAAGTTGATTGCACACTTAGACAAGAAAAATAGAGGCGAGAAGTTAAAATATTTCTCATACGTTTTCTTTGTTGTTGTAGTTTTCTTTAGTTTAATGGGTGACAATTTTGTTCTACTTGTAGCTACCAAATTTTCAGGACTGGGAGGCTATATAACTCTTACTGTAGTATCAAATATTATGTATTGTGTTTATTTTTATAATTCCGTTTATATGTACTACAATTTTGATAAACACAAGAAGAATGTCGGTCTGAAAATTAATTGACCCTAGTCAAATTATTCTGCTAAGATTAACTAAACGTCTAATAAGGTTTTAAAAAAAAAAAACTAAACGTCTAATGTTTTGAGTATGTATATCTTTGTATATCGTTGGAGCATAAATTGCAAATTTTTGAGTATAAATTGGTGCATTTTCTATTCATACAAAAGAAAAATAATCCCATATTCCAAGAAGGAAAAAGTGAAATTGAAAACCGCGTACTGTTGAGGAAGAATAAGATTCAGGAGATTGTCACGTAGACAAAGAGCAAAGCAACCAAAAGATGGCCAAAACATTCAAGTTATTTAATTAACAAAAAACTTATTTAATTAATAAATCAATAAATAAATACATATATAACAAAAAAAGCTGCATTGGAACCTAACATGGGGCAGGTCATTGGTTCTCCACCACGATGAGATGCACATGATGATTCCCTCTTTAAATATTGGCTAATTATGCTTAATGACTTAATGACCATCATTTAATTTTTATCTAGTGGTTAAAAATGGGTTAAAAATTTCGCCTCGATAAATGTGGGAAACTTCCTCCGTTTATAAATACTCTTTCTGTTCCTAATAGTTTGATGTTTTAGTTTTTTCACAGATATTAAAAACAATAATTACCTAGCTTTATGAGTTATTTTTGTTTTGTTTTTTTATTTAATATTTTTTATTAATTATTTGTTTCTTGATTCATTTGATTTTTAGAAAGTGAAAAAGAGAAAAAGGTACAAAAAATTTCTTGTAGAATGAAATACATTAAATATAGTCTAGAACATCAATCTTTTGAAAACAAAAATAAAACCCAAAACATCAAACTATCGGGAACGGAAAGAGTAATAGATGTTTTAAGTTTTTTACACATTAAAAAAAATTATAAATGTTTTTTTCTAAATTTGTTTTTATTAATTATTACTCCTTAATTGTTTATATAATAAATATTATAAAGGTTTATTAGTGTATAGTAGCTCCTTATTATAATTAAGAAATTTGGACTGATTTATATATATTAGAATAGTCTTTGGTGTATATTAACTATTTTATTAAGGTGTAACTGATTAAAAGCACTTTTATTGGTGAGAAATCTATGGAGAGTTTTTCAAAGAAAATATTGATATTTTAACATAATTTAATTTGAGGATTTTTCATAAGTTTTTTAATTATAAATTCACTTTACGTTCTTTATATTTTTAGTTTTAAGGGTGACATATTCATAGCATAGATGGAGATGTTTTTATATTTAGACAAAAAAATGAGAAAATAGAAAAATGGAGAAAGTTTAAAATAATTGATGAATAGCTATTCATTTGAATGGAATCACAAACGATAATTTAACGGAAAACATAATTATGTTATATTTTCGGAAATCATAATTATGTTTATAAAAAATATAACATAGTGTTCTATTTTATTTTTTTAGTTAATTTTTGAGGGGTTCTGCGCCATGACCTATACATTTCTTCGTCGTAATCTAAGTTTTGTGCAATTTTGGAGGATTTAAAAAAGCGCTAGGAGACCAACAGCCACTAAGTTAGAATTCTTTGTTCTTTGTTGGTAAATTATTTTGGCCAAGTTCGAATAAACCAAAAATGGATAAGCATGTCATATATTTCAATAAACCAAAATTTTTAACAGCATTAGAATAACTCATCTAATTTGCGTCAAGCCGTTGCGAACTTACTATCATGTCATTAATTTGTTTATGTAACCATCTATTGAAGGTTAACCCTTGTTTAAAAAAAAAAAACCATCTATAGAAGGTAGAACAATAATGATTAGTCGTTCATAATTTTGGTCTCGTTTGAAAACAGATACGAGAAATTGTCATAGGAGATGTACTCCAGTGAAAAAGATATTTCCAACGTCTATAGTGCAACAAATTTGGACAATTTCTAAATTATTGTGTGTCATATATCTTTGTGCACGAGCCATGCTAATCTCCTTCTATCATTTTAATACGGATGTCTCTAAAGGGACACTATACTTATAATTTCTGGATTAAACATACTAGATTATTAACTAGAGTGCATGTCAGGTCATATGTCACATCCGATGTTAGATCAATCAATCAAATATAACCTATAAGTTAATTTTATACAAGCTAGAGAAGAAAAGGGCTAGTACAATATACAAATAACAAATCCATACAAATCCATAAAATAACGAACAATGCTTTAGATGGCGCTTTCGCATGTAAAGCTACATACTTTGTATGAATGCATACTTAACATAGAACATATATGAGCGCATACATATATTATATATAAGAGAAAAGGAGGCTTGTTTGGAGAAAAAAAAGGTGCTTTAAGAAGCAGAAGCAGAGAAGTGAGTGGGAGAATCTGATAATGGAGATTATATATACAGAGAAGAAGGTGGCATGAGTTTGGTCATAACTTCAAAGTTTTCTCCCAAGAAAAAAGAGAAACCAAACAGTAAGTGGGTAACCTCGAAGCTAGTTCAAACTAGTGGGAGGTTGTTCCACGTTTCTAAGTTTAAATCCAAATCCGAATTTAAACACAAATCCAAACGTTAAATCATCAGACAGAGATGGCTCGTGGAAAGATTCAGCTGAAGAGGATCGAGAACCCGGTTCACAGACAAGTGACGTTTTGCAAGAGGAGAACCGGTCTTCTCAAGAAGGCTAAGGAGCTCTCTGTGCTCTGCGATGCCGAGATTGGTGTTGTGATTTTTTCTCCTCAGGGCAAGCTCTTTGAGCTAGCTACTAAAGGGTACGTATTATTATATATCTTAATTATAGTGTTCATATTTGTGATCAAAGAGAAACTAATTATATATATGGGAATTCGATTAAAAATCAGAACAATGGAGGGGATGATCGATAGGTACATGAAGTGTACTGGTGGTGGTCATGGTTCTTCTTCTGCTACTTTTACTGCTCAAGAACAACTTCAACCCCCAAATCTTGCAGTACGTCTCTCTTCTCTTTCTATTAGGAAAATATACATTTAGAAGATTTGAAAAAGACTTTCATTTTCATTCTTTTTTTTTGTTATTTACTTACTCTATATATATCGAATGATCTCTTTGATTTTTAGGATTGATTGTTGAATTTGTTTGTTTCTTTATGGCATTTTTGGGTTAATTAGAATCAGAACTAGTCGTCGTCGGTGCTCAATGTCATATAAATTGTTTATCACTTCTTTCCATTAATTCGCTCTTTTGGGGGTAATTTAGTTCTTTTTTCCATAAAAATAGTAGTATTATTTAGTTTGATAACACGTGTTGACATGCAAAGCGAAACTCTGTTGGACGTTGTTAATTGATTTGAAATTAAAATAGTCAGGAAGTTAGGTAGGGCACCTGATTCCGATTCTACGTGAAATAGTTATTGAAGTATGCATTCATTGCACCTAGCTCTCCCATTCTCTGTCGACTAGTGTGAGCCTGTGACGAACTCACATATCGTGGAACGTTGTAAAGTAAACCAAAACAAGTCAATTTTTTTTTTTTTTTGTTATAAAGCGAAACAAGTCAAATTAATTACTGTTAAAGTAAAAGATGCTTTAGAGACAACAATAGCCATATCACGCTTTAAAATACTTGTATCTTTAGTTATTTAATCACATTATATTTCGTACGAAGTTGTATTATTGGTTTTATAAATCAGCACAACCTTTACATAAAAGTTGTCCTGTTCACTTAAAAAAGGTTGCCCTAAACTATTGTCATTGACACGCTCTGGACTATTTATTTTATTAATGCTTATACTGTATGTATTTCTTCTTTTTAAAAAAAAATACATGTACGTATATATATGTACGCGACATGGTCGCTAACTGGAACTCAACATCTTTAAATTTCTTACATCCGCTTTAAAATATTATTTACAAATAATAGAAACATTGAAACGAAAGTTGATTTTCTAGGATCCGAAAGATGAGGTCAATGTGCTTAAGCAGGAGATTGAGATGCTTCAGAAAGGAATAAGGTAGATTATTTGCAGACTTTTTTTTTTACGAAGTTGTTTATATGGGGTATTAATTCTTATATATATGATCCAGGTATATGTTTGGAGGAGGAGATGGGGCGATGAATCTTGAAGAACTTCTTTTGCTTGAGAAGCATCTTGAGTATTGGATTACTCAGATTCGCTCTGCTAAGGTATACATGCATTAATGCATATATAGATGTACAATCAATATGTTTGGGAGAGTGATTATAAGATATTGATGATTAGAAGAGTTTATATGTTTCAATTTTTTTTTAAAAATTATATCTAAAATTTTCAGATGGAGATTATGCTTCAAGAAATTCAGTCCTTGAGGAACAAGGTACGCACATAATCATCATTAATGAATACCAGCTTTATAACAATTATTATGAGTCAGGATTTTGGTTAATAAAAACTGAATGCAAAAAGTTAAATTTAACATTACTTAACGTTTTTTATTTATTTTCGGTGTGTGAAGGAGGGAGTCCTAAAAAATGCCAATAAGTATCTCCTCGAAAAGGTAACACAGAATCACTATAACATTCTCATCATAGCACATTTTTATGAAATTGGAGATCTATCAGCGGAATTAGTTACATCCAAATGTATCTCTTGAATTAGTCATACTATTCCGATGATATTTAGACTATTTTGCCGTAATGATTTGTTTTTTTGTTGTGTTGGTGAATCAATGCAGATAGAGGAGAACAACAATAGCATATTAGATGCTAACTTTGCAACTGTGGAGGCTAACTATTCTTATCCGCTAACCATGCCAAGTGAAATATTTCAGTTCTAGACCATAGGATATTTGAAGACTATGTCTTACGAATTCAAATAACCTTGGTAAGTATAATTAGTGTTGTTAAATCACACATAATTATAATAAAGCCGGTGGAACTTTGCTAGGCTGTTGAAAATCTATCAGTATTTTTATTTTCCTCTTGTTTTTAGTTTGTTGGTGTGAGCAATGAAATGACAACAAGTGTGGTGTGTACTTAAACTCTTTCTAGAACTTTCTATCTATGTTTGGAATTTATGGACTATTTGGTTTGGGTTTAATTGTGGATACCCTCTTTTTTTGGTGTATTATTGTTATCCATGATGAAAAGTCTAACGTCGAAAAATGAGAGGCCAACAAAAAAAGGTCTACCATTTATTGGGTCCCACTTTTATATTAATTTTCATACAATCTGTGAAGTCAAAACATTAAAGTCAACCCTAAAATTAATAGATCAAGACCTCAATATATTGAATTAGAAGATTATTTGAATTCGTAAGACATAGTCTTCAAATATCCTATGGTCCCTTCTTCGACACCCGTACCCGTTTCAATTTTCTCGTCCCGTTCCCGTTCACATTCAAAAAAATTCTTGTTCGGGACCATTTATATTTTTCAAACGGGTACGGAAAGGATACGGGAAGGAAACGGGAATACCCGAACTTCCCAAATTTTCCCGAATTTTTCTTGAATTATCCAAAATAATTACCCGTTTGGGAAAAAAATTTACGTAAGGGAATTTCCTGAACCCGTCCCGTTTCCATCCCGTTCCCGTCCCGTTCCCTTCTTGTTTTTATGTATTCAATTCCCGAATTTTCCGTTTCCGTTCCGTACCCGTAAATTCTCGTTCCGTTTCCCGAAATTTTCAGGGCTATTTGTTGCTTTTTCTGCTCTCTTCTTCGACATAATTGGTCTTCACGATTGTCTGACCTTGAAAGTTTAAACCGTCATTGAGAATATCGACGATTTAAATGCAACGTTGCTTTTCTTATCTTTTTTTTTTTTCCTTTTAAATTGTGATTAAAATGTTTCTTCCTGGTTTGGTTTTGCTTGCCTCTTTCAATCAACTGTTATTTAATGAAATTTTCGTTTAACGAGCTTAATAAAACTAATTGTTTGTAATTGAGATTCTGTTTAGTTGAACTGATTCATTACGCACTTGCAAGACTTTCACTAATTCAACGACTACATATATGTCTGATCATACCTTTCAGCAATTCCATTGATCTAAATTTGATTGTTAAATGTTAATAAGATATACATTTTTAGATCTACTACAAACGTTCGAAAAATGTGTATAGTGTCGATCTTTAGGAATACAGGATATTATATAATGATTTATAAAAAAAAAAATATATATATATATATAATGATTTACAGACATGCATTAAGTAACAATGCATGTACACCATAACTCTTATTATATTGTGATTACTCGTGAGTGGCTGTTGTTACTGTGTGGTAGAAGACGGATACACACATTTACTACTCTTCACCAAAACCCTTTCTCTCCCTCTATAAATCTGTCAATTCTATTTTCCTTCTCCCAAAAATTAACCCTACAAAATCAACTTACACCTCTCAAACTCAAACAACTTGAAAATGGCTTTCCACTTCCGGCGACTTGGCTACTTCCCTGCTCTTCTCGCGGTGGTTCTTCAACTTCTGCATGGCGTCTCCGGCCAACTTGTAGTGGTTGAGGAACCTGTTTCTGCTCCTCCGCCTCCATTAGTTGTGGTTGAGGAACCTATTTCTGCTCCTCCGCCTCCACTAGTTATGTTTGAGGAACCTATTTCTGCTCCTCCGCCTCCATTAGTTGTGGTTGAGGAACCTATTTCTGCTCCTCCGCCTCCATTAATCGACCAAGCCCGAGGTGATGGCCTTGTGCCCGCTCTGTTTGTCTTCGGTGACTCTCTCATAGACAATGGGAATAACAATAACATCCCTTCATTTGCTAAAGCCAATTATTTTCCTTATGGCATCGACTTCAATGGCGGTCCAACCGGTCGGTTCTGCAATGGCTTAACCATGATCGATGGGATTGGTATGTTTTTAGGTCTACATATAATATAACAAGTGTTTATGTTGCTTTAGTCTTGTTTTTTTTCTCACAAAAACCTGTATTCTTTTCTCCTAAAATTGGGAAATTTTGTGTTTTAAGATAGCAACAAAAATGAATTAAGTTTGGATGAGGCTGATATATGAAATGTAATATATAAATATATGATGCATGCATGCACTGATCATATAGCTCAACTACTGGGGCTGCCATTGATTCCGGCGTACTCGGAAGCTACCGGAGATCAAGTGATTCGTGGTGTCAACTACGCTTCCGCAGCCGCTGGGATTCTTCCTGACACCGGAGGAAACTTCGTAAGTTTTTTTTTCTTTTTCTTTGACCAATCGTAAGTTGCATATTATAAACCTGTAAAAGTTCAAATTTTTTTTTTTTTTTTTATAAACCTGTACATATTCTCTTTCTTTTTTACTTTTTGTTCTAAAAATGTTTATTGGTTATACATTTTAGAACAAGTACATACATATTTTTGATAACCATTAGTAGACCTCGAATTTATTTCTTTGAGTTTCCAATACTTGATTTTTAAAATTATTGCTTTTTTCTGAACAAAGGTTAAATTTCATTTTATCTTTTCAAAATATCGACCAAAAAAAAATCATGAAAGTGAAAAAAAAAAAATCAAAATCAACTCAAATATTTTCATGCTCTGACATGATGCATGGTCACATGAACGGTATATATATGTTCGCGACATAGTGATCATTACGTATGGGTACCAAGAAAAGAAAAAAAAAACTATACATGCCCCGGCTAATGCGAGGGTTAATTATGTGAGTTTATATGTTCCTGGTGGTCAGGTGGGGCGCATACCGTTCGACCAGCAGATTCATAACTTCGAGACAACGTTAAATAAGGTGGGGAGCAAGTCCGGTGGTGCAGTGGCCATTGCAGACTCGGTGACTCGAAGCTTGTTCTTCATCGGAATGGGAAGCAACGACTACCTCAACAATTACTTGATGCCCAATTTCCCAACACGTAACCAATTCAACGCCCAACAATTCGGCGATCTCTTGGTTCAACATTACGCCAATCAGCTCACCGTACGTAATACATTAAAACAAAAAAAACAATTAATAGTACTAATCAAGCAAGAAGCTAAACTGTAATCATAAATGTGTGAATTGTTTTTTTCTTTTGATCAAATGCAGAGACTGTATAATCTTGGTGGTAGGAAATTTGTAGTGGCCGGACTTGGAAGAATGGGATGCATTCCGAGCATTCTGTCTCAAGGAACCGACGGTAAATGCTCGGCCGAAGTGAACCAGCTTGTTCTTCCTTTCAACACAAACGTCAAAACAATGATCTCTAATCTCAACCAGAATCTCCCTGGTGCTAAATTCATTTATCTCGATATCGCTCAGATGTATGAAGACATCATCGCTAACCCAGCGACTTATGGTATAATTAACAAAAATGCTAATCTAGCTAATTAAGACCAACTCTAATTAGTATCGATGGCTAATAACGGTGTGTTGGGTTTTGTAGGATTTACTACTTTGGACAAGGGATGTTGTGGGATAGGGCGGAACAGAGGACAGATCACTTGTCTTCCGTTTGAAACGCCTTGTCCAAACAGAGATCAGTATCTGTTTTGGGACGCTTTTCATCCGACGGAGAAGGTTAATCTCATAATGGCAAAGAAAGCGTTTGCAGGTGACCGCACTGTGGCGTTTCCTATCAACATTCAGCAACTGGCTAGTCTCAATTAGAGAGACCAACGCTTATGAAGACGATCAACAAAAAAACATTATATCTTTGTGTTGTCTTTGTCTTAGTAATTTTTGTTTTTGTAACGTTTTTGAGTTTCGTTCGAAACATTTGAGTCAAATTGTTTTCCCTTTTGAAACGTTTTGAAAAATGCCAAATGTATCACCAAACGGTCCAACTCAAATCTGCTGGTTTAATTTTTGCTTAATAAGCTCTTTGATATTAATAGTGAAATATAGGGAAATAAAACCTTTAAATAAATATTTTTTAATCCACGGTGGATCAGGGACATAAATTACCGCCGGAGACACCAGAGTTGTGACTCGGCACCGTAAAATGGCGGAGCCTTCCTTGTTGCTCCGTCATGTAATCTCTGCACAGAAACGTCATGGAGAACTCATCCTCCACCGGCCGATCTACATCGTGAACGAAAACCGCCGTCGTCTCTCCTTCTTCCTTCCGGCTCCTCGCGATCATCCCCGCCATATAAATCGCCGTCATCCGCCCCGGAGCTTCTTCGTGAAACCCCGTCGGAGCATCGACCATGATTAGATCCCACTCCGCCTCGTAAACCACCTCCGGTAACCCGGTCAGCGCAAGCTCGCACTCAGAAACCCTAAGATCCGTCGACACGCGACGGCACTCGTGACTGTCTCTCGCCGTCGACATCAGAGCCGCCGCGTCTCTCACCTTGGTCTCGTACCGGACGTGGTACGATTCAAGAGACGGGAATTTCTCAGCGACTTGGCGGATCCATGAGTCGTCCTCATCTAAGAAAATGGTTCTTCCTCCATGGTTTAGCGAAGCCCACATCAAGCTGTCGTGGCCCAACCCAAATACCAGAAAGTTGCACGGCGATTTCTTCTCTAACACCTGTTGCAATTTCTTCTCCTATTTTTCTTTTTTTTATCCGTTTACAATTCATACTAAGAGCATCTCCAACCCATAATTGCATTTTTCATTGTAAAATACAATAATTGCAAAATGCAATTGGATTTTTCTCCAACCCATAATTGCATTTTCCATGTCAAAAAAAATATTTTTAATATATGCTTCTTTTTCTATTTTATTATTAATGGCTAATTATATATATTTTCTTTAAAATTTACAAATTGACCCAATTATTTAATTTCTCTCAAACTTTCCATAAATTATGATATTTTTGAAATTTCATTATTATAATTTAAAAAAAACACATTACACTACATAAAAAAAACACATTACACTACACTTATTAAGTAACCAATCAGTGTTGTACTAAATTTATTTTCTTTTATTTTTAATTTCAGTACTTTTTAATTATTTTAAATTTAGTATCATGTTTTTATATTTTCTATTAAATAATGTTATTTGTATTTTAATTATATATCAGAGTGTTTTAATATTTATAATCATCAAAAAAAAAGAAATCATCATCAAAATAATTATTTATAACTCTAAAAGTAAAAGTATCTAAAATTTGAAGGACTATTTTATAAATAAAAAAGTTCAATTGCAAAATGCAATTGAAAATGAGATGGTTGCATATTTGAAACCAAAACTGGCATTATACAATTTTGCAATTGAAAATGAGATTGTGTTGGAGCAAAATTTATTGCAAAATGTAATTTGCCACCAAATTTGGTATTGGGTTGGACATGCTCTAATACGAACCATATTAATTATGCTCCAATCATTAAATTTACTCATCGTATTGATTTTTTTATTTTTTTCCGAATGGAATCGACCAATTGAGTTATTTGTTAACAATCTGAATTGCACAATTTAGATTGATGCATGTGATTAGTGTAGGTTACCTTCTTGGTGACGGAGATTTCTGAGAGTGTTTGCTGAGGAGTGACATTAGAGGCGGCGTAGTGGACGAGAGCATCGGTGAGCGAAGGAGGGATCTTACCGCAATTCGTGGATTTAGTTCCGGTGGAGGAGTTGGAGATCCGGAGAGTGTTTTCCGGCGCCGACTGAAATGAAGACGGTGAGAACTCGGTTGTGGTGATGAAGAAGAGAGTGATAGCGACGAGAGACGCAAAGCTAGAGAGGATGAGTTTCAGGGAAATCGGAAATGGGATATTAGTCGTCATTGTAGATGGAGAGAGATTGTGCTAATTTTTCGTTGCTCTAGTGAGAGGCGTTACAGTTTCCTTCAGATGAGAGAGTTTTGGTGTTATTAATATATTAAGGGGACAAAGAGACAAAGATGTTAATTTTTTTTCCTTTTAAGCTTTGTCCATTTGGTGGTTTCATTATCGGTGTGTCCCATACTGATTCGTCGACACTAGCAATAATAATGTGATAGTAATTAAGGCTTTGGTGTCATCACCTTATAGGACAAAATTTTAAAGGTTAAAGAGTAATATAGCAGTTACTCTCTCCGTTTCACAAAAAGTGTCATTTTAAGATTTTGTTTTTGTTTCACAAAGAGTGTCACTTTGTATTTTCAATGCAATTTTTAAAACAAAAATCCAGTTTTGACCTTGTAATATTGATGTATTAATTAGAAAAAGAAATGAGTTTAGTGTATTAATAAGGGGTAGAATAGGATTTTTATCAATTTTCTTAATATGTGTGAAAAAGAGTAGAATGACACTCTTTGTGAAACAGAGGGAGTATTTTTTTACTCCATATTACAATACAAGTGTAGTATTGTCAATATAAAAAACACTATATAAAATCAGTTAATTGTTTTTTTTTTAAATTATAAAAAACTATTTATAGGAAACTTGAACACTATATAAAATCAATAGATACTACACTAAGTTACAAAGGTAAAAAGGAGATAATTGTATTTGTGTAAAAAAAACTAGAACTACACCTTCTTTGCAACCTAGAATAATTTAGAATGAAAGGTAATTAAAAGACTTGAGTTAACTACTATGAAGTGTGGAGTGAGAGAATTTGCTGTATATCTAAGAAAGCTAATGCCTAATTGAAGTCACTGACTGGATATGATTCTATGGCCAATTCACTCGATCGGAGCATCAAACCCTCTCTTTTTTTTTTTTTTTTTTATTAATAATATTTAATATTCAACTTAATGACTTGCTCAAATGTTATAAATATATGACTCCAGCAAAAGATATATCTTTAAGGAATTTTATCTATGATTGCTTCTCTGTTTTTGCATCTTTCAATGCAGTCTGAAACATATATGACTCCATGTTCACCCAAGAAGACAAGCACTGTCGCCTGCTACATTTTTAAGGTTGGTAGATACGCATTTGATAAGAACTCTCTAACACCGGAAAACAGAAAATTTTCGGATTTGTTTAGATTTGTTTTGTGGATAAATGCAGAGAAGGCAACAAAGGCAGGGTCGGCCCTAGGCCAAACCAAATGAAATATTGGACTTGCCTCCAAATTTTATTGGCCCATTTGAGAAGATTTTTTTATATATATATGATAAATTTTATAGTTTTTGATTGTTGATCCATTACTAATGTTTTATGGTTTTATGGCCCATTTTTTTTAAGTTGTCTCTGACTCCCAAAATCTCAAGGCCAGCTCTGAACAAAGGCTATAAGAAGAACAGAGATTGGCACAGAGCTGCACGTTCCAATCGTGGCATTGACAGCTCAAGCAATGTCTTCTGATGAAGCCAAGTGCTTGGAGGTAGGAATGGATGCTTATCTCACTAAAGCCTATTGACCGAAAGCTTATGGTCTCTACCATTTTGCATAATAATACCATGGTCAGTTACACTAACTATTTCAGGTGTTTTCTTCCTTACGCTGTCAAAATTAAAAACAGTATACTGTATAAAGCAATCACATTTCTGCATAATAATACCATTAGTCAGTTACACATTTAGCAAAAAAAATCCTTATTCAGTTTTAGATAAATAAATGTCTTACGGTGTAATATTGTACGGCCTATTAGCTCAGTTGGTTAGAGCGTCGTGCTAATAACGCGAAGGTCACAGGTTCGAAACCTGTATAGGCCATTTTAATATTTTACTGAATTTTTTTTATTTCCCCATATATCCGAATCAACATCATGTTGTCTTTCTCGCCCGTTCAAACAACATGCAGTCTCTGAATATTTCTTAAAAACGGCAGAGCGCTAAACATCCCGCAAGGGAAAACTTGTTCTTGCTTCAGGACCATATCTCATTAAGACCAAAAGCAATGGCACTCTATCGTTTAACTTCACATCTTTCAAAAACAAGTATACGTATCTTATTTAACTTCACATCTCTGAATGAAACCGATTAACTGAGTCTGACTTACATGGAAAAAGATAAAACTTCGTGTTCTTATCATTTTAGCAAGGATATTTGCACGGACATTTTGACTTCGAAGAATAAATCGAACAACACATTCCTAAAAAAATATACTATCTCTAAGTTTTTTTTTTTTTTTCATCTCAAATTTTCATTAGATAAACAAAGTAGAATACATTGGATTCAGAGAATAAACCGAACAACACATTCCTCAAAAAATATACTATCTCTAAGTTACAAAGATAAAAAGGAGATAATTGTATTTGTGTCAAAAACTCGAATTACACCTTCTTTTTGCAGCCTAGAATAATTAAAAATGAAAGGTAATTAAAAGACTTGAGTTAACTACTATGAAGTGTGGAGTGAGAGAACTTGCTGTATATCTAAGAAGTGTGAAGTCACTAACTAGATATGATTCTATGGCCAATTCGCTCGATCGGAGCATCAAACCCTCTCTGTTAGTCAGAGTATTTATAACATTTGGGCAAGTTTGGCTGAAGCCTTACGGGCAAGTTTGGCTGAAGCCTTACGGGCAAGTTGGTACTTCTTTACCATGGCGAAAACATATATCTTTAAGGAATTTTATCTAAGATTGCTTCTCTGTTTTTACATCTTTCAATGCAGTCTGAAACATATATGACTCAAAACCGAGCTAATCTCATTATTTAGATGTTTTATTACAATCCAAAACCAAAAGCTTTGAATTCTACACAGCCATCAAGGCTTTTTACCTGCAGTAGAAAATCTATAAACTTTATAAAAAAAAAAAGAAGCAAAATATGCTAAAAATCTGCAAGTTCAGAGCCCACATATCGTATGGTATTCCTTTGTAGGTGATTTTACATGACTGGTTTGTAGAGAACATCCGTCACAGGCTCAGGCCAAAGCGCGTAGATATCCAGAAGCAATTCAGAAGGCAGTTCTTGATGGAAGGGTTATAAAAAAAAAAAAAAAAGACAACACTCAATGAAACGAAAGACAAGAAACGAGAAACAAAAAGAATCAAATATCTAACTATGTGTACCCAAACTAGGCGGCTAAGTTAAAAAGGTAAAGAAAAAACTTTTTATAAGTTGTTGTGATGGTGGTTGCTTTGGCTTTTTAAGCCTATGAGAAGAGCTTGTAGGTTTTTGCTGAAAGGATAATGTGTCTCATTCCTCCAATTGGCGCAAAAATTGCTATCAAAACACCAATGACTATTGCTATCTGTGGTTTATATTAACAACGGATTAGCGAGTTGTTAAGTTAATTAGCTGCTTCTGACTGAGCCACTGAGCCATGTGGAATCAAGAAAGAAAAACTAACCCAAGAGAAAAACCAATGCATGCTCCATCGTTTTGGTCGCTTCATGATCAACCATATAATGCAAGGCAACTGCAAATTACAGAAGGTGCAATAATACATCATATTCATCTTTATGTATGCAAAGAACCAGTGATGTATTAATTGTTTTTTTTCGTAGATTGGCTTACGAAGTAAGAGGTTGATGAGAAGACGAGGCCTCCGAAGAACCCTAAAAGACCTCCGAAAAATGGGATACAAACCGCTACAAGACATATCAATGCTGCACAAATCCAAGAATCTCAGTTTCACATATCTCCAGAAAATGTGAAAAAAAAGAAGCTAAAATGACAACTAACCAACGTATGTGCTACGTGCGACTAGACGCAGTGTTGCTGAAGGAGTGAATTTCAGTGTTTTCACCAGATACGACTCGATCGTGTCAAACACCGACATGGCGAAAACCTGTTCAGATGATCCATCAGTTACACCGTAATCAAATTTTGGAAAAGAAACAGAACAAAAAGAAAGGAAAAGAAAAAACTAGACCTGATAACTTCCAATGACATGGATGAAGACCATGAAATTAGCAGCAGCTATAAGCCAAACAGGTCTCTCGAGGGAAATAAGAACATCATCCTCGACAAGATCACCGAAAGCCCAGAAACCGGAGATAGCCACACAGAGGTAACAAACGATGACGATCAAGTAAGCGACGACGACTCCTTTCCACATTGGTTTCTTCGAAGGGATTTCAGGTGTTGAAGGAATAGTAGCTTGGATCTCAAGAACCACACTGTGCCCTGCAAACGCAAACGCTATGGTTCCAATGCCGTTAAATGCGTCGAAGATCATTGCGGCCACCGTGTCTCCTCTGACTCCGTACTCCGATGGACGGTGTTGCGTTCCTTTCACTATTGACGCTACAGACGCTATCATTGAGTAACTGCAAACAAATTTCAAAGAGATCAAGCAAAAAAAAAAAAACAGAGGATTTTTGTTTTTTGTTTTGTGTGTTAGGGTTTGGTGACAATACAAGAAAGACATGAGTGCAGCGAGAAGAGAGACGATCTTGATAGAGTTGAAATCAGGAGACTGAGAGAGGACGATCTGGAGCGCCGCGAATCCGAGGATGTAATAAGTCTGACGGATATGATGGAGATGAGGAAAAAGAAGCTCGACGAATTTCTTAAGCGATTTGCCTCCTGTCACGTTGTAGACTATGTCGGAAGCGATCTGGACCAGAAGCTGTTGGGGCAAGACGATCCAGTAACCTAGTCTTGGTCCGAACGCTTCTTGGCCTAGCTCTGGATAACGGTCAAACCGTTTCCCGGGTACAGCTTCGTGTAACTCAATCATTTGCCACAACGAATAGAACGTTATAGCCCATGATAACATTATTGCAACAAGTCCAGGTCCCCTGTTAGATCATAATCAATTTATCGTTAACTACTAGTTTATTTTTGTGAAGAAGACAAACAATAAAAAACATTTCTTGGAAAATTACCAGCCAAGTTGTGACATGGCGAATGGGAGACCGAGAACTCCGGCGCCGACCATGGCCGTGACATTGTGGAAGGCGGAGTAATACCACTTGCCCTCTCTAGACGCCGTTACGGGTAACCAATCGTTATAATTCATTTGCCGATGATTATTTTCCGTCGATCTTACTTTGTTCTCCTCATCATCCTGATCAAGATTTGGTATGTTAATTTATAGATGATACACTAAATGTCAAACAAAAAAAAAAAAAACTGTTGAGTTACCATAACTTGTCGTTACAACAATTTATTTAGCATAGTGAATGATTTATAGTTTTATTTTGTTAAAGGGTATTCAAAGAATGATTTCTAATAGTGATCATGGCTAAACTTTTATAAAAGATTTAAATGATCATAATTACTTTCTAAATCTTTCTAAAGAGCACCAAAAAAATTGAAATCTTACATAGATAAATGAAATAAAGTGATGAGAGAATATGAGAAAATGTTAGAGTCTCACTGATGAAACTACATCATTCATGTGATATATACTTAGAGAATATACAAATCGAACCAAAACTCGACACTAATACCATAAGAAAAATATATTTTAAAGGCAGGCAAAAGCCTATTACCGCTGGAGGAGGCGCATTGAATGTCATTCTTGTTTCTTGTGTTTTCTTTAATATCCACAAAAAAAATAAAATACAAGGAAATGTATTTTTTTTTTTAATACAAAATATGTATAGAGAAGAAAACAACAAAAAAAATAAAAAAGAAGAAAAGAAGAAGAAGAGAAGAGTAATTTTTCTGGTTAATGAAATAATTGAGAAAGTGAAGAGTTTAAATAGAGAGGTAATTAGGGTGAAAGTAATTTTGATTACTTGGATCCTAGGAAAGTGAGGACGGTCTTTTGAACGAGTCTGCGGTTAATCTCATAAGTTAAAAAGTCACTCGCAAATCCAACGACTCTGGTCTTTTCCTTTTTTTTTTACTTTCAGATCTTTTTTCTTCTTTGTTTATTACCCACATTTCGTCCCGATGTTTTCTCGCGTTCCTACAAGCTCAATAACAACCTTTTTATCTTTAAAAATCATAAAAGTCTACAAATTGTATAAAAACCTTTTTGTTTGTTAAAATTTGTATAAAAAACTTTAAACGAGAACATTTCACAAAATTCCACAGCTTTAGGTTATCACCAAATTCAATAAATTTACACTAATTATACCAAAATTCTCTTTTAATGTTGTAAGCAATTATCAATATTAAAAATTACAAATAAATCTGTTTTATTTTGACATCCCTTATGTTAATTATGCGTGAATTTTCACTTTGTTTATAATTTTGTATTTTGTACTTGTAAAAAGACAAAAAGAAAAAAAAGAGATTTGAGAAGTCAAACGTTTTGCATTAATGCATTCACACCACTTCCCCTAAAAAGTAGCCGAATGATACAGATTCAACCCGAATACCCGGACTACCCAACCCGTATATTTCGGATAGGTCTCTGAATGATCCATACCCGAATACTACCACTAATTATCCGAAATGTCCCGAGTTTAGGGTTGAAGGATTCATCATCTTTTCAAGCGGCTTCGCATTAGCAGAGTGTAGAGGTTATTCGCAGAGTTTGAGCTTGATTTATACGGGAATTGAATCTCGAGTTTCTGCTTCTAACAAGCGTTATCGTGTGAATAATACAGAGCCAACTTCGTTTAGCAAAAAAGTATTCTAATTTCTCAAATCTTTAAAATATCTTGTTCGGCACTTGTAAAGGCTAAATATTTCCAGTTAGTAGCAAATTTTGGAGTTATTTTGCTTCTGTTGCAAATATACATGTTTGCTTGACTCAACTCAATAGAGACACCTTGTGTGTGTATATACAAAAAGGAAGTTTGACATTATAGTGTGGTCAATCTCGTTGGCCTAAGAAACAAATTTGAGACTATACATTGCATCAATCCCTGGCGAAACAAAAACGCTTATGAGTTTCTATGGCTCTTGATGAAACCTCAAAACATGTACTATGGTGTTTTAAATTCCCTTCTTTAGCTACCGAGCATTTTTTCCTGTGTATCGCTGCTGCTGCTGCCCTGTTAAATCTTGGTTCTTATTTGATGCAGACTTTTCCACACGGGCTTTGCGGACAGCTTGTTGGATCTGCTTCTCGTGCTCTTTGAGCAGATCTTCAAGATTTCCACCAGGAGGCATCAACGGTCCTGAGTAATGGATTCTGTTTTTCCTCGGTGCGTTTCCCTGAGACACACACAACTCAACAGTTACATACCAAAAGGGTTTTAAGGTACACGAGATAACTAGAGCAAAAGAGGCTTACGGTTGAGTAATCTCTGTTGGAATCTCTCCTATAAGAATCACCGGACAAGTCTCCTGTTTGTGATATCCTAGGCTTGAGCTCTGCATTCGTTTGCCTTTTGATGCTTCCACCTCTGTTCCATTCTGTATCAGCCACACTTGGGTGAACCATTGAAGAAGCATGAGCGTGACCGTTCTGCTGGATCCCTCTTCTGGGCGGTTCGATCCTGAACCCGGTGCCACCTTCCTCGTCTGTTTTGAACTTATGGCTGATGCACGTGACTTTGGACTGCCCTGCTGCCATAAACTCAGGTGTCTGAGCAGTTTTAAGATCCTTTGGCCGTCCTCTTGTCACAGTTTCTCCCCCTCTTATCTTGTTATCCTCTGCCCTTAGTCTGCAACCAATTTTTTTTCATGAGAAAAGCCACACAAGAGAGAAGTAACAGTGAACTGAAGATGTCATGTACAGCCTTACTTTCTTGCTTCTTCGTTGCGGAGCTTAGCGTCAAGTTCCTTGCTTGGTGGGTATCTAGGTAAGTTTGATGGATTAGCAGGGAGTGGCTCCGTGGTGAAGAACTGAAGAGAAGAAAGTTTTTAACTGATCATGAGAATGCATCTGATAACTTGTTTAATAAGCATGGATGTCGGGTTAGTATCAATATATTACTTCGCTCCTCAAGGCAGAAGCAGCCGATCCACGTTTCTCAGGTTCTATTGCCAATAGCTTATTGATGAGGGTCAGAGCTGATGCAGGGAAATGATTGAAGGTTTCAGCAAGAACAGGCTTGTAAGGATGACTCGGTTTAAAGCTTGTTGCAAGTGGCAGAGTTGCTCTTCTCCAGTAATCTTCCGAGGGTGAACCACAGAGCTTAAAGATCTTGTGCATCTGCTCCACCTGAGAACCAACAAGAATAATTATGAATTATCTCACCAGTTGATGTTTCGGATTATAAAGTCAGTGCTAACAAACTGTTCCCAAGAAACTAAAAAAATGTATTAGAGAGTTTGATTACTTCTGTGCGTCCTGGCATAATAGGCTTTCCGGCGAAGAGCTCAGTGAGAATGCAGCCTGCGCTCCACAGGTCTATAGCTGGTCCATACTCAGTTGCACCGAGCAACAGCTCAGGCGCTCTGTACCATAAGGTTACCACGCGACTGGTCAGCTGCAGATCTTGATCACCCCGGTAAAAATTCGCCAATCCGAAATCACCGATCTTCAAAACACCTTCGTTATTAATCAAGAGATTTGATCCCTTAATATCACGGTGGAGGATTCCTCGTCTGTGGCAATGTTCAAGCCCGCGGAATAGTTGCTGCATATAGCACTTGATCTGAATACAAAGTAAGACTCTCTTCTCATTTGAGTTTTCCAAATTATAACTCTTTATAGGACTGGAAAAACAGAATATGTAAATACCTGAGGTTCAGAGAATTTGATCCCAGGAGTTGCAGCTAGACCTGCGAGATCGTGTTCCATGTACTCAAAGACAAGGTAGAGGCTACCTGAGAGTCTAGAGGTGACTAGACCTTCAAGCTTCATAACATTAGGGTGATCAAGCTTACGAAGAATAAGAATCTCCCTGGCCATGAACCGTACACTCTCTGGATCCATATTCACAAACCGAACCTTCTTCATCGCCACAATCTTTCCCGTTTCCAGGTCTCTAGCTTTGTACACGCTGCTGTAAGTCCCCTGTCCAATCTACAACGATACACAGAACATAAATTTCTATTTCAGGTCACAAAGAGAGAGACTCAAAGAGCAAAAACAGATGATTTCTTTCATTGAAAGATCAACTAACTTTGTCTAACTTCTCATAGGAATCTGCGCAGCGAGGAACCCATCCTTTGATAGCTTCTCCGGCAACAGAAGCCAGCCAAGACGGCCATTCTGCGGTGGCGGGTTCTGTTTTAATTCCGGTCAAACGCCCTGGCTGCTGTTGCTGCTGCAACACCGGCATAGCCGTGACTCTTCTGGTGGGGTTACTGGTCGGAGCTCCCACAACAACCACTGGTTTATTGCTGTTTCGATCAGATGACGTGGAGGGACGACGCACCACTGGGTAACCATTGGCCACGACGGTGATGGAAGCTGTAGAAGTCGGACGTGTGAAAGATCCTTCCTTTTTGGATAAAGAAGATGACGACGACGGTGGATGAGGGATGAGATGAAGGATGGATTTGCTGGAATCTAGTAGGTCATTGTTGGCAACGGCGGCGTTTGGAGAACGAGCGGTGGCGCAAATACAACCCATTACAAACAAACAACCATTCAAAACTCCTACTTAATGGAAGAAGCTTTGACTTTTGCCGATTTGCTTTATCTATTTCTCTCTACTCTGGAGATATGGTCGCCGACCAAAAACTCTCGATTTTTTGTTGTCTCTCTCACGTTTTTGTGAGTTTGCTGTGATAGAAAAATGGGACGTGCGTGCCACTCAATGTCTTTTTGTTTTTCCTTCTAGAGTCAAAATGATGAGGCGATCACAGGAATGTAACTCAACAGACTGATTTTTTCTTTCTTCCGGTCGTAAATGGGTCTTGTTGATTTCGTTCAATGGGCCCATTTCCACTTGCAAAGCCCGACAATCATTTCTACGGTGTCAACATTTTTGTTTTGGTTTTTTTTTGTCGCAAGTCCGATGTATTACTAATATACTGCCTGCCTTATCCGTCATTCGTCGTTACTTAGACAGGACAAGAAAAAAAAATCACAATTTTGTCGTGATTTGTTCAAAACTTCCTATGATACGTTGATTTCAGCCTTTCAAGTAAAATAATGACATCACGATTAATATCCATTGCAAGTTGGACCACTTATATATACCATATATCTGAGAAGCTATTATTTTATGTGGTCAAAATAAATCATATATTTCAAATCTGATCATACTACTAGTTATCTTAGTTTAGCTCACATAAGATAAGATAACAAGTAATAAAATGCAAATATATATATTCGTTAATATAAATGACACAACAGCGGAAATATGATAACGCGAAGAACTTGGTAACTTTTAAAATGTCCAAATCGTCAAGTTCTTTGAATTCACCGAGATTTTGATATTTATCTATTACAAAGAAACCAGATAACATTTCGCGCAAAAAATAAATAAATAAATAACATTTTTTCTCGAAAACCTTTTTCAAAAACTGAATAAAATTCTAAACAGCTCATTAAAAGAAAGCACATAAATCCTAGAACCAAAATTCATAAAAAAATAATACTAATAAAATATGAGATATTTTTTAAAATAAAAAATAAAATATCGGATAATTAATAATCATAATAATGCTCTATATCACATATGGATGATTTAAACATGATTACCCTATACTATAGTTTCTAACGAATGTACGTAATCCATAGTCTCAGTTCAATCTGAAAGAAAAAAAAACTTCCTTTTAAACTCAGTCCTGATATCTTCTTGTTTTACCGACAAACTTAATCCTAATTATACCTCTACAAAATGTAAATCATTCCTATCCACAGAAAACTTGATTCAAACTCGGATATAACCAAACAAGAAAAACTTCTAACGGGCTGAATCCAACCGTGTTCATCATGTATAAATTTTTGTTTTTTTTTTCTTGATGAAAACTACATCATAAGAAAAGAAGCCTGAGAAATGAAAGCTCACGTGGCGAAAAAATTCAGAGGTTAAATAAAAACCAAACAAAAAAAAACAAATTCTATTCACATCCTATGTTAATTGTTAAAATAAGGTGTTCGTATATATATAAAAAAATCAATATATAGATCAAACGCGACCATCATCCAGATAATCGTACACGGAGATGCTCAACGTTTCCCGTTCGCTGTCTTCCTCCCTGTACGCCGTCGACGGCCTATCTTGGTCGCCACCACTTCCGCCATCGTTGTTTACGGAGAATCCGGCGTCGACGGCCATGCCGGCGTCGGAGGCAGCTTTTTGGATGGACTTAGGAGATGTGTTGGAGGCGAGGGAAGGTGGGAGCAAGTGAGGGAAGTTAAAAGCTTCGTCTTCGAGGGAAGATGGTCGGTGCAAGCAGTAGAAAGCGACGTCGTGAGCCACGGCGGCACCTTCGGCGGTGGAGAAAGAGCCTAACCAGAGCCGTTCACGAGTTCCCGGAACCCTAATCTCCGATACCCATTTTCCCCATTTGCGGCGACGGATACCTTTGTACTTGGCCTGATGAGTTTCTCCGGCGTCTCTCGGATCCATTTGTGAGTGGATGATCTTGAGAGAAAGTGTTGAATATAAATACGTTGAAGGAGAAGAAAGTCATATCGGATTGTGTATGATCGATGAATGTATAATAATTAAATATTGGGTTGGAGGAAAAAAATAATAATAGTCAAAGGTATGACCAGGGGAATATGTGATATTGACATGTGGCTGACGGTTGGTGTTTTCTTTTTCTAGAATTGGCGTTTCAACTTGATCCTTAAAGTTTACATCAACTTTATACCAATCTGGATAAACAGATGAAAGTTTCAACATGATACAAGTGGTGGATAAAAATGGATCATTCGACATAATGCGTGATTGATTGGATCTAGTTGCGGGTCTAAAACTATGAGATTTAAAATTCAAAACAACAAAATTGGCGGTCTAAAATAGATTAATCGAACGACATACATATATACAGTAAAATTTCTATAAATTAATAACGTTAGAATCATGAAGTTTTATAAAAATTTATTAATTTATAGATATATTATTTAGTTGATAAACTAATTTTAGAATTGACAAAAAATATTAATTTAACGAAATATTAATGAATCGAGTATTAATTTATAAAAGTTCTACTGTAATTGTAAATTTAATATATAACAATAAATAATTTAGTAGAAAATTCTTAAACAATTTGAAGAACAGAAAAATCTTAACCAAATTGTAGAAAAAGGTTCAATATTATAATACGAGTCTCAGTCTTTCGTCACTACAAAAGTTATTTTATTTATTGAACAAAACGCTAAAACTGGTTATATGCAAAATGCTGGTAGTTTTTGAAAGAAAATTTTTGGTGAATAACCATAAAAAAAAATTTAACCTATAAACTAATCATTTTATCTTTCTTATTCTTCTTATCTCCACTATTTTTTATTATAGTTATTTAGCAAATCATCTTTTTTTGAAATGCAACTAAGGGAGACGAAATTTTGAAAAAAAAAAAAAAAACTAAGTGAGACAAAATTCTTTTTACGTGCAATCTTTTTTTTTTCTACGGCCTCGTAGACCGATGTATGGATGAATTATTATCACTTTGCATCATAAAAGTTATACATTTTTCTGCTAATCAGAATCATGATTGTGATTCAAAAATTTACATGATCATATAAAAAAGATACAAATATATCCGTCGTCAGTAAAACAAGATGTAACATGTAGTGAGTCATTGTTGCCAAAAAAAAAAACATATAATGAGTCATATTGCCATTACCATTGATGATATATATGGTTATTTATACTTATATATCAATAGATGACTCGATGCGAAGTCTAATTAAACAAAAAAAAAAAACACACACACAGTTTCATCACAACATCATCACGTGGTGAAACACATGAGACTTGCCTTTCCTTCTTTCTTATTTGGGGTTTGAGCTACAATTCATCACGCATGACGTCACTTTATAGTCTTATATGGGGGCCATTCTTTCAAAATCCTTCCGAGTTTGACTAAAAGACAGAAAGTTGGTTTTTGTCTTGTCTCGTTTTGCACGCAGAAAACGAAAAAAAAGGGATATGGGAAATGGGATTGGTACACAAATTAAACACGAAGTAAGAAAGATTCCTCGCACGGAATCTCACTCACTTTGGAGCAACCCAATTTGAATGCATTCAACTCTCTCTCCTTCACCACCTGCAAATCAAGATCTGCCTTTTCTTCTTTCATATTCGAGTTCGCGTCACGCCATAGTTGATCACAGTTTACAAAGCATTATTATTCCGAAATTATGGTAAAAAGGTCGATCATATTGAGATTTTTAAATATTTATTACTTGAAAAACTATTATTAATTCAAAGAATCTTTTTTTTTTTATAAATATAAGTTTTAGATTAAACATATATATTGACCATGAAATGTAACCTAGTGACCGTTACTACGTGAATTAAAATATGTTATAAACTTGTATAAAGTGTTAGATAAATGTCAAAGTTGAGAATTTACTCGTATTTTCAAACACAACAGATACTCGGAAAAGCTTGAAGGTTATAACTTGTAACTCACGGAGAAGAAAGAATATCTCGTATAAGAAGCAAATACACAAACAAAGACAAAAACAGCCATCTCTGTATACTAAGAAATGGCGTGAGTCGTATTTTTGTTACTCCATTTTTGTTGGGTAATGCTTCCAAAGATTGCACAAGGAGGTGTAAGCAAAACCAGACCAAAGATATCTTTACATTTATCTCTCTCTACTTGAAAGCATCTGAAGCAGAGTAAAGGAAGTCCAAGAACCCTGTCCCTTTCAATAGACCTTTACCTGTCATCAGCTCAAAATCTAACAGCAGCAAGAACCCTATCACCGCCGCTTTCCCGTTTATCACTTCGTTCTTCGCCGAGAAACCAAATCCTTCAGAACCCTCGTCCACCACCATTCTCACCTGATTCACAAAATTTATCATCACTCTTTGGTGTTTTTTTTTCCTTCTTCCAGATGAAACAGATTTACATTTGAGCCCTATCTTTTTTTTTTTTTTTTTACCTCGTCTACATTGACATTTGTTGCTGTGAGACCAGGCTGAGCTTTTCCACTGAAGACGATCTCGGCAGCTGCCTCGGCTTTCCCGTTGCCTCTGATGCTGATGTAGATGTTTTCTTCATCAAATTTGACAGGGTATACGAACAGTTTTCTCAGTGAAGGTGTCAAGACTCTGAGAACCGGGTTTTTTGGGTACCATTCCCGGATCTCTCCAGTTCTAAGATCAAATGTACTATCCGTTGATGGGCACACAATGCAACCATCCTGTTGTAAATGCCAAAAAATGGATTGCTTGCTGTTAGAGAAACCAAGAAAATTGGTGATCGAAAAGTAGTAATAGACTAAGACCTTATGCATTTTAGTCGTAGTTGAAAACCATAACAAAAAGTTCCTGTGAACATGACCTTCACAGCATGTGATGTGCAACCAATTTGTTTACAAAGCGAACCTTTGCAGATACGATAACCATAATTTTCAACACAGCAAAAATTTAACAGAGCCAAACAAATCTTATTAAGCATTTATCATAGCTACATTTCACAATGGGGGTATACACTGTGTTCTTAGTCTAACTTTCTCTTTTCAAAAATTTGACATTTTACATTCCTGTAGAATCAAATGATACCAAAGCTAAGGCAGACAGGAATCAAAACCTAGTTCACTGTCTACTGATTTGGAAGTGAGTCTATCCATGTGGTGAATTAAGATGGTGAAGATATCTATCCCATAAGGGTCGTTTCCTAAAGCTATGAGCTATCACCCTACTCGGTCAAGCATTGTCACAAACACCTTATATACTCACAAACACCGTAATAATTCCAACGACGAGGAACCCTCAAATGGCGGAAATAAAATAATTTTAAAAACGAATAAAAGTAAAAGACGAAAGAAACCTGAGTTAGCTTAGCGTTGAGAAGTCCCTCACTGTAAGCTCCTTCCGCCGGAGAACGATTCTCAATCGCAAACACTTCGTTCTTGTACCAAAGCAGCAATATCGTCTCATCGTCTTGAATAATCACTCGCCGTTCACCTTTCGGAAGCGCCGATAACGGCACAACCGGCACCCAGTTCCTTCCAGGGGAAGTAACAGACGAATAAGATACCTCCGTCGCCTCGCATCTTACGTTCCCTCCACTCCTCTGCTTCGAACTCTGGTCCAATCGGTATGTGAGAGCCAACCGGCGATCGCGTCGGAGATAGCGCGGCAGCGATCTAGCCAGCGGCGGACCGCGGATTAAAGATGGAGGAGGACGAGGAGGAGTGAAGGATTATTTACGTGGGAGAGACGTAGATGCGGTGGTCGCCATTGACGAGAGTGAGAGAGAGCGTAAGAGAATAGAGGAAATGCATTTGTCCACACAAAGGAAAAGAGAAGTGGATAACGAGGTAGAAGAAGAATGATGGTAGCCACAATTTTCATATATGGGCCTCTCTACATTGCCAGCACGCCTCGCTTCCTCAGATATTTTGGAGACTAACCTTAATGGGCCTTATAGCACATGGGCTTTTACATAAAGGGCCCATAACTATCGATTTTTTTGACCCAAAATAGTTCGACAAGCAAGTTTGACCTGAAGTCTTCTTCTTCTTCGGAGTCTCGGGTCGTTATTTTCTGCGATTCTCGCGCGCTTTCTTTTACTTTGCTTGTTCAAAAATCTCTCATTCTTTTTTCTCTTGCAGAATTATCAATATTTATCTTAGATTCTGCGATTGATATACTCTCAGTTTAAAGTGTGTACATGGTATGTTTAGCTCACCAAGTGTTCGATGATATGCCTCAATGAAAATTTCTCACCTTGTAGCCTAACTCCAACTAGCTTTTCTGGTGCTCGAACCATCCTAGATCATATGCCGCACTGCGCCTGATGTTATTACAAAAAGTATATGCCGTATGTTCCTTCCCGTCCTATTCATGGAGGTTTCACCATATCCGATATTGTCAGGTTTATTCCCAAATCATGGAAACATCCACCTAGCCCCGTCCCAAGAACTTCCGAAACCAACCATGAATCAATGCTGATTGAAAAGCTTTTCAAATCTCTCGGAAATTTCGCCAGCCACGGTCATTTGCATGACGCTTTCAAAACCTTTTCTCTTCTCCGTCTTCAATCTTCTTCTGCTGTTCCAGGTGACCTCTTTTTGCATTCCGCAGCTTCCCTTTTATCCGCCTGCGTCAATGTTCGTGCATTTTCTGCAGGGCTGCAAATTCACGCTCACTGTATTTCGTCCGGTGTCGAATATGACCCCGCTTTAGTCCCAAAGCTGGTTACTTTTTACTCTGCCTTTAATCTCCACGACGACGCTCGATCAATCAGTGAGAACTCGGACATTTTGCATCCCTTGCCTTGGAATGTGCTCATCGGTTCGTATGCCAAGAACGAGCTTTTTGAGGAGGCTGTTTCTGCTTACAAGCGAATGGTGAGCAAGGGATTTCGACCCGATGCCTTCACTTATCCATCTGTTCTCAAGGCCTGTGGTGAAACTCTTGACTTCGCCTCTGGAAGGGTGGTTCATGGATCCATTGAGGTTAGCTCTCACAAGTGCAGCTTGTATGTCTGCAATGCATTGATCTCTATGTATAAAAGGTTTGGAAATGTGGGTATTGCTCGGAGGTTGTTCGATAGAATGTCTGAAAGGGATGCTGTCTCGTGGAATGCAGTGATAAGCTGTTATGCCTTGGAAGGCATGTGGAGTGAAGCTTTTGAGCTTTTTGATCAAATGTGGTTTTCAGGTGTAGAAGTCAGTGTTATCACTTGGAATATTATTTCTGGAGGTTGTTTGCATACAGGAAACTATGCAGGAGCTTTGGGTTTAGTCTCTAGGATGAGAAATTTCCCCACTATCTTAGATCCCGTGGCTGTGATTATTTGTTTGAAGGCCTGCTCGCTCTTAGGAGCAAGACGGTTGGGCAAAGAGATCCACGGTCTTGCAATTCGCAGTTTTTACGACGGGATTGTCAATGTTCGAAACACGTTGATCACAATGTACTCGAAATGCGATGACCTTAGGCACGCCTCTATAGTGTTTCAACAGATTGTGGAAAATAGTTTGAGTACTTGGAACTCTATCATTTCTGGTTATGCGCAAGTGAACAGATCAGAAGAAGCCTCTTACCTTCTCAGGGAGATGTTGCTTGCTGGCTTTCAGCCAAATTCCATTACGCTTGCAAGCATTCTCCCTCTTTGTGCCCGGGTTGCAAACCTTCAACATGGGAAAGAGTTTCATTGCTACATCCTGAGGCGCAAGTGCTTCAAGGACTATACAATGCTTTGGAACTCCCTTGTTGATGTTTATGCAAAATCGGGAGAGATTGTAGCTGCAAAGCGAGTATCTAATTTGATGAGTGAAAGAGACGAAGTAACATACACTTCCTTGATAGATGGATACGGAAATCAGGGTGAAGGGCGAGTTGCCTTGGCCCTGTTCAAGGAGATGATCGGATTTGGTATTAAACCTGACCATATAACCATGGTTGCAGTTCTATCTGCCTGCAGTCATTCCAAGTTAGTCCATGAAGGCCAAAAACTGTTTATGAAGATGCAGTGTGAGTATGATATACGTCCTTGTCTTCAACATTTTTCTTGTATGGTTGATCTCTATGGCAGAGCAGGTCTCCTGGAGAAAGCCAAAGATGTAATTCACAGAATGCCATATGACCCGTCCAGTGCCACGTGGGCTACTCTACTGAACGCTTGCCACATCCACGGGAACACAGAGATTGGTGAATGGGCAGCAGAAAAGCTCCTGGATATGAAGCCAGAGAACCCAGGATACTATGTGTTGATTGCAAATATGTATGCAGCTGCTGGTTCTTGGAGAAAGCTTGCGGAAGTGAGGACTTTGATGAGGGACCTGGGTGTGAAAAAGGCTCCTGGGTGTGCTTCGATTGACACAGGTTCTGAGATTTCATTGTTCTCGGCGGGGGATATATCAAGCCCTCAGGCATGTGCTACCTATCCTCTGTTAGATGGATTGAATCAGCTGATGAAAGACGCTAATGGTTATGCCATCAATGAGGAGCAAAGTTCGGATGAGGAACTTCTTCAAGAAAGAGGGTGAAGGTGACCCTCGTGATCTTATCATCTTCTTAACCTGATCTGAGGATGATCAACTGGAGTTTTATTTAGGTAATAGCACATATTCTATATACGCCTGCATATCATCAGACAGAAAACAATTTGTATACACATGACGGCTTGGGGAAGTATTTTCCTACATACCACAAGGGAAACTTATATTTGTAAGCTGATTTCATTTCATCAAGCAGGGAGCTTTATTAATCCATCAGAATTGGTCGGCCAGTTGAGGAAATTTCTGCAGCAGCCAGGTAACTCCCTTTATAGCGGCCTGAACACAAATGCAAAAGATGTTAAATCTGCATTTTACCTTGCGATTTCCAAATGCATCCACACAATCAGAAATTAATAGAATCTCATGTTACCAAAACTGTTTCTCCAGGCTTTATTGCAGGCTCGACGCAGTCCCTTCCATATCTGCAGACAGAAGAAATGCTTTCTCTTATACACATCTAGATGTGTATAAGAGACAGGGTAAAAGCTGCAGCCTTTGCTAAATGGGAAATTCTTGCCCTTCCACTCTGTCAAGAACTCCAGTTTAAATCACTTACACAGAGCGTTTCATGGATTTGGGATTTTGGAAACTAACCTAAATGCCATGAAACTCCAACAGCTGAAGAGTCCTCTTTCGAAATGTCATCTATCACGAACTGCAGATCCCTACTTGTTGATTCGATGAACTTTCCGAAGAATTCTAGAATTGCCTGTCATGATTAGGGAGAGAAAGCTCTGAGAAACAAAAAGGGAGAAAAGAAGAGAGATTAGTCCATCAAAATCGGTTCACCTTCCGGCCAACGAAAGGGGATGGGAAGACGAGATCCTCGTAGACGCAGTCCTGAGCGATGAGGTCTGTCACGGAGGATAAATCATGGCCGTTAATGCCGGCGTAGAAGCTGGAGACGACCTCAGACGCCGATGTTGGAGCCGTTTCGGGGACAACGTCGTTGGCTGTCTCCGACGACGCAGCTGCTTTTGCAGCCGGACCACATGATGCTGACAGTCGACGCCGTGAGCGAGTGACGATTGTTGGCTTGACGACTTTGTTTCCGAGGAAGAAGGAAGGAGGAAGATCGCGGAGCGGGACGTGAGACGGAGGCGCCAAAGAAGAGATGAGAGAAGAAGCACTGAAGCTCATCGTCGTTTCTTCTTGTCTTCGTTTTTGTGGCTCATTTGGATTTTGATTTTTGGATTATTTTTTTTGTTTCAAAAACAAATTATGAAATTGAAGTATACGCATGGGATAAAATTATGAAACTGAGATATATGCCTTAAATTAGCATCAATCGAGAAAGTAAAAATTATGAAATTTATTCATACGTCTTAGATTAGACGCAAACTAAAACTAGAAGGACCAAGATGCAATTCTCTTAGCCGCCAAAATATATCATATTTTTTTATATTCCGTAGAAAAAATAGAAGTAACAAGAATAAAATCTTTTGCAAACTTAACAAGCAAAAGTAGTTAAAATTTGATGCAGGTAGGGTTGCTCCCAGACGCAGTCGCCCTAATATCAGAACCTGGCTCGAACCGTAACGTGGTTTCATCACACGCATAGCTCAAAACTCCTGACGTCTTTTCCCTACAATCCGTAAGAAAAACATGCGATCCAAACTTGACTTCTCTCTTCTCTTTAATATCGTTGATAATGTTTTTTCCGATCAAACCTCCAATATCTTCTTCAGAGATGGAAGCTGAAACACTAAGTTGTTGAGGCGAGCGATATTTGAGATTGTTGTACCTAAATTATGCAAGACAATTTAATGATCAATTGTTTCTGTATTTTTTTGTTGCTTCTCAAATAATCAAAAAAACAAAAAGAATTGAACAGTATTAAATAAATTCTAACCTCTGTTTGGACGAGGTAACAAGAGTAACACCCTTGTAAAGAAAGGAAGCTTGAACGTCTCCTTGAAGACATATATAGTCATCAGGAAGCGTTATGGGAATCCTTACCAGTAAATCCCAATTCGCACTGAGACGATTTTGTGTAATATTTTGTACCGTGAAATCCATAGATGCTACTTCTATATTCGGCACTGGATCACTTAGTAAAAGTAAAATAAAAATAGCAATTATATAGGCCATCCCAGCATTAAAAATAGCAAGTAACACGAGAATCAACGTTCGCTTCTCTTCACGTGTTGTTTGTGTGTTTGCCATTGTTTTTTTTATATAAAGTGTGTTTGCCATTGTCTAACGACTGATTGAAGAGAAAGGAAGAAGATTGATATGTATTTTGCTAGAGGTGGCTAAACAATAATGAATATGCCTTGTATATATATATATACACAAACACAGAGATTTATTACAATTCGTAGGTGTAGTTACAAGATCGACTTTAACATATTTTCATATTGTGGTTTATAGAAAATTTACATTTGTTTATAATTCCTTATTCCTAAATAAGTATATTTTATATTCTTGTATTTGTATATATGCCTTACCACTGTTGTAGAAAAATTAACATATGTGTATATTTCCTTAACAATATCTATGGTGACAACCATGTCTTATCACTGTTATAGAAAAATTAACATTTGTGTATATTTCCTTTAACAATATCTATGGTGACAACCACAATTGTTTTTTTATTTTATTTTATCTAGTGCATATGTATTCTTCAGCGGTCAATCCCAACCAGGGGCGGATCCACATATAAGAATGGTGGGTCAGCTGACCCACCCAAATTTAAAAAAAAAAAAAAATTATATTAATGTTAAATATTAAAAATATGTTGCAAGGATTCTTTTTCATGGTTGCACACAGTTAAAATATATTTTAAATTTCAATTCTTGTAGCCCATTTATTAGAAAGTTAGTTTTGGTTTTGAAAAACATGGCCCATGAATATATAGTCCATTTTTTTTTATTTTTTTTTCATAAAATTAGAAACAATTTAACAAATCTATCTAACCAAAATAACCAAAGACAATTACAAATAAGATTATGATAAAAAGATTTCAAAATATGAAAGATCGTAGGGTGATTTTGTAAAATGTTTCTATGTTTTTACGAATTTTTAAATATATCTATATTTATAGTTATATTTTGACATTGGTTAAAAAAATTTCTGCGACCGCCACTGATCCCAACGACCACTTAAAGCAACCACAATTGTGTTATTTGTTTGTTTTTGTTTACAATAAAATTTAAACTTGCGCATGGCACGAGTACCATGATACAAAAGAAGATGGTACGTAAACGAAGATTAAGCAAAATTATATTCGTTTATTTTTATTTTATAATTAAAAACTCATCAAGCATGCAAGAGCATTGTAATTCCATTAGAAACGATCAGCAAGTTGAGGAAATTTCCGGAGCAGCCAGGCAACTCCTTTTATAGCAGCCTAAACACAAAATTCAAAAGACGTTAAATCTACATTAGCTTGCAATTTCATATGCATCCACACAATCGAAATTACCATAACAGTTTCTCCAGGTTTGATTGGAGACTCGACGCAATCCCTTACATATCTGCAAACAAAACCAAAAAAAATCGTTTTTCCAACGCAAGAGAAATTGACATTACTGTCAGCAAAGTTTTTGTAGAAAATAGTGTTCTTACACAATTTGTTTCTTGCCATCGATAACCTCTAACCGGTAAAAGCTGCAACTTTTGCTAAATGGGAAAAGTTTTCCCTTCCATTCTGTCAAAATTTTCATTTCATGAATTTGTTAGAATAATATGGGCTCTTAAATCACATAATGCTTCTGACTTCTGAGAGTTTTAAACAGGCGTTTTGCTGATGTGTCAGGCTGAGAATGATTTATGAGTTTTTATGTGTTAGTGTTTTAAAAGATTTTTTTTTTTTCTATAAAACTAAAATTCAAAACTTTACGAACTTCTTACGGGAAATATTTGGATTATGGAAGCTCACCTAAATGCCATGACACTCCAACAGCTGACGAGTCTTCTTTCGAAATGTCATCTATCACGAATTGCATATCCGTACTTGTTGCATCGATAAACTTTCCGAAGAAACCTAGAATTGCCTGTCGACGGTTTTATCGTCATTAGAGTAAGCAACGTTTTCGAAACAAAAAGGGTGAAAAGAAGAGAATGATATTATAGTCCATATGAATCGGTTCACCGTCCGGCCAACGAAGGGAGATGAGAAGATGAGATCTTCGTAGACGCAGTCCTGAGCGATGAGGTCTCTTGCGGAGGGTAAATCATTTCCGTTAATGGCGGCGTAGAAGCTGGAGACGATCTCAGACGCTGATGTCGGAGGTGTTTTCGGCAGGACGTCGTTGGCTGGCGGCGGAGAAGAAGCTTTGGCAGCCGGCGGAACATAGGATGTGGACAACCTCCGCCGTGAAAGAGTGGCGGTTTTTGGATTGACCACTTTGGTTCCGAGGGAGAAGGAAGGAGGAAGACCGTGGAGCAGGACGAGAGAGGGAGACCTCAAAGAAGAGATGAGAGAAGTAGTGAAGCTCATCGTCGTTTCTTGACGTCTTCGTTTCGGTGGCTAATTTGGGTTTAAGTCTATCATTAATGGTCCTCACATATATATATATATATATTAAGAACTCAGTAATATTCACTATTCAGTATTCACTAACTTCATCTCTCTGCAACTAAAAATCAATACAAGGCGGCTTAAATTATAGAGAAATGTGGAATTTTCTTGTAACAAATTTGAATTTGATTCGTACACATGGGAAAAAAGTTAGATATAATATTTAGTAATTTTCCAGACACTAATTTTTAGTGATTTGATTTTTATTTTTTTTGAATTTATCCCTCAACATTTCTTGTCACAACTTGCCATTTTATTCGCATCCTGTGTCGTTTTTTCATAAAATAAAAGGTTTACAAAATGGATCCGGTCAAAGTTAAAGAAGAAATTAGACTCGCTGATGACTTGATGAGTAATGATGCTAGGTAAGTAAATTAGGTAAATAGCTATAATTAGTCGCTTACTCGTCAGTACTTTTTGCAAAAGAACACGAAAATGGGTGTTATTTTTCTGTTTAATAGGTGTATTACTTTTAACAAAAACAATTCTACAACTAATTTTTTTTCTATTAGGCGGCTTGAACTTTATAATTGTTGAATTTTCTTATAACAATTTTGAATTTGATTCCTACGCAGGGGAAAAAAATAGTTACGTAGAATCTTTAGTAATTTATACAGATACTAATTTTTTTTTTTCACTGATATTAAATAGTGAATGCTATAAATACTAACGACCGTACCTAAATCAAGTGGTGAATGTCACCATGGAAGTACTGTCGTCACTTGGATTCCGAGACTTACCTTCCCTTCCCGTGACGACGAGCCTCATCCACCGTTCTCATCCTTCCTTTAAAGACAGATCTCCGGCGAAATCTCCGGCTAGACCCAGCAGAAGTAGACGGCCTTCCATTCCTCCCGCCAAAAATCCCAAACCTTTTAGGGAGAGAGATGCTTTCCCTTCTTCTCTTCCGCTCCACTCCAAAAATCCCCACAGTATTCACAGAGATATTCAAAATTTCGCGAGGCAGAACAATCTCGAAGACGCTCTCACGATTCTGGACTATCTCGAGCAGAGGGGAATTCCTGTAAATGCGACGACTTTCTCCGCCCTGTTAGCCGCGTGCGTTCGCCGGAAATCCCTATTTCACGGTAAGCAAGTCCATGTTCATATCCGCATCAATGGTCTCGAGAACAACGAGTTCCTTGGGACCAAGCTCGTTCATATGTATACTGCGTGTGGTTCGATCAATGACGCACAGAAGGTGTTCGATGAAAGTATTAGTTCAAATGTTTACTCCTGGAATGCGTTGCTTAGAGGGACTGTGATATCAGGGAAGAGGCGGTATCAAGATGTTCTTTCTACGTTTACGGAAATGAGAGAGCAAGGGGTTGATTTGAATGTGTATAGCTTCTCTAATGTGTTCAAGAGCTTTGCTGGAGCATCTGCTTTGAGACAGGGATTGAAGACGCACGCCCTTGCGATCAAGAACGGTTTGCTTAACAGTGTATTTCTCAAGACTTCTCTTGTTGATATGTATTTCAAATGTGGCAAAGTAGGGCTTGCACGTCGAGTATTTGATGAAATCGAAGAGAGGGATATAGTCGTATGGGGGGCAATGATTGCTGGATTGGCTCACAACAAAAGGCAGTGGGAAGCATTGGGATTGTTTAGGACAATGATAAGTCAAGAAGGAATATATCCAAACTCAGTTATACTCACAACGATTCTTCCCGTACTTGGGGATGTTAAGGCACTGAAACTGGGGAAGGAGGTCCATGCCCATGTTTTGAAATCGAAGAGTTACTTGGAACAGCCGTTTGTTCACTCTGGTTTGATTGATTTTTACTGCAAGTGTGGGGATATGGTTTCTGGAAGACGGGTGTTCTATGGCTCCAAACAGAGGAATGCCATCTCTTGGACTGCATTGATGTCCGGATACGCAGCCAACGGAAGGCTTGATCAAGCTTTGAGGTCGATTGTGTGGATGCAGCAGGAAGGCTTTAGGCCAGACGTTGTTACTATTGCGACCGTTCTTCCTGTTTGTGCAGAGCTGAGGGCTATAAAGCAAGGAAAGGAGATCCATTGTTATGCTTTAAAGAATCTCTTCTTGCCGAATGTTTCATTAGTCACTTCCTTGATGGTGTTGTATTCAAAGTGCGGTGTTCCAGAGTATCCTGTCAGACTGTTTGAGAAATTGGAGCAAAGGAATGTGAAAGCATGGACCGCCATGATTGACTGCTATGTGGAAAACGGTGATTTAAGAGCAGGGATCGAGGTGTTTAGATCAATGCTGTTATCAAAACACAGGCCAGATTCCGTTACGATGGGCAGGGTTTTGACCGTTTGCAGTGAGCTCAAAGCATTAAAGCTGGGGAAGGAGATACACGGGCACATTCTGAAGAAGGAATTTGAGTCGATCCCTTTTGTTTCTGCAAGAATCATCAAGATGTATGGACAATGTGGAGATCTCAGAAGTGCTAATTTCTCTTTCGATGCTGTTGTTGTCAAGGGCTCTCTGACATGGACCGCCATTATAGAGGCCTATGGATACAACGGACGCTTAAGGGATGCAGTAAACTGTTTTGAGCAAATGATATCAAAAGGGTTTACTCCCAACGCCTTCACATTTACAGCGGTTTTATCTATCTGCAGTCAAGCTGGATTTGCTGATGAAGCTTGTCGCTTCTTCAACTTGATGCACCGGATGTACAGATTGCAGCCATCAGAAGATCACTATTCAATGGTCATTGAACTTCTCACTCGGTTTGGTCGTGTCGAAGAGGCGGAAAGACTTGCGGTCATGAGTTCCTCGTCATCCTTGCATGCTTGACTGCAGATTCAGATATCTTCTTTGCTTCTCTCAATGGCATCAAGTAAGTTGCTCGAAGATTTCTTCAAAGAATATTCTGTTTTCTTGTTTGCATTTCTTGTATATACTGATTTTAGTTCCAGAAAATGGAAGAACTAAATTGAACTTGATGTTCTTGTAAAAAAATTTGCAGTATGAAATGTAGACTTTTTTAAAGTTATAGTCAATGGTTCTTCAAGGGAAGAAAGTCAAGAGAAAGCACAAGTCTAGTTATAATTTTCAGGAATCCATACATCATTTTACCAAACCAAAACCAGGTTACTGAACGACAATTCATATTGAATTACATAAGCATATGGGGTAACAAACAATTGAAAAATAAATAAAAAATAAGTGACACCTCACAATATCTACTAAGTACTAACACAGCTTATAAAATAGAAGCTATGTGTCTACTAGTGACAAATAATTTTAAAATAATTGTGAACAGGTCCATATCTTGGACCCATCAAGCTCATCTGTTCTTTTAGAAGAATACATGTGTGCCCTTCCCTCCAAAACTCAGATGAGCTTTATTCTTTGCCCATAACGTCAGAATCAACAACCCTTATGCTAGACTCTGGAAACTAAACCCTAGTAATTAAACATTCTAGGCCAGTAACTTAAGCAGGTATGAGCTCGCTATTGTAAGATTGAGCTGTAGAAACTCTTCATGATTTTGGGATTTAAGGGTCCCAAAGAGAGTCAGTCTGGTATTGGTATGTATCCCAAACATTCATCCCCACATCATTGGCAAACCCCATTGAGTCATATGTTGAATGCGTCAACATGGTAGGAGATCCCAAAGTCGACTCGTTGATCGCTTGAATTTCTCTGGGAGAGAGCCTGACCATCGTTGGACCTACGTTGGAGGAGCTTGAGGTGTCCACTTGCATGGCTGACTCTACTGGCTCTGTTCTGAGGCAGAGTGCTGCCTCATGAGCCGCCATGCGAACGCTGTCTGAGCTAGAGTCTGCAGGACGTGGCAGGCTGCTGGCGAGCTCAGGGAAGTTGAGACGAGCCTCTCGTCCCCTGAAATGGAATGCTGCCACATCATAGGCGGTTGCAGCCATTTCGGGAGTATCGAAACTGCCTAGCCAGATACGGTTCTTGGTCCCCGGTTCACGGATTTCAGACACCCATTTGCCCCATTTTCTCTTCCGGACTCCTCTGTACGCAGAAGGTATACCGGCTTGACCATCATTTCGCGCACTGTTACTTGAATTGCTAAGACCAGCCATGAACAAACACACACACACACAAGAAAGGTTTTCTCAAAATGTTTGCTAGTTTGTAATTTGTCTGCTTGGATTCTGATGTTGGAATGTTAACAATTGTTTGCAGTCATTTATAGGTGTGGTTTAGTAACTTAAACAGCAGATAAAATCCTGTACACGTTTTATAATATCCCAAAGCCTCAAAAGTGTAGCTTCCAGGAAACTTCAAAGGTGGTTTGTGGGTTGAACAAGTGTTATATCTTCAATGGAACTGTAGATTCTCTTAAATAGTATTATTGTGATTATAATAATGAGAATCTATAGGAAGGAGGCAGAATCTGTATTTTGCTTTAAAAATGAAAAATAAGTGTAGTGAAGACATGGAGGTAGTAGAGAGAGTGGATGGATTTGGATTTTGCTATAGAAGACGCGGTTTTCTTGCATCACCTGTGGACCCTTTTGATGATCCGTTCCATAACTTTGTGATGCTTAAAGGGTTGGTGGAAAAAAGTGGATTTATACTAAAACAAATGTCAAAGCTCATTGGATCAAACACTTCCGGAGTCAAATCCAAAAAGAAAGAAACTGTTGGTATTTTTATTTTATTGAGTATATTCCAGATCGAAATTCAGACTTATCCAAAATTTCTTCGTTCTAAATCTATAGCTGTATTAGTGAAGATAATGATAAATCCATTTCCACAACTAACTGAACACCTTTATTATCCTCTGAATTTTTTGTTTTGTTAGATTTCTTTGTGTCTCCGGGAAGATTTTTGTTTTTGTTTTTTTTTTTAAAGTTGAAGGTTTAATCACAAACATATAATAAAGTTACATATCTATTTGCTTTACAAGAGCGTAGGAGGAGGAATGGTCATTTGGTTTGAAAAGGAGAACCGTTTCTGTTTTCTTTGTCGGGAAAGACAGCAGATAAAAAGATAAGGTGAAAGAAGACAGAAACAGAGGAGTTTGAATTACAAAAACTGAAAAAAGAACTAGTGTTGTTGAGACATGTGTGACTGTGATCTTTTTAACTTTATCAAAAAAACATGAGTTTAGAAAGTTAGAACAAGTCCAGGAGTAAACAAAAGTTTCTTTAGACCACCGACTTCATTTGTCTTATACAACAGTTTCTGATATGATAAAGATGTTATAACATAATAATTCGTACTTTGTAAATAAATCAACCTAAGAATGAAACGAAGAAATAATCAAAATCTGATGGATTCTTCTTCTCTCTTCTTTCCCTTTTATTTTTTTTAATTTGTTTGTTTCTTTTTTTGTTGTTGGTAATTTGGGTTTTATCTCAGTGTAAGCACTAGAAATGGGTCTTACGCGTAGAGGAAAACAATGAATCGAACCCAAAAACTCTCCTCATAGTAAAAGATACAATGATGGATTTATGCATAAAAAACCATGATGTATGGTTTCGCTCAATATAAAGCATATACCTGAATATTATTTAAAAAAACTAGTGTTCAAAGATTTTATTGGGCCTAAAATAAATTTAAATTAAAATAAATTTAAAATTAAAAAAAGGAAATTGTGGTTTCTCAACAATGGAAGATGTTCATTGGGCCTCCTAGAGTATAGATGATGAAGATCGAGAGAAAGAGAGGTGAGTGTGTGCGTGAATCTGAAAGAAGTAGTGGTGAATTGCAGCTGGATTCCTATTTTTGGGGACTTAAAAATACAAATGGTGGTGAGTTGCAGCTGGATTCCTATTTTTGGGTGTACTTAAGTCTTAATTATATTATTAGTATTGGTTTAATTCAAAACTAAAGTGCACTTCCTTTCGTCCGAAGAAGGCCAAAAAGTACTATGAGCTCCTTTGACCATATACGTATTATGTAATGTCGGCGTGAGAATCGTTTGACTTCTTTGTCATGTGGGCTTTTTTCCCCCAAACGTTGAAGAATGGCCCATTTTTATTTTGACTGTTTATTAAAGATTTTTAACTTATTAAGCCCATTCGCATAAAAACGGCCCGTCAAAATTAACAGGAATTAGAACATTTATTAGTGTTCTAAATATACGGTGTATATGCGCCGTATAAATCCCCGTATAATATCCGTATATGTGTTGTATAAACGCCGTATATATTGATATATGTCTACACCGTATACACAGTATTTTAAAACACTGTCATTTATACAAGTTTCACTCCGTCTCCATCAGTAGTAACTTTGGACATCGTTTTTGGGAAAAATGGAGGCCGAGTCAAGCAACGAGTCCTTTAAAATCGGGCAGCGAGTCCACTCGCTCAACGATCCGCGTCGAGTGGGCACCGTGAAGTACGTCGGAGGTGTGGAGGGGTACTCCGGAACCTGGATCGGCGTTGATTGGGATCAAGACGGCGATGGGAAGCATGACGGTTCCGTCAATGGCGTTTTCTATTTCCACGGCCGTTCCCAGAGCTCAGCGTCCTTTGTTCGCTCCCAGAATCTTAGTCACGGTATCACGCTGCTTCAAGCATTGGAGCTAAGATACCGAACGATTTCCACTAAGGACGAAGAAGGTGTGCATTGGTTTATTCGCTCCTCTACTGTTCTAGCTTCGCTCAGTGTACATTTCTTTGGTTAGATAGGTTTCTGGGTGAATGTTGTAGTTAGTTTCAGTTATGCAATTTGGGATTTCGTTGAGATGATTGTGGAATTTTTGGTTTTGAAATAATGCATCTCCTTTTTGTTGTTAGACGAAATGTATGTTCTCTCTGCGAAGAATAAACGAGTTTCGATTCAGCTTTTGGGAGGGGACAAGATCCAGGATAAGTTAAGTCGGTTTGAGGAGCTCACGAGTGCTTCTCTTCCTTATCTTGGTGTTAGCTCTCTTGGAGTTTCATCTGATTTGGGTTCAATTCTACCAAGTAAGAATCATTCTACTTTCAGTCCTGCCACTACCAAAAGATTCGTGTGACTATTTATCTTGCTCAATACCTTAAAATGAACATATCTTAACGTTACTTGTTTCGTTTGCGTCCTCTGTTCCAGATTTGAAGCTGCTGGACTTAACTGGAAACTTGATTTCTGACTGGGAGGTATCACTCGTTGCTGCTTGGTTGTTCACTTGGGAACATTGCTAAAAGATATTCATATATTTATAGTTTATGATTTATCATTTGTTTCTGGTTTCCAGGAAATTGGTGCTCTTTGTGAACAGTTACCAGCCCTTACAACCCTCAATTTGTCTTGCAATTCTCTGTCAAGTGATGTCACCTCTCTGCCACAGTTAAAAAATATCCGTGTTTTGGTTCTGAATAATAGTGGTCTGAGCTGGACTCAGGTGATCTATGATTCTTTACCTGTCCTGTTACTCTTTCTCATGAACTAATTTCACACCATTTTTAACTTTTATGGCTCTTATCATAATGGAGCAGGTTGAAAATCTTAGGCGCTCGTTACCTGGAATTGAAGAGTTGCATCTGATGGGGAACATGATATCTGCCATAACGGTAATGTTTTATTTTGTAGTCCCATTGTTTGCGTGGTTGCGCCTAGTANACCTTCATAGCCCTTCTCTCGGCTTGCAGCCACGCTGGACGAGTAGAAGAAGGAATGAAGATATTCAGATCCATGTTTGAGAAACATGAAAGTCTTCCTCAGCTGAATCACTACGCTTGTGTGATCGACATGCTAGGCCGAGCTGAGCGTTTTTCCGAGGCAGAAGAAGTATTAAAGAAGATGCCAATGGACCCCGATGCTGTGGTTTGGAGTGCATTACTGGGATCGTGTAGGAAACATGGTAACACTAGGTTGGGTAAATTAGCGGCCGAGAAACTGAAAGAGCTAGAACCAACAAACTCATTGAGTTACATCCAGATGTCAAACATATACAGTGCAGAAGGTAGCTTTAACGAAGCCAATAAAAGCAGGAAGGAGATGGAGACATGGAGAGTGAGAAAAGAGCCAGGCTTGAGCTGGACCGAGATAGGGAACAAGGTTCATGAATTCGCATCGGGAGGACGGCGCCGTGCAGACAGGGAAGCCATATACAGGGAATTGGAGAGGCTGATTGGTCGGTTAAAGGAGATGGGTTATGTTCCAGAGATGAGGTCAGCTTTGCAAGATATAGAAGAGGAGGAGCAGAAGGAAGAGCATTTGTTGCATCACAGCGAGAAACTGGCATTAGCGTTTGCAGTGATGGAGGGAAGAAGAGGATCAGATGATGGTGGTGTTGCTGTTAATTTGATACAGATAATGAAGAACATAAGGATCTGTATTGATTGCCATAACTTCATGAAATTGGCGTCGAAGCTTTTGGGGAAAGAGATTCTTGTGAGAGACTCGAATCGGTTTCACCATTTCAAAGATTCTTCCTGCTCCTGTAATGACTACTGGTAATCGCCGACGATGAGGTCCAAGGAGCTATTTCTTGAGATTAGAAGTCAGATTTTTAATGTTACTTTCATCTCAAGACAAGGACAAAGGACTGGTTTGGCAAATAGATAAAATTATTATGAAAAAAACGAGTGAGAAAACAAATGTAAAAAGACTGTTGTTGTTTGTTGCAATTAAGGAAAAAAAGAAAAGAAAAATCAAACAGACAAGTTGCCGAGAGAGGTGAGAGAGGTGGAGGGGAAGAAGACGATCTGATCTTCGATCCAGACTTCTGCTTCTATCCGCCATCGTCTTCCTCCTCGATCCCGGTTAAATACGCATTCTCCTCTCTGCTTTGTTCGTAGATCTCTCGTCGGATCACCGGTTTTCTCGTCGTCGCCGACTACATTTAGGGAGCAACTGTCAATTCCGGGAGAAATGTCGATTAACATGAAAACGTTTACTCAAGCTCTGGCTAGAACAGCCGCTGTGATCGAGAAGACGGTTCACACCACAGTCCAGGAAGTCACGGGACCTAAGCCTCTTCAGGACTACGAGCTCCTCGATCAGATCGGTTCCGCTGGCCCTGGCCTCGCCTGGAAGCTTTACGCGGCCAAGGCGCGTGACGCCACGCGCTCCCAGCAGTACCCGACCGTCTGCGTCTGGATGCTTGACAAGCGCGCTCTGTCGGAGGCTCGTGTCCGAGCGGGGCTGTCTAAAGCCGCCGAGGAAGCGTTTCTTGATCTGATTCGAGCTGATGCGGGGAAGCTGGTACGGTTGAGGCATCCCGGTGTGGTACACGTGGTGCAGGCACTCGACGAGAATAAGAATGCTATGGCTTTAGTTACGGAGCCGCTCTTCGCCTCCGTGGCTAACGCGCTGGGGAATGTGGAGAATGTGGCTAATGTGCCGAAAGATCTGAAGTCAATGGTGAGCTATCCTCTGTTTGTGCTCTCTGTTAGCGTCATATATCCGTTGTTTCTTGTTGTTTGCTGTGATTTCAACTCAATTTGAGTTCGACCTTGGTTTCGAGACAATTGGGTTATAGTGGTCTTGAATTTGACTGAGGGAATGTCTGATTGTTTATTATTTGCTATAAATTGTACAGGAGATGAGCTTGTTAGAAGTGAAGCATGGTCTACTCCAGATTTCTGAGACACTGAACTTTCTACACAATAACGCCAATCTCATCCATCGAGCAATATCTCCAGAGGTTACTTTCTCAAAATTCTTACTCATACTTGCTTCTTCTCTTCTCGGAAGTTTTTATGTATATGTTTTCTTGATATGTAGAGCTTTAACTTCCTTGCAGAATGTTCTTATTACTTCATCTGGTTCTTGGAAGCTTGCCGGGTTTGGTTTTGCTATTTCATCAGCACAGGCTGGGAATTTAGATAACATGCAATCATTCCACTATTCTGTGAGTTGAAACCCGAAATATTACGACACTGATGTATATCTATTTTGTTGTATTCAACTGTAAAAGCGATATAACTTCCTATATATGATGGTTTTGACTTTTGATATGGACCGTGCAGGAATATGACGTTGAGGATTCGATACTGCCAGTCCAACCGTCCCTAAATTACACTGCTCCTGAGCTGATGCGCAGCAAAAATCCTTCAGCTGGAGCTTCCTCGGACATTTTTAGTTTTGGATGTCTTGCCTATCATTTAGTTGCTAGGAAACCATTGCTAGACTGCAATAACAATGTCAAGATGGTAACTCTACAACCCAAGCTCCCTAGTTTTGCTCTTCTGAATGATATATGCCATTTGATATGTTTTGTCTCATGCTTTATGTTTTAGCATTTCCTTGGATTTCTCACGGCTGATGATGGTTACCTTGAAATTTCCTGCAGTACATGAACACGTTAAACTATATAACAAATGAATCTTTCTCATCTATACCCTCGGACTTGGTATCTGATTTGCAAAGGATGCTATCAACGAACGAGTCCTTTAGACCAACAGCATTAGATTTCACAGGTAAGTGGACCTAATGTTGATGAGATTTCCGTATTTCTTGTGACAATTTTTTTTTCTCCTTGACATCTTTTGCCTTGAACTCACTCTCACTTTTCAGGATCTAGTTTTTTCCGAAGCGATGCTAGGTTACGTGCTCTCCGCTTCCTTGATCATATGCTCGTACGTGTTTACACTTCCAATTATTGTTTGAGACAGACTATACTTAAAAGCATATTTAGATATCAGATGAATGTATCTCCACTTCTGGTAACCTTTTGGGAACATGATTCTCTTTATCAGGAAAGAGACAACATGCAGAAGTCTGAGTTCTTAAAAGCATTATCAGATATGTGGAAAGACTTTGATTCCCGTGTATTACGGTATAAGGTAGTCACTTTACTGACTTATCCTGCGACTTGATAGGAAAAGATTTCTAAACTGATTTGTCTTGCAACTACTAAGCGAAATAGGTTTTACCATGCAGGTGCTTCCGCCTCTCTGTGCTGAACTTAGGAATTTGGTTTTGCAACCAATGATCTTGCCAATGGTTCTAACTATAGCACAGTCTCAGGTAATCAGAGTCCCATGTGTTTCCTCACTATATTGTTGTTGATTTATAGGTGTAAGTGGATTCCAGATAAAAACTACTTTTCCTTGTCACCTACTTGTATTTGCTCACAGGTCCTCCCTAAATTGTTTTTACTTGTAACACATGGTGTTTATTATTAGACTTCATTAAATTATTTCTCAACATGTCACTTTGTACAAAATTCGGAAGTGTCTTTAGCAATGGTCTTTGATCATTAGAGTGTCAGCACTAGTGTTTCACTAAATGCTTGGAAGTTGAAATCTTAAAACTCCATTTGCAGGATAGGAATGACTTTGAGTTGATAACACTGCCTGCTCTTGTTCCTGTTCTGAGTACTGCTTCTGGAGATACATTACTGCTGCTTGTAAAGCATGCAGATCTTATTACTAACAAGGTAAAATTGATTAATGTGTATGCATTACTGAATTATGTATTTCTTTCTCCTGCGCATGTTTGTTTCTGCTTAAGTTCTTCTGGCTGGACACGGTCCGATATGATAAAGGATTCCGTGTAAAGTATTGTTTCCTGTGACAGATGTACTGGCACTGGTAGATAGCAGCACAGCATCTCTACATAATAGTCTTTTGTGCTTCCATAAACTGATACATAGAGGGACACTTAATTCTATAGTCCTATCACATATCTTTTTTTTCGACATCTATTTCTGATTTGTCTTGTATTTATGAATCTGATTGAAAGCTTCCATATTGAAGTTAGACCGAATGCTGTCTGTTCCTGGACCATTTGTAAATATGCATATCACTTTCCCTTGTTTTGATACTAGGTGAGATCGTTGGCTTATGTTTTTTTGTAACTTTTCAGACTAATAGCGAGCATCTTGTATCGCATGTTCTCCCTTTGCTTCTCCGAGCCTACAATGATAATGATACCCGCATTCAGGAGGAAGTTCTTAAAAAATCCACATCTATCGCTAAGCAACTCGATGGTCAGGTGATGCTCAATTCTTGTTTTTTATATTTTAGTTTTTTCCAGAAAGATGAATATAATTTCGATATGCAGTTTGGACAGCAATGGTGTGACATGCATTTAGGCTCTGTGGTTGTGCAGGGTAGTGTCAGTCAATTACACTGGATGAGTTTTTAAAGTTACTTTTTCTCTTTTCCATTTTGATTTTGTAGGTTGTAAAGCAAGCAATTTTGCCTCGGGTTCATGGCTTAGCTCTCAAAACTACAGTTGCTGCGGTAGGTTATGCCTTGCTCGATTATCTCAGCCGGTTTTCTTTTAAAACCACTGTCCTTTAATAGGTTGAAAAATATAGAGAAGAATTAAATAGAGAGAGTCCATCTTCCAAAGAATTTGATTTGAATGTACTTGTTGTTCAGGTCAGAGTAAATGCTTTGCTATGTTTAGCAGAGCTGGTTCAAACGCTTGATAAACCTGCTGTTATCGAAATCCTGCAAACAATTCAGCGTTGTACTGCTGTTGATCGTTCTGCACCTACCCTTATGTGTACCCTTGCTGTTGCAAACGCGATTCTCAAACAGGTAGGAAGAAGGGTCAAATTTCTACTTAACGTTTGAAGTTTGAATGTGGAAGCACGGCATCTCATAATCTGCATTCTCTGTCATTGCTCTCTAGTATGGAGTCGAATTCACCGCGGAACATGTGCTTACCTTGATGATGCCGCTTCTCACTGCCCAACAACTGAACGTCCAGCAGTTTGCCAAATACATGCTATTTGTCAAGGATATTCTCAGGTGCGTCTGCTGTTTTCACGCCCTTTACCACTGCATAGTGTTTGCTGCCTTTCTTATGTGATCTTCTTGTGTCTCTTGAAACAGAAAAATAGAGGAAAAAAGAGGAGTTACAGTGAGTGATTCTGGAATTCCAGCGGTGAATCCGCATTCTGTTGCCAATGGAGTCCAGTTTCAGTCATCAACCCAAGCACCTGAGAAGGTTGCTTCTGCAGCCAAGAGCAGTCCAGCTTGGGATGAAGATTGGGGCTCTCCGAGCAAAAATTCTGCTTTGGGAAATCCAGCGTCTTCTCATCACGACACAAACAATCAGTTTAACAAATCCACAAATCAGTCGCAACCATCTATTATGTCTACTCTACCCAACAAGACAACAGCACCAACCACATGCCCTCCAGTGGACATTGAGTGGCCTCCAAAACAGTCTTCAAGCCTCAATGTTCCAGCAACTAATGAGGAGACGCAGCTATACACAGGAACATCAGGTTTTGATGAATTAGATCCGTTTGCTAATTGGCCTCCACGTTCCAACGGCGTTTCTGCTGCTTCTACTGGTCTCAACAATGGCACTGCATCTGGTTTTAGCATTAATTTACCTGACAGCACGCCCTTTCAGACAGCGAACAATGACAACTGGGCATTCAGCAGTGCCTCATTGTCTTCCCTGAAACCACCCCAGCAAGGGAGTTCAGGTGTCTCTGCAAGCAATCATGATCCAATAAACTCTTTTGGATTCCCAAAACAGAGCCAAGGAATGCCATCTTTCACCAGTGGTTCATTCAATAACCAAAAGCCAGCAGACATCAGTTCCATATTCGGTTCAAGCAAAACGGAGCAGTCCGCACTGAAACTGGCACCACCACCTTCGGTAGCAATGGGACGAGGAAGGGGGAGAGGTAGAGGTGGCACTGGCACATCTATCTCAAAGCCCAGTGGTTCACAGCCATCTTTATTGGACCTATTGTGACCAAGCTCTAATTGCGATTACTCATGGTCATGGTTGGTGTAGTGAAGATTGGCATATACACATGGTGCTTTGTGATGCAGAGTAAACATGTCCTGGGATTAGCTTCTTCCACCATATAAACTTTACTACAGCTTCAGGTTTTCAGGTTGTTTCTGTCATTCTCAAATTGTGTAAATTTTGTTCTGTTTTCTTCCTTCCACCATATTATTTGTTTTTTTACAGCTGCCATGCTATTTTCATGTATACGTTTTTTTCTTTTCTGAACAGTTGCTGGATCCTTCATAAATATAAAGTTGAGTTATCTGTTAAATGTTGGAATCTCTCCATTTGTCTTTTAGAATTCGCATGAGTAACTTCTGTGATCTTAAAAATTAATATATGTCATGAATAATGACTCTCACTATTTGTATAGTGGTGATCGTCACTAAGAATCAGAGGATCCTACCACAAGTTGAAGGTCTGAGTAGGAGGAAGTTCTCGCATACATTATAAAGCCTGAAAGAGGGTTTTCTACTATTACAAAACCCATTAAAATAGAAAATTACAATCAAAGACAAAAAGAACCAACCGGGAAATTACAACATATACCTGACAAATGCTTAGAGCGACTGCAACAGATGAGATTAAAAATCACTTATGGTGGTGACTCTGAGTCTTCTTCGACCAACTTTTATGATAGCGTGAAGTGTAGATATGTCCGATCACCAATCCACAAAACACACCAGGTCCGTAGGCTATTGCAGCTGCTACCCAGTTAAACAATTGTTCCTCCGACTCTGACAACTCCTCCGGTTGCTGTGATGTAGGACTCGAGACTTGGCTTTTTCCACAGACTTCTTCGAGACCGACGAGTCTAGTGTTGTTCGAGAATGAAGAACAATTTTGTCTTTGAAACTGTGTGCCTCGTGGCACTGGACCTTGGAGAAGGTTACTGGAGAAGTTCATGTACGACAGAGAGGAGAGTTCACCAAGATCTTGAGGGATTTGACCTGACAGCTTATTACGCGATAGGTCTAGTGTCTCGAGCTTTGTCAGATTTGCCAAGGATCGTGGGATATCGCTTGTGAAGGCATTACCTGACAAGTTGAGAAGACGCAATTCCTTCAAAAAGCACAAAGATTCAGGTATCTTGCCATATATTCTGTTTCCGGAAAAATCAATGGCTCTGAAGTCTTGTTGGATCCGCTCAAAGCTGGTCTCTACTCCTTTAATCACCATTACCATCGAATTACGATAGAAGACAGAATAATTGATGATATCTGCCATGTAATCTTCTTCTGTCAAAGTTGTCATTTCCCGCCAGTTGGAAAAACAGTAAGGTGGGAGGGTTCCGGTGAAGCCATTGTGTGAAATATCGATGATTCTTAAACTCTGAAACCCAATGGACAAAAGGCGATGATACAACGGCCCATAGAAGTCGTTTGACCGGAGGCTGAGAACATGTAATGACGGCAGAGATCCCACCCAAAATGGAAACTTGTCCTTGATTCTGTTGCTTTCCACATTCACAAGTCGCAAAGCTTTACAGTTGATCAAGGACTTTGGAAGATTTCCCTCAAGCTGGTTGCGACTAACGTCGAGTGATCGTAACTCGGTAGCATTGGCAAATATATCTGGAAGGTTTCCACTGAAACTGTTGTTACGCAGAATCAGGTCTGTAAGAGAAACAATGGTGTTCCTTAAACATGTAGGAATCGAGCCGTTGAAGAGATTGTTGGACAAATCTAAGAAGCTTAACCCTTCAATCTCGCAGATCCAATGTGGGAATGGTCCTCGAAATGAGTTTGAATTCAGATCCAACGCTTGGATCAGTGTTTCCTGTGAAGAGTTTTCCAAGCTGCTGAAAAAGTTGTGAGAAAGCTTCACCGACATCAATCTCCATAAGCAAGCTGGTACTTCACCTTCCAACATGTTGTTAGAAAGATCAAGTACATTGAGGTTGGCTAACTTTGATATAGATCTAGGGATTGGTCCACTGAAATTGTTTTCGCAAAGATTTATCTCTCCAAGGTTGAGAAATTTAGATATGGATTCTGGGATTAGGCCATCGAATCTGTTACGAGCAAGGGATAGAAGCTCTAGCTTAGGCTATGATGAATAAGTTGTATTTGCAAACTCTATAGGTCCTATGAATTTGTTATCTTCCAAATAAACCACTTGTAACGAGAGAATCATGAACAAAGATTTAGGGAAAGTCCCGAGAAATGAGTTTGCACCAACATCAAAATGCTCCAAGTTGTGGAATCCACTCATGTCAGATGGAAGCGTGGATGTCAAGTTATTAGAGCGGAGGCTAATATGATAAAGCTTGGTTAGATTGGTGAATGATATAGGAATACTACCACTTATGCTGTTTTGGCCAAGTGACACGACTTGTAGTTCGTTAAGTTTTCCGATGGAAGCCGGAACTTGACCTACCAAGTGATTAATCGAAAGTCTAAGATCTAAGAGGCGAGAAAGGTTTCCTAGTGAAGAAGGAATCTCTCCTTTGAGCTCGTTAGCCGCAAGTTTAAGGTATCTGAGCTGGTTTAGATTGCCTATTGAACTTGGAATTTCTCCTGTGAGAGTGTTTGCCCCAAGGTTAACGTGTCTTAGCCTATTTAGATTGCCTATTGAAGTTGGAATCTCACCTACCAAATTATTAAGAGAAAGGTCAACTAGTGTGAGACGAGATAGGTTTCCTAGTGAAGAAGGAATCTCTCCTCCGAGACTACAGCCAGTTAGATTTAAGTGACGAAGATATTGGAGTCTGAAAAGGCTACTGTTAGTTTTCAGAGAGCCGTTGAGAAAGGTATCATGAAGGTTGAGTGATATCACCTGGCCAGATTTATCATCACACGTGACACCCTTCCAAAAACAGCAATCACTGCTCTTGTTCCACGGACTTGGGTCAGACTCATCAATCGGAAACTCATCTTTAAATTCCAAAAGAGCATCCCTCTGGTCGTGGAGGCAAAAGTGGAGCGGAGGAGAAGCAAGAGTGTGGATTAGGAGGGAGAAATAGATGGTAATAATACCAGAAAAGCAATAACAATGGCTTCGGATCATGATTCCTCTCTTTTTCAGTTTGTGTTGTAAGTAATGTGTTATGTTGTATGATTCACTGCCTCTATTTAAGAAGAAGAGTAAACTCTAAAAGTGGGGCTGTGACTTAGCAAGTCTTGCGTCAACATTGAATTCGGTTGGTTTTGCATTAATGAATTGTACCCACTTGTCCCCGACACTTTCCACATAAACCCAATGGACTCATTCAATTTTCACCAAAACCTCTCTTAAGGTAATTTGTAAGTTGTGTAACCATATATGATTTTGAAATACAACTACTATATCGGTCGCATAGATAACCATACCCAAAAAAACAAAATGCATGGTTAACTACACTACTAATTAAAAGGGTAAATAGGATTACGAACAAAAGTACAAAAGAAATATTTATTTTATTGATGTGACTTGTCTAATTGCGACATAAACCGAATGTTTATAATAAATAATAATTAGAATTTGTTGTCTTATTAGACTACTTTTCAGCACAAGAGAAAGAGAATGACAATTCGTATTAGGGCGATGCTTTATTGATCAATCAACTCCAGTTTCTTTTTTTTTTTTTGAAAAAAAGGTTTTCATATTTAAATTGCAGAAGAAAAAAAAAAAATACAAAGATTAGGCCATGACGTTTGAGGTCATACAGATAAAAAAGAGTTTGAGAGAGGGATGATTAACCATACAAAGATTAACAACATCAATCTCTAAGCATTTAAAGGAATAAAGAGAGGGATTAACTCACTTATTAACCTTTAGTTATGGTATCCGCGACCATCTCGGCCTCCACGACCTCGATTTTTGCGGCTCCCAACGATGGTCCATTGCATATCTTGGACCTTCTGAGATGTTGGTATTTTTCCAGCCACTGAAAGTGTTTTCTTAACACCACCAGCCTCAGCTAGAAGTGATATTCCATCGCTCACTTTTGGAGGTATGCCTTGTGCTCCTTTTAATGGTGATTGCACAGGTTATGAAAATGAATATGAAACAGCCATGCGATCATGAGGTGGAAGACAACTAAAGCAATCAACTCCAGTTTCTTTCAGATTAAATGTATGAACAAACAGTTTGCATTCATGTAAAACAATTCAAAATAAACTCAGCAAATGCATCGTTAAGATTCAAAATAAACAAAGAATTACAAACTTTTCCACTTTGCATTCTTCATTAAAACCATCAGTTATAACCATTAAGCATAGTCAAATTTTATTCCGAAAACACTAAATATTTTCATCTTAAGACTGCGACTATCCGAAAATTTGGTTTGAAAAATCAAAATATTTAGAAATTAGCTGTACTTACCAGAAGCTATAAGGGAACAACAGAAACCAAGTTTCTTTAGCAACGGTCTTTGATTATTTGACTAAAGTTGAAACCTTAGATTACATTTGCAGGATAAGAATGACTTTCAGCTCATAACACTGCCGTCTCTCGTTCCTTTTAAATGTCGGAATCTCTTCCTTTGTCTTTTTAGAAATCGAAATTGTTAAGGGCAAGGATAGTACAATTGACGTGTGGGAGAAGCAAGAGTGTTTGGGAGCTGTGAAAAGAGTAAAGAGAAGGAAGACTTTTCACTAGGCTATTTAAGTAGATCGACTACCACAAGTTGAAGTATTGAATAGCAGTAAGTACCAGTTTACATTTTCAAGCCAAGATATATCAAATACCACAAACGTCGTTTATTACATAACACTATTAAAAAGCAAATTACAAAAAAGAAGAAAAAAAACGAGAACCCCTAGAAATTTCAGTACAAACAAAAACAAGAACATATGCTTCACAAATTTATATAGCGGCTGCAAGTGATGAGAGATTAACGATCACTTCTGGTGACTCTGAGTTTTCTTCGACCAAACTTTTCTACGAACCACTCATGATTGTGTGAAGTGAATATATGTCCGATCACCAACCCGCAGAACACACCGGGTCCATAGGCTATTGCAGCTGCTACCCAGTTGAACATCGGTTCCTCCGACTTTGACAATTCCTCCGGTTGCTGTGATGTAGGATTCGAGACATGGATTTTTCCACAGATTTCTTCGAGACCGTAGAGTCTAGTGTTGTCCGAGAATGAAGAACAGTTTTGTCTTTGAAACTGGGTGCCTCGTGGGACTGGTCCTTGGAGAAGGTTATGGGAGAAGTTCATGTATGATAGAAAGGAGAGTTTACCAAGATCTTGAGGGATTTGACCTGACAGCATATTACGTGATAGGTCTAATGTCTCGAGCTTTGTCAGATTTGCCATGGATCGTGGGATATGGCTGGTGAAAGCGTTACCTGACAAGTTGAGAAGACGCAATTCCTTCAAAAGGCCAATGGATTCAGGGATTTTGCCATAAATTCTGTTTCCAGAGAAATCAATGGCTCTGAAGTCTTTTCGGATCCGCTCAAAGCTCGTCTCTACTCCTTTATTCACCATTTCCATCGAATTACGATATCGAGTAAAATTCCTGTCACCTTCCATATACTCGAAATCTTCTTGGATCTGTGTGTTTGTCGTGATTTCACGCCAGTAGAAAAAATAGTAAGTTGGGAGAGTTCCGGTGAAGTCATTTTGTGAAATATCGATAACTCTTATACTCTGAAACCCAACGTTGTCGTGGCGATGATACAATGACCCATAGAACTCGTTTGATTTTAGGATGAGTACATATAACGATGGCAGAGATCCCAACCATGACGGAAACTTGTCCTTGATTCTGTTGCTTTCCACATTCACAAGTTGTAGAGCTTTGTATTTGATCAAGGACTTTGGAAGATTTCCCTCAAGCTGGTTGTTTCTGACTTCTAATGATCGTAACTCGGTTGCTTTGTCTAATATATCTGGAAGTGTTCCACTGAATTTGTTGTTCCCCAGAATTAGCTCTTTAACTGTAGTGAGATTGCTTAAACATGTAGGAATCGAGCCGCTGAAGAGATTGTTGGACAAATCCAATACGTGTAACGATCTAAGCTTGCAGATCGAAGCATGAAGTGGTCCTCGGAATGAATTCGAATTCAGATCCAACGTTTCCATATGTGTTTTTTGTGAAGAGTTTTCGATGCTGCTGAGAAAATTGTGAGAAAGCGTCATTGACCGTAATCTCCATAAGCAAGCTGGTACTTGGCCTTCCAACATGTTGTAGGAAAGATCAAGATCATCGTCGAGGTTGACTAACTTTGATATAGATCTAGGGATTGGCCCAGTGAAATTGTTGTGTCCAAGATCTAGCACTTGGAGGTTGAGAAATTTAGATATGGATTCCGGGATTAGGCCATCGAATCTGTTACCACCCAGGACTATAGACTCAAGCTTAGATGGTGCAGATGTATTCTCAAAATCTATAGGTCCCGTGAATTGGTTTCCTTGCAAATCAACAGTTTTTAAGGAAGGAATGGAGAACAGGGATTTAGGAAAAGGCCCGAAAAATGAGTTATTAGCAACCTCGAACTGCACCAAGTTGGGGAGGAATCCACTCATGTCAGATGGAAGCGTGGATGTGAAGTTGTTAGAGCGGAGGTTAATATAGGAAAGTTTGGTCAAATTGGCGAATGAAATAGGAAAATTGCCACCTAAGCTGTTATCGCCAAGCCACATGACTTTTAGTTCCTTTAGGTTTCCGATGGAAGCAGGAACTTCACCTACAAGATGATTTCTATCGAGGTAAAGATCTGAGAGGCGAGAAAGGTTTCCTAGTGAAGAAGGAATCTCTCCTGTGAGCTCGTTATCCTCAAGGCTAAGGTATCTAAGCTGGTTTAGATTGCCTATTGAACTTGGAATCTCCCATGTGAGCTCGTTATCCTCAAGGCTAAGGTATCTAAGCTGGTTTAGATTGCCTATTGAACTTGGAATCTCTCCTGTGAGCTCGTTATACGCAAGGTTAAGGTATCTAAGCTGGTTTAGATTGCCTATTGAAGCCGGAATCTCACCAACCAGATTATTAGCATAAAGGTTAACAAATGTGAGACGAGAAAGGTTTCCCAGTGAAGAAGGAATCTCTCCTTGGAGGTGGCGAAGGTCTAGGTGACGAAGATATTGGAGTCTAAAAAGGCTACTGTTAGTTTTCAGAGAGCCGCCGAGAAAGTGAAGGTTGAGTGATGTCACCTGGCCAGATTTATCATCGCGCTTGACTCCCTCCCAAAAACAGTAATCGCTGCTTCCATTCCACCAACTTGGAAAAGTAGATTTATCATCGCACTTGACTCCCTCCCAAAAACAGCAATCGCTGCTTCTATTCCACGGATTTGGAAAAGTCTCATCAATCGAAAACTCATCCCTGAATTCCAAAAGAGCATCCCTCTGGTCGTGGCGACAAAAGTGGAGCGTAGGAGAAGCAAGACTGTTGATTAGAATGGAGAAAAAGATGGTAACAATACTATAAAAGCAATAACAATGGTTTCGAATCATCATCTCTCTTTTTGAGTTTGTGTTGTAAGTAATGGGGCTTATGTTTGTTGTATGCTTCACTGGTTCTCTTAATGATAGAAGAAGAAGAAGGAACGTAGTGACTTGATAAGTCTAGCGTCAACTCGTCGGGCTCCCGTTGATTGTCCAAGTCTTCGTCCTCAAAATTGTTAGACCGTTGAATTGTCCAAGTCTTCGTTAATGAATTGTGATACTTGTCTCAAAATTCTCCACATCCACATAAACCGTTCAATTGGCTAAGTCTTCGTTATTTTTTCATTTTTAAATTTATCTAATATCCTCGGAAATTTATCGGAAATCTTTGATAATTAAAAAAAAAAAAAATCAAATGTTTTGACGAAGATTTGGATTCTAAATTATTATCTAATAGGTGATCGGTTCGCACCGTGTGCGAACTATAAAATATTTTATATGTTCAATATATAATTATATTGTATATTGAAGTTGATCTATTTGTACATAATTAATTATGTATTAATAATAACATTATATGAATATTTAATAATAAAAATAATGATAAATCAAATAAAAAATGTTCTAAATTTCAATAAAATTGAAGATAAAAAGCCATTAACCAAGATTTTAAAATACTTCATTAAATAAAAAGTGTAAATATGATAACTAAATAAACTGAAAAATATTAAAACATATAATAATTTATTTAATTTTTATGGTTGGCATGCAAACATGTGCATATATAATTTTTTTTATAGACATAAATAGTTGTAATATTAAAGTATTGATTAATTTTTTTATATATTATGTAAACGTTATATTTTTATACATATACAGTTTTAGTGTTAAAAACAATCACACAAACTTTCATATCTTTTTGTGTTTTTTGAAACTGATTTATTTTAATTTTTTTTTATTTTTTCTACCGTTTACAGTAACATATAATTGAAAATATAAAAATTATATTAAATAATAATTAAATTCTTATAATATGTCTTGAATATTATCTATACTATGCTTTTTTATTCTTTACACAATATAATCTTGCCAATATATATATTTTAAATATATATTTTTCCTTGACCTATTGCTAATTAAATCAAAATGGATTTTACAATTTTTACTTATCATAAGAGCGGATAGATGGTTGGCCCGCATGTTCGTGTGTACCAATCACCTCACCGCTTTTAAGACATATACAGATTTTTAAAAAAAATATGAATTGTTTAATAACTAAAATTAAAATTGGACTGTAATCGAAGTTAACAAAAATTCACGCACGACAAGTTCGCATGCGACTTTGACTTTTGCATAATTAATATTTATATCCACACGCATATTTGTGAAAAAATCGAAGTATGGCTTTTATGTGTTAAAAAAAATAACAAAGTATATGTTTTGTAATATATATTTTTATAATGTATGGTTGAATTTTAAAAAGAAATAAATATGTATATTTATGCATGTAAGTATGATTTAAAAATAAGTGAATTGTAATATTTAGGTGTTGGTTAGTTTTTCTGATATTTTCCGCAAACGTTATGTTACGAAAACCGTTTCTATCGATTTTTTATTTAATCAAAATTTCATATTTTCAGCATTTTATGATATATGGTTTCAAATTAAAATTTATATTAAATATTAACAAAAATTACAAAGAATTTTTTAAAATTTTAAAATATAATATTTGACTTTATCATGAAAATAAATATAGTACATTGGATAATCTATTAGTAATTTTCCTTTTCAATAAAAATTATAATAAAAATTTGTTATAAAATTTGTGAAATCATATTTTATAAAATTCTCCGGTAGCTCTCCGCTCATCTCTTTGAACAATATTGAGGAATTGGTTTGATGAAAAAAATAAATTTATTATGGTTGGCATGCATGCATGTGTTCATTATAAAATTTGAGCCGCACATGCGTTTATTATAAAATTTGTTTCTTAAGATTTTTAAATGACTCCGTAAAATAAAACACGAGAATGTTACGGAAAAACAAAATTGTAGAGATTTATTTTTATTTTTACTTCTACTTCTTATTCATATTTGTTTTATCTTATTATAATTTTTTTTATCCAGTTACGTTTCATTTTATTTCTGATCTCAAATTTTCGATTTACAATGAGACTATATATGAGTATGATATAAAATTTTTATTTATTTAAAAAATAATAAGAGATAAAAATGGTATAGCGTATTTACTATCCTATTGGATAATATATTAATATTTTTTATATAAAAATATAATATATATTGGTTGTAAAATTTTCGTAATCATATTTTATGCAATTTATTATGAATATAAGTAAATAAAAAATTGAAATCATAGTAATTGTTATTCTGTGTTAATTTAAATTTGTTAACTTTAGTGTTATAATCTAGTGTATTTATGTTTTAATTTTATAATTTATTTAATTTTAACTCAACCAATCAAAACATTTCGTTTATTTTAGGAAATTTGACATGTCACATTTACATGTCATCAAAAAAATACATTAATTTTGATTCTATAGTTGACAAGTAAGTTTTTTTCATTAAAATAGATTCGCAATTAATAGGATGGAGGATTCTACGATAGTACGATGTATCAGTTAATCATACCTTATTTTACTTAATACCGTCTGTCCTCTAACCATATGTCATATGTGAAAGCCATTCAGAGGTAACATGATGAAATAATAATAAAATCTTGCGAGAAGGTAAAGAAACACCTTTTTAGTAGAGAATAATAAAAAAAAAATCCTGGGTTTCGAAAACCAATGAAAAGTCTTCGAGTAGTATCACTGATAGGGACATAGGGGGTAAAGACTGAGCGTGTAAGAGAAATGAACAAAAAAATGCTGTTGCTTAATATTGAAATCGAAATCTCATATTCCCATGCAAAACCGTTTCTCTTTGCGGGGGAGAAATAATAATGTGATATTCTTCGAATCATATTAGTGACATCGAATGATTACAATTACAATAAAAAGTTATAACCACCATATAATCTTTCATCACGCGTCTGCTTAAACCGTGATAAATATATTATACACATAATAATAATCATTGCACTAATTTATCTAATGTCATAAGATCAATGACATCGAGCAGACACGTTGTCCCCTTTTTAATCGCTTGTGTTATCACTCAAACTAAAAGAATGTCCCAGGAAAAAAGCAAATAAAGAGGGAGGGTCGAAGAATAATGATTTAATTAACATGCATAAAAAGAGGAACAAATAGTAAAGTGGATTAAGGTATCAATTTCGTCTCCATTACACCAAACATTTTTGATTAAGTCCCAAGACTCGGCGCCGTTATCTTGGCGCCATTCACGCTTCCCTCTTATCTTTTAATTTGTCTCCACTTTTAAATTCACAATCCCTTTGAACCCTAAACTAATTTAACTACAAACTACCTAACTATACGCCTAAATCAACATATGAACACATTATCTCACTACTATATCCAATTATCCTCATCCACAATGGAAAGTCAAAAGTAACAATATAAAATTTACTAAGCAGTAAGTAACACATTAAACTAAATACAATTTAAACATGTGATCTAATAATTTCTCAATAAATAATGTTTTACAAATAGCCTGTTCATAAATGAAGTAAAACTTCAGTCTTTTTCTGAATTTTTTGTTTATAATAAAATGACAATTATTGGAATGTGTTTGGTAATATAAGATCGCGTAGCTTATTACTAACTCCTACAATAAGATTTTTTTTTTTTTTTTTTTGAACTTTTCCTACAACAAGATTTGATTTCAGAAAAACGCAATACTGTACATATATCAACTTTTCAAGCAGTTTACGAATGCGTTATATCACATAATCCCACTTTTGCATTTGGCTTTTTGACCATCACAGTGTATGTTTAAGCAGACGCAAAGTCGTTACGTGCGTTTTTATTTCCTTCATTGATGACTTTCTTGCTTCCCAATGCCCACCAATGGCAAACCTAGTTTTTATTCCATTTTTCGATTGTTCTTTATGATAAAATATAGTCTATTTTTCAACATTTCATGAAAAGATTTAACAAAGGTAAAGAGTATCAATAGAAAGAAAAAGAAAAAGGGGATTTGGTCGTATAAATTAAGGTAAAGATAAACCAGAAAATAGAATTATAAAAAAAAATTAGATTGGAGAAATTAAGGTTAATTAAGGTTACTTTGTCCCAAAAAGCCATATTTATCGCTTCCATCAGCGCCGGATCAATCTCTCTCTCCTATCTCTGCATCTCTCTCTCTCTCCCTTTCTGTGTATATATATGTGGACCTTCATATCATAGACTCGTACCTCAAAACTCAAAAGTAAATAACTTCTCCGTCTTTGGAAAATGACTTGTCCTTTCTTCATCCTTTTCCTTTTCTCGACTCTTCTCATGGGAAATGTTGATGCCAACCCAAATTACAAAGAAGCTCTCTCCAAGTCATTGCTCTTCTTCCAAGGTCAGCGATCCGGTCGCCTCCCTAGAGACCAACAAGTCTCCTGGAGGGCTAGCTCCGGCCTTTCCGATGGCTCCTCCGCTCATGTACACCCTTAAACCATGAAACCTGTACTAGACAATTATCTTTCTCAGTAACATTGATAACTAATCAAGCTGGAGAACGTTAAATGAATTTGCAGGTGGACTTAACCGGTGGGTACTACGACGCAGGAGACAACATCAAGTTCAATTTCCCAATGGCGTATACCACCACAATGCTCTCATGGAGCGCACTCGAGTACGGTAAGCGGATGGGTCCTGAACTGCAAAACGCACGTGTGAACATCCGTTGGGCAACGGATTATCTGCTGAAATGTGCTACAGCCACTCCGGGCAAGCTTTACGTCGGGGTAGGAGATCCTTACGTCGATCACAAATGCTGGGAACGGCCTGAAGACATGGACACGCCTCGTACAGTCTACTCTGTATCCCCTTCTAACCCCGGTTCTGATGTCGCAGCTGAAACCGCAGCAGCTCTGGCTGCAGCTTCTATGGTTTTCAGAAAAGCTGATTCTAAGTACTCGCGTTTGCTGCTGGCAACAGCTAAGAATGTGATGCAGTTCGCCATTCAGTACAGGGGAGCTTACAGTGATTCCCTTTCTTCATCCGTCTGTCCTTTCTACTGCTCCTACTCTGGTTACAAGGTCTGATTTCATCTCTTTCCCGAGAGACAAATCTCAATGAATCATTGCAACTAAACAACTCTTATACCACTACGTCGGATCCTCATTTTAAAATGTTGATTTATGATGGCAGGACGAGCTGATGTGGGGTGCGGCGTGGTTGTTGAGAGCAACCAATAACCCTTATTACGAAAACTTGATAAAATCTCTAGGAGGTGGAGATCAGCCTGATATCTTCAGCTGGGACAATAAATATGCTGGTGCCTATGTTCTTCTTTCACGGGTGTGTCTCGCTGCTAAAAAAAAAAGTCACAGAGCATAGCTTAGCATCTCACTATTAGACTCACTGATTCACAACGAAATCTGTTAACTTTTGGCAGCGAGCATTACTTAACAAAGACAGCAACTTTGAACCATACAAGCAAGCAGCTGAGAATTTCATGTGCAAGATCCTACCGAACTCTCCTTCCTCCTCTACACAATACACTCAAGGTGACTTAACACACGTTCTTCAATAAGAATCGATTTGAATTTTTTTTCCCTAAGCATCTAAAAACATGATTAACGATGACCCATCTCTTCATGATTACCAATTATAGGAGGATTAATGTACAAGTTACCTCAGAGCAACCTTCAATACGTAACCGCCATAACATTCTTGCTCACGACCTACGCCAAGTACATGAAAGCCACGCGACACACGTTCAGCTGCGGAAACTCAGTTATCGTCCCCGACGCCTTGATAAGCGTATCGAAGCGACAAGTGGATTACATACTCGGAGAGAACCCAATCAAAATGTCGTACATGGTTGGATTCGGACCCAATTTCCCCAAGAGAATCCACCACAGAGCAGCGTCTCTTCCTTCCCACGCACTTCATTCCCGATCCTTAGGCTGCAACGGCGGATTCCAATCCTTCTACACTCAGAACCCTAACCCGAACGTTCTCACAGGAGCAATCGTAGGAGGGCCAAATCAGAACGATGGGTATCCAGATCAGAGAGACGATTACAGTCACTCGGAACCGGCTACTTACATCAACGCCGCCTTCGTCGGACCTTTGGCATACTTCGCCGCCGGTAGATCGGCTTGAAATTAAATCCCTTTTTTTGTTCTGTTTTGGAAAAATGGTTAGTTTAGATCCGTTGGCCCAAGCCGAACGTGAAAATCAGGAAAGGACAAGTAATTCAAATGTAAACTCTTAATGGGCTAAAAGACCCAATATTAATGGACCCGGCATCATTATTACTTGTGGTAAGATTATGGGTTTGAAATATTTACAAACCTTGGGCGTTATGTCTATGCTCCATTAAAATAGTTAAAAAGTTTTCTGGTTATATAATTAAAAATGACTATAATGTAACAAAAAAGACTACAGTGTAAAATATTCCTCGTGGTCTTAAGTTTATTATGGGTTTGAACAATATTTGTAAACTCTAGTGGTAATAGCTAACTAGCTAAGCTCCACGTAATTAGTTACTATTAAAGAAGACTTGAAAGTTTGATCAAAAAAAAAAAAAAAGACTATAAATAAAAAAGGACTATAATGTAAAAAGACTAAAATGTTAGAGGTCGGCCAAGACGAGGTCGACGCAGAAGAATGGTGGAGGAGAAGGGAGCAATCCAAGCTGGCTCTGTTAACGCCACGTAGTTCATCAATCATTAGTCAGTCTCATGGGACCCACCTCCGAAATTCCGACCGGAGAATATCACTAGTTTCTTGTTTTTGTAAATTATTTTTGGTTTAGTTATTGAATTAGGGACTAACCTAAGTCATAATTAAACAATTTAACAGGATCTGAAATGGTTTTAACTTTTAACTTGAAAGAGTTTTCGCAAGGCAAATGATTACTTTTCTTCGTAGGAAGAAAGTGAAGTGAATGGGGAAACATGGGACATAATAATTTGATTTTCTCGAGGCGATAGATAATTAAGTTGTATACGATCCGGCCAATGGTGTAGCGGCTACGAGTTGTCATGACTATTACATCCGTGTCCACCGTGCTATATGGTTAATGATTTTAATTCACATCTGGGTAGATCCAAAAAAATAAAAATAAAGATTCCAGCAACTTCAAATTATTTAAAATAATATAAGCAATCAAATCATTTTATAAAAAAACTGTTCATGCATGGGTGGATCTTATACAGATTTGAAATATCGGAAATCCAAAAAATATCGGAGACGAAAACGTAAAGATTAACTAGATAAGGACGTTTATTCTTATTTTTTCAAACTTTTAAAAAATCCTGTTTACAGCTAAGCACATAATTTGATTAGAAGGTAAGGTAACTATATTAGAGGGTAAATTACAAAGTAAAAAGAAAGACATTAATTGCAAATTCAAAAAATGTGGACCGGTACCAGCTTATATACATTGTTCCCAAGTCTTTCTATACCCATCCTCTCTCTCTCTCTCTCTATCTCTCTGTCCATTGTCTTCGCGGATCAGTGCTTGTCGACTCTACAGATTCCGCGGGTTTTCGTTTTGAAAGTCTCCATTTTGACTCTTCTCCTTTCCTTTTAATCTGACCACAACGGTTAAAAAAAACCTGGTGTAATTTGTATTCGAGTTCTATAAATGCCCGTGAAAAAAGTGGCAAGAGATTGAGGTGGGTTTCGTCGATTGTGATGCAGAGACGAGGTAGATCGCCGGAAATTTATCGACCGGGATTTAAACGATCGGAAACCCATCGGAGACGGCGGCGTTGAAAAGGGTTTGTTCTGAAGAAGCTTTCCGAGTCTACCTTCGTTTTGTCTTCTTCAATCTGCGAGCGAATAAAAAGCGCGTTTCTTTCACCGATTCTCTCTTTTAGGTAATTTCTTACTCCGACTACTTTCCAGTCAATTTTGTTTGTCGTCTTCTTGAATTTCGTATCCGCAAATGGATCTGGAAATCGACAATTGTCGTCTTCTCCCTCAAGCGCGTGTTTTTATTTTCTGGGTCGTGCTCTTTCCTAAATTCTCTTTTCTTCTTCTCTGTCAATTTAGCTTCTGGAATTCATATGGGTATTGTCGTTGCTTGAATCTATTAATCTCTATTTGGCTGGTTTAGTTGTAGAACTCCTTTTACTTGTGTATCTGATATGCATCGCTAATCACAGGTTTGCTCTATCCATTTTAGGTTCTTTGGTCATCTGATTCTTGACTGGATGTGAAATGCAAAGATCACGGAGAGCTCTTCTGGTTAGAAGAAGAGTTTCTGAGAATACTTCTAATGGAAGGAATCGCCTCTACAAAGTTTCATTGTCTCTGGTTTTTCTCATATGGGGCCTTTTTTTCTTATCTGCACTGTGGTTCAGCCATGGAGATGGTGACAAAGGTAACCATTAAATTCCTTATTTGGATGGAATTCGAAACATATATCATGAAAAAACGCTAAAAAAAACTGAGCTTTGTGAGTATCAACGATCATCAAATTTGATGGTAACATCTGCTTTCAGGGCAATGACAATCATGAATGTGTATATACTTACTATTGCTTTTGTTTCCCTTATTGTAACTGTATTAAAAGCTTAATCTTGCGCATTTTCAGGGAGGTCTTTAGTCGATTCGGTAGAAAAAGGTGATCCAGATGATGTTAGAGCAGATGAGACAGCTCAACCTGTTGATGCACCATCACTAGAGTCAGCCTTTGTTCAATCTACTCCGGATGTTGATAGAGCCGCAGCCAAAGAAATCAAAGACACAGAAATCACATCGAAGCAAATAGAAGTCGATATCACATTTGCAGGAAATGTTACAGAAAGCAAAGACAACGAGTTTGTGAAGCAAAGTGAGATGATTGATAGTAACACAGGTCCAGGGAATGATACGGAGACCACTGCTTCAAAGCTTGATCAGCTATCTCGTGCTGTTCCTCTTGGCCTCGATGAGTTCAAGAGCAGAGTGTCCAATACTAGAGACAAATCTCTGTCAGGTCAAGTCAGCGGCGTGATTCACAGGATGGAGCCTGGTGGGAAAGAGTACAACTATGCAGCCGCTTCAAAAGGCGCAAAGGTCTTGTCTTCTAACAAGGAAGCAAAAGGAGCTACAAGCATCATAAGCCGGGACAAAGACAAGTACCTCCGAAACCCGTGTTCTACCGATGGGAAGTTCGTTGTCATAGAACTTTCAGAAGAAACGTTGGTGAACACAATCAAGATTGCAAATTTCGAGCATTACTCTTCCAATCTGAAGGATTTTGAGATTCTGGGAACCTTGGTTTATCCGACTGGTACCTGGGTTCATCTGGGGAACTTGACGGCTTTGAACATGAAGAATGAACAGAACTTTACTCTCGCGGATCCCCAATGGGTGAGATATCTTAAGCTCAATTTCCTAAGCCATTACGGTTCAGAATTCTACTGCACGTTGAGTTTACTAGAAGTCTACGGAGTTGACGCTGTGGAACGAATGCTGGAGGATTTGATATCTATCCAAGACAAAAACATATTGAGACCTCAAGAAGGAGACACCGAGCAGAAAGAGAAGAAGCCATTACAAGCGACAGAGTTCTCTGAAAGCGATGAAGACGGGAGCAGACAGAAGGAGAAGGAACAAGAAACCTCGCCAGAGACTGCTGTTGTGAAAGCTGAAACATCAACTGAGAGGAAAAAGCTGCCAGATCCGGTGGAAGAGATGAAACATCATCAACCAGGAAGCAGAATGCCAGGGGACACGGTGCTTAAGATACTGATGCAGAAGATACGGTCACTGGACTTGAGCTTATCAGTGCTTGAGAGTTACTTGGAGGAACTGAGCTCGAGATACGGGAAGATATTCAAGGAGATGGATCTGGAGGCGAGCAAGAGAGAGAAGGAGGCGGCTACTATGAGACTGGAGGTAGAGGGAATGAAGGAGAGGCAAGAGAAGATGAAGGAGGAGGCAATGGAAATGAGAGAGTGGCGAATGAAAGTGGAGACAGAGCTTGAGAAGGCCGAGAATGAGAAGGAGAAAGTGAAGGAGAGGTTGGAGCAAGTTTTGGAAAGATTGGAGTGGATGGAGAAGAAAGGTGTGGCTGTGTTCACCATCTGTGTTGGCTTTGGGGCTATCGCGGTTGTAGCTGTGGTTCTTGGGAAGGGGACAGGTCGAGCAGAGAAGCAAAGCGGCTTGGCTTGGCTTTTGTTATTGATAAGCTCAACATTCGTTATGTTCGTTTTGTCTCTTTGATGAGAAGAGTTCTCTCAGTTTTGGTCTCTCTCTTTGTTTTTTTACTGTAGAGGTTAGAGTCTTTTATACAGAATAAACCGATTAGAAAATGAGTTTTGCTGTGCGGTGCGGTGCCTAATGAGTTTCGTAATCCAAGTAGAAGAGTTTTGTTGTAGCCCAAGATTGTAGTTCAATCAAAGATCACTTTTGATTGTAGTTACTAATGGTTCTGTTATACACTAATCTGATGTTGGTGAAAAACGCAAGTCCATGGATTCCGAAGATTTGTTGTACCAGCTATACCATTAGTAACTTCGACCGGTTTGCTAATTGTAATGGTAGAGATTCCCTTGTAGCCGAACATTCCGGTTGAATAGACGATCAAATCTGTTGTGCCTGATATGCCGGTTCAATCAATACAATTACAGATTTTGTGGTTTTCTCATACCAATTTGAATTTTAGGAAGTAACCCAGTGAAAACCGTCAGAGCGTGATTGGAGGTTTTTATTTTATCTTGGAACCGTTTAGGTGTACCGGTTATAGTGCAAGAGTCACGTGGCAGGCTAAGCCAGAAAAGGGAACCGAGGGAAGAAAAAAGGTTTAGGAGAGAGACGGGCACTGGTCAGGTTTGGTGCTAAAGCGACACGCAGGCGAACAAAATGTTCAAGAAGGCGGTGGAAGCCAAGTCTCACCAGCGTCTCTCCGGCGCCGACCGGAAGAAACTCCGGCGCACCGTCCAAAATAGGTTTTCCCTCCTCACCGATGAGCTTCTCGACGCTATTCTTCCTCCGAAGGTTTTGATTCCTCGTTTTTTTTTTAACTCGTGTTGCCTGGAGATAAATCGAATAGATTACTCTGGGCTTTTGTTCTTCTTCTGTCATCTGATTGATTGTCTATTAGATTCCATCGGGTTTTGCTATGGTTTGATGCGGTACTCTCTTGCTTACTTTGGCATTTTGTGTCTTGTGTAGGTCGAGATAACTGTTTCCAAGTTTCAGAATCGGGTCCTTGTCTATAGCATTGAAGGTGGATGTCCTATGTTTTTTGATATCGATGGAAGAGGGAATGAGATATTTCCAACAGGTTTGTAGACACTGAATGATTCAAGCGCATTGCCATATGAGTGGGATTGTTAGTTCTGATTAAGATAAATCCATTCTGATTTTCTTCTTTGTTTTTGTTTCCTTCTCCTGATGCAGTTTTTGCTCTCTGGGAGGCTCCTGAAATGTTACCTTCCTTTATGTTGAAAGGAGGCGAGGTTTCACGGTATGTACTAGGCGGTGCAGATTTGATGTTCCCTGGTATTTTGATCCCCGCCGAAGGTTTTCCTTCTTTCTCAGCTGGAGAAATATGGGCCGTTAAAGTTCCTGGGAATATGGCACCTATTGCGGTAAGTCTCTTTATATTTGCTAACCGGTGAAACCTTCTTAACGAACATTAAGTCTGCGTCTTGAGTTACATGGTGGTTATGCATGTTTTTGAAGGTTGGGTTTACCACAATGAGTAGTGGAGAAGCCCTTAAAGCAGGTTTGCGCGGGAAGGCTTTACGGATAACTCATTATTATCGTGACTTCCTCTGGTACATGAAATGCTGGCAACAGTTTTTCTTCTTCCGTTTCTTTTTATTATCTTCGGAGGTAATCAGCCTCTTACATTGCTAAAGTTTTGTTTCACAGGGAGTCAGCTGAGGGACACTATGTTCCGAACGCTGGTTTTATGGAGGATGTTGTCATGGAGGACCCTTCGTACCTTGCTTCTGGTTCAGGTGAAGAAATTTCAGACGCTTCAGCTGGTCCTCAGTTTAGTACAGGAAATGAAGAAGATGAATCTGCTGATGTGAACAATCTTGGGCCTTCAACCTCAGTTACGGATGCTAAGAATGGTTCTGAAGATCATATGGTTGGGAGCATGAATGAGCTTAACTTAGCAGACGGCGTTACTGCTAATGAAGCTAATACCGAGAAGCAGAATACTCTCTCCCCTGAAGAGGTTGATGCCCTTCTTGACCAATGCCTTTTGCAAGCATTGCATACAACACTCAAGGAGAAGGACCTTCCCATCCCAGGAAGCACTCTATGGTAAGAATGCCATTCAGATACTTGAGTTACTTTGAAAGCCGACTATATTCTGGTATTTGGTTGGTGTCTTACCTCCTGATGTATGCAATCCTGCTTTACCTTGTTGTTGTGATTGGGTTGTTTTATTACGCATTTTCCTTCTCCTTACCAAGTTTGGCTTACATAGGTTTTTTCTGTGAGTGGTGCAGGGCGAATCATGTATTACCTTGTAGGCCTTCGGGGATCACACTTGACATTAAGAAGTCCTCCCATAAAAAGCTGTCAAAGTGGCTGCAATCTAAGGCGTCTGGAGGAATGGTTAGTGATCTTTCTACTTCCCCTTGTTACAGTATTTTTCTTGCTCGATGTTATAGAATAGGAGTGTGCGTTGTGCGTAGATGTTTCACTGCACATACCAACTGGTTTATCAATTTATGGAAATCTGTATCTTATAAGGAGTTAGTAGCACTCATTAGTACTTTTACATTTAGCCTGATATCAAGCAGATTTACTTTGGTGATTGGTATGTACACTCATTCTGGTCGTTTTAAACACATGCACAGATTTCTGTGAAAGAAGACAAGCATAAGAAGGAGATTGTGTTGATTTCGGTGAACCGTAGGCACCCAGATTACTCATCCTTCAAGCCAGAGAAGAAGAAAGCGGAAATCTCTGAGTCCTCTGGAGACCGACCCACAGCACAAGCTCAGTCAGAGAAAATGCTTGAAATCATCGAGGTCTATAAACCAAGCATACACAACAGTGCAATATTTGCATCAGTTGGGGAAGACAAAGGAAGGCTATACACAGCTTCAGAAGCCTCTGATGTTGTGTTCAGATACATCGAGAAGGAAAATCTGGTGAAGCCAACAAACAAGTCAATGGTGGTGTTGGATCCGATATTATGTGACGCGTTGTTCAAAGGAGCTATTAAGAAAGGATCAGCATACCCGTCAGAGATTCACAAAAAGGATGTTGGACCGACGCTTATAGGGAGGATGCAGCCTAATCACCTAGTCATGAGAGGCGGTGAACCCGTGGTTCGTAAAGGAGCTATAAAGCCGGTTCAGATAATGACGGAACGAAGACAAGGTAACAAAAAAGTGACCAAGGTCTCAGGGATAGAGACATTCTTGATCGACCCAGACTCGTTTGGATCAGAACTGCAGAAGAAGTTTGCTTGCAGCACTTCAGTTGGAGAACTTCCAGGTACGATTATATAATCTTTTTCTTTTGTTTATCTCATTCGTGCAAGTGAATAACTATTTGAGAGACTGTTTTGTGTTGTGCTGTGTTATTTGCAGGTAAGAAAGGGTACGAGGTTCTGATTCAGGGAGGTGTGATTGATGATGTTGCGAGATATATGGTGGAACACTATGGTGTTCCAAAGAGATGCATTGAAGTTCTTGATAAGACTAGGAAATGATTTCATTTGCTACATTGTGTCCTAACCTTCTAAAATCTATTTTCTGGTTTTCTTATTTTAATGATATGTAACAAATGAGGATAAAAGGTTTTGTACTTTATTAATGCAAACTACTCGTCATTTGTGAAAATAAAGGAAATGGTAAGTGATAATTTGTAGTTTTCATATGAGTTCGTAGTAAAAGGTTCATATGTTTTAAAATCTGTTTCAGTGTTAGTTGTTCATTTTTGTTAATTTGCCAAGCGATAAGTTGATGCCACAGATATAGATTGATTATCAAAAAACAGGTGATTGGTGAACTTGTTTTCAATCGGCATTAAACGTCTTCATTAGCTCCTAAGAACAACCCAATAGTAACACCATAGTCTGGTGTCTTAATGATAAAATAATAATATTTTATGTATTTTTTGGATATAAAACATTTTGTTAAAATTTGTTGTTTTTGAGTTTACTTTGAATGGAAACACTTTGGATGGGTGTTTTAAAAACCAAATATTTTTTTTAAAAAAATTTCAGTAAAAATATAATATATTGAAACATAATACATTTTCAAAAATATAACGAATTTTCTTCGCGATTTCGCATCTTCAGTAAAATAATCGTTCCATAACTTGATGTGACCTTCAAGATTTCTTTCAATATATGCTCATTTTTTCTTTGATTTTGTTGGTTTTTGACAAATAGCAATGAGCTTTTCGAATGTATTCTCGAAAGTTTGATCAAATTTTTCATCGAAAGCTAAGAACAGGTGTTTTAATTTAGATATGTTCAAAACAATTAATTTAATCACTTTTATTGTTAAGAACTTTGTATAAGACACTCAAGTGTCGGGTTGGGTTGGTCTAACCTCTCTTGTCTTCAGCTTCTAAACAAAATGGGCTTTTAGGTGATCTAATAAAAATGGGCTTGATCCTTATTCATGAACCCATGTCCGGGATCTATCGATGTTCTTCATCACCTGATCACACAGCGGACAGTCAGGGGATCTACAGAACATTATTGCTCGAAACTCACTCATGTCTAATCGCAAGTGGGGAGACTTAGTGACGTTGCATTGCACCGAACAATATAAATTAAAAAAAGCTTTAATATAAGCGAAGCCACCTTTTGCTCTCACCAACCACAAAGCTTATTTGACAGAGGCAGTGCCGCTTTCAACTGCTGCACACAAACAAAGAAAGAAACAGGAAAGAGATAGACGATGGCGTTGGCTCTTCGCAGACTCTCCTCTTCCGTTAAGAAGCCGATCTCGCTTGTTTCCTCTAATGGCGGTTCCCTCCGTTTTATGGTTATTCTTATTCACGCCTTTATCTTCTCAATCCCCATTTGTTCTTGTATGATTCTGATCCGTTTTCATGTTTTTTTTTTAATGCTCAGTCGTCTTTGCCAACCTCGGCTATGGCGGACTCGGAGAGATCTCGTTCCAGTGTAAAATATCATTGTTTTGCTTTATATATATATATACGTTGATGGCAATTGGATCAGATGCGTCATAGAACAATCAACAACGTCTCATTTCTTAGTTTTACGTTTTATTTATCAGTGGATAAAGCAACTGAATGCACCCCTGGAAGAAATCGATCCCGAAATCGCAGATATTATCGAACTCGAGAAAGCTAGGCAATGGAAGGTATTGATCAAATTCACATGAAATGAAAGCTATTAATCTGGATTCTTTTGGGAAGTTTGTCTGTTTCATTCGTTAGTAGAATTCAAAAAAGGAATTCAAATCTGGAAACTTTATATTGATTTGAAATCTGGATGTCAGGGATTTGAGCTTATACCGTCAGAGAATTTCACATCTGCCTCGGTGATGGAAGCTGTTGGTTCTGTTATGACGAACAAGTATAGTGAAGGTTACCCTGGAGCTAGATACTATGGAGGAAATGAGTATGGGAACATTTGTCTTTCTTATGCTTACAACGGCATTTTTTGTTTTCTTTATTAGACTTCTTGCACGTTGTTGTTAGTATCCGATGCTCAAGATTATTTGCATCTTGTCAACTAGGTACATTGACATGGCCGAGTCTTTATGTCAAAAACGCGCACTAGAAGCTTTTCACTTAGATCCTTCGAAATGGGGAGGTACGAGTTTTATGCAGATGACATGCTTTTGTTTATAGCGAATCTTTGACATTTAACTTAGCCGTTAATAGACACATCTTACTAGAAACTAAACTTTTCTAATAGCCACACTTATGACATGAGCTACTCCTTTTTGTAGTCAATGTGCAGTCTTTATCAGGATCACCAGCTAATTTCCAAGTTTACACCGCACTACTGAAGCCTCATGAAAGAATCATGGCACTTGACTTACCTCATGGTGGACATCTTTCTCATGGTTATCAGGTACCTCGAATATAATCTCTATAGCATGGCCATTTTTCGGCTTCTCTTCTCATCTCCATGTGGAATTGATAATGTATCTTTTTCCCTTTTCCTTTTAATTGCTCCTGTGCAGACTGACACGAAAAAAATATCTGCTGTATCCATCTTTTTTGAGACAATGCCATACAGATTGGATGAGAACACTGGTTACATTGATTATGATCAGGTTGGGTAGTTAATAGCCGAGCTTAGCTTAATCCTTAAACATGTTATCTTTACCAAATATACCATTGAGATACATGTTGGTAATAATTGTTCTCAGCTAGAAAAAAGTGCCGTGCTTTTCAGACCCAAACTTATTGTTGCGGGTGCAAGTGCTTATGCTCGTCTATATGACTATGCACGTATTCGTAAGGTAAAACATTGTCTCAACTCTTTTGTGTGAAGTATCATTACCAAAGTTGCATGGTAAATAAATGTGGATTGCACTTTTCAAAATTATGCATTACAATTTTGCAGGTCTGTGACAAGCAAAAGGCGGTTATGCTGGCTGATATGGCTCATATTAGTGGGTTGGTCGCTGCTGGCGTTATTCCTTCTCCTTTTGAGTATGCAGATGTTGTTACAACTACAACTCACAAATCGCTTCGCGGTCCCAGAGGGGCTATGATATTCTTTAGGAAGGGGTTGAAAGAGATTAACAAACAAGGGAAAGAGGTGAAATTTCAAGCCATATTGTATAAAATGAATTTGTAAAGAACCTGTAGGTGCTGACTAATATTTGTGGTATTTGATCATATGTCGGTTGTATCTCTACATGGCAGGTCATGTATGACTATGAGGACAGAATTAACGCAGCTGTCTTTCCTGGACTGCAAGGCGGTCCACATAATCACACTATAACAGGTCTAGCAGTTGCTCTGAAGCAGGTTCGGTCATGAAACTTTTTTTCTTTTTTGGTGAAATTATGTTCTATTTTCTAAGGTCTATCGAGGATTTTCTTGTTCTTGTTCATGATGTTTTTTTGACTTGTCGATTTACTCTAGTACAGGTGAAAACACCCGAGTATAAGGACTACCAGGATCAAGTTCTTCGTAACTGCTCAAAGTTTGCTGAGGTGAGATGTGTTTGCAGATTTTCGTATTCTTAGTTGAGTAATTAGTTGATATGCCTCAAATATCCTGCCATGTTTGGAACACCTGAGTATAAGCCTAATGTAATCATCTCACTTTTTGTTTGTAAATTGCAGTCTTTGCTAGCGAAAGGATATGACTTGGTGTCTGGAGGCACTGATAATCATTTAGTTTTGGTGAATTTGAAAAATAAGGTACTTGTCATTCTATCTTTTTTATTGCACGAACCCTTTGATGTCTAGACGGAAATGTTTGCCGAGTTTGCATAAGCAAGTGCTGAGTCTCATCGGTTTTAGAGATGATAGCTTAAGTCATGAAAATTGATTTTTGTATGATAAACTAAAAGAGTGATGGTTTCTTGCTTCTCATATCTATTGTGTGATTTCATTTTTTTTTTTGTACTAACGATATGCTAACCATATGTAGCAAATCAAGTTGAAATGTTTTTTGTATTTGTACTGTGAACCTCACTAAGCAGTGCGTATGATATTGGAAATTGGGGTTTTGCAGGGAATAGATGGATCAAGAGTGGAAAAAGTATTAGAGTCAGTACATATTGCAGCAAACAAGAATACTGTTCCGGGTGATGTTTCCGCCATGGTTCCAGGTGGCATCCGTATGGGTAAGGCTCTTAAAGGAACACTGAAACAAGTAATGTGTTGGAGAAAGACACTTGCTACTTTTGAACAAAAATGAGGTCAATTCTATTGTAGCTAGTGATCATAGAGACCTGGTGATCACAGGTAAAAAAAGATTCCGATATGTTCTTGTGATTATGGTATGGTTACAGGAACACCAGCTCTCACATCAAGAGGATTCATTGAGGAAGATTTTGCAAAAGTGGCAGAGTATTTTGATTTAGCCGTCAAGTTGGCCTTGAAGATCAAGGCAGAGTCTCAAGGTATATTAAAAAGTCAGTTCGGTTGATGCTTTTTTGGTGTCATGCTTTCTCAAAAAATGGGGGTCATATTATATTGCAGGAACAAAATTGAAGGACTTTGTAGCAACAATGCAATCAAATGAGAAATTACAGTCAGAGATGGCAAAGCTGCGGGAGATGGTTGAAGAATATGCTAAGCAATTCCCAACAATTGGGTTCGAAAAAGAGACGATGAGATACAAAGAGTAAAATAGTTTCCATCAAAACTCAAAAGCGAGACGACACGACACGTTTCCACATTCTCTGATGCTTGAGGTAGCAAATGTGCCAAAGAGATATACAATGAAGCTCTTGATAAGGCTGGCTATGAAAGTATTTCTTCATTTGCTACCTCTTATTTTCTTTTATTGTTTCCTAAACTTATTTCAATTTCAAAATTTGACATTTGTTATATATGTTGCGGTTACGTTTCGTTTACTTGTTCGAAACTTAAATTGCAATCCGAAATAATGTCGATGATAATTTTTTTGTTTGCATTTTTGTTTCAGTTCGTTCGATCTATATATCAGTTTACTCAGTTACCAAAAATGACGGTACTAAAATTTTATGAAAAATGTTGAGCGACTATGAAAAGAAAACACCCTATAATATGAGCGATTAAAGCAGAGCATCTAAAGAAATCTTACATTACAGCAAAAAAAATTATTGGTAATAATTAGTAGGTTGCATTGTATCACAAGTTAAAAACACCAAAGAGCTTCATCTTCTTCTATCAGTCTTCGTCGGAGAAGGTAATCTTCTTACCGCAGAAGACCAACTGTTTCTCCAGATCCGGTGTGTTCTCCAAACCAAAGCCTTCTCGTCGAAGGTTGTCTTCGTGCCTGGAATATAACAAAAACCCTCGTCATTTCTCCCATGTATACCAAAAACTTCATCCAAAATGTGCTCTTGATAACAAAACCCAAAAGGTAAATAGTTGAATCCCTTACCAAAGCTTCTCTGCAAGTTTGTGCCTAATTAACAAAAAAATAATAGCGTTAATCTTCTTCGGTTATGAGATCAAAACTATAGCAATAAGTTAGAGAAACAAATATCCATATGGAAAATCAATTTACTTGGGTCGGAAAGGGTATGGAGCTATCTCAGCCATGTTAACATACATCGCAGCACCATTCTTCTCTTGCACCGCCTACAGTACAAAATATTGAATCAGCGATCCTACTTTCAGATAACTAATTGTATAATTTTCATCATAAGTATACACTACTTTTCAAATGACTACTAAACATACTTTTCATCATTACTATAAAGTGCTCTCACCTTCTTTGCTTCGTCAGTAGAAGCAAACTCAACATAGCCACAGCCCAAACGCTCACCCCTGTCGTCTACAATAAGTCGAACACTAACAACTTTTCCAAAAAGTTTGAAAATGTTGATGCTGTAAAAGTAGAGGAAAAAATATCAGTCATGAAAAACTTGCTCCAAACACGAAAGAGGAAATTAAAGGTGCTTCTTACAAATTTGATATGTCACAACGAGTGTTTTCATTCATAGAGATTTTGGCAACAAAGACCGTCTTATTTCTTACGGCAACTTCCTGAATTTAACACCCAAGTGTGTTAGCACGACTCTAAGGAGAAAGGGACTTGAATTGCATAACAACAAAAAGTAGATTCATGCCAAGAATAAGTCATCTTCGACTTTGTGGCAATTATCAAACGCTAAGCGTTTCTTCAGAGCCTGACATATTTTGAAGATAATAAGAAGAGGATACCTCACTAAAATCGGGAGTTTCGTCAAGTCCTTCCACTGCCGCATCTTCTTCTATCAGAAGGCTTTCCCGTCGAAGGTAGTCTTCGTACCTGTAATATCAAAAACCCTTGTATACCAAAAACTTCACCCAATGTGCTCTTGATAACAAAACTCTAAATACAAATAGTTAAATCCCTTACCAAACCTTGTGATCTATGCAAAACCTAATTAACAAATAATAATAGCGTTAGTCTTTTGTAATAGCATCAAAACTCTTGCAATAAGTTACAGCCAAGTGTTACATAAACAAATCTCCAGAACATGGAAAATCAATTTACATGGGTCGTGGAGGGTATGGATCTGTCTCAACAACATCAAGAAAAATCTGGCAATCGTGCAAATATTCACCGTTCTTTGTTCTCAGCGCCTACAATAAAGAAGATTTAATCAGCAATCGTACTTTCAAATAACTACTTGTATGATTTACATAACAAGTATACATTACTTTTCAAATGACTACTAAAATACTTTTCATCATTACTATAAACTACTCTTACCTTCTTTGCTTCGTTAGCAGAAGCAAACTCAACAAAGCCGAAGCCCACATGCTTGGCCTTGGAGTCTACAATAAGTCGAACATGAACAACTTCTCCAACATCTTTGAAGAAACTGATGCTGTAAATTGGAGGGTAAAAATATTAGTTATGGAAAACTTTCTCCAAGAACGAAAGAGGAAATTAAAGGTGGCTACTTACATCGCTGATATTTTAGTTTCGTAAGAGATACTGGTAACATAGAGCGTCTTTTCTCTAACGGCAACTACCTGAATTTAACAGCCAAGTGTGTTAGCACGACTCTAAGGAGAAAATGACTTCAACTGCATATTGCTTCACATATTTGGAAGATAATAAGAAGAGGTATACCTCAACTGAGTCGGGAGTTTTATCTTGTCCTTTCATCAACAAAATCTTATGATCGTGCAAATATTCACCATTCTTATTTTTCAGCGCCTACAGTATAAAAGATTTAATCAGCTATCCTTTCAAATGACTACTTTAATATTTTGTCATCATTACTACAAAACAACTCACCCACTTTGCTTCGTTAGCAGAAGCAAACTCAACAAAGCCATAGCCCACATGCTTACCCTCGTGGTTTACAATAAGTCGAACACTAACAACTTCTGCAACATCTTTGAAGAAATCGATGCTGCAAAAGAGGGTAAAATATCAGTCATGAAAAACTTGTTCCGAGAACGAAAGTGAAAAATTAAGGTGCTTCTTACATATGTGATATTTTAGTTGTTTGGGGAGAAAGATTGGCAACAAAGAGTACTGCCTGAATTTAACAGCCAAGTGTGTTAGCACGACTCTAAGAAGAAAAGGACTTAAATTGCATAACAACAAAAAGCAGTAGCCTCATCTGAAGATTCATCCCCAGAATAAGTCATCTTTCGACTTTGTGGCAATAGTTCTGTTGTGAAGATAATAAGAAGAGGTACCTCAGCAAAATCGGGAGGTGTCTCATCTTCTTCTATCGGAAGGCTTTCTCGTTGAGGGTAGTCTTTGAACCTGGAATATATCAAAAACCCATTGTGATCTCTCCCAATGTGCTATTGATAACAAACTCAAGAGGCAAATAGTTAAAAATCGCTTACCAAACCGTGTGATCTAAGCAGTACCTAATAAACAAAAAATAATAGCTTTAATCTTCTGTAATGGCATCAGAACTCTAGCAATACGTTACAAACATAAATCAATTTACTTGGGTGGAAGGCATCGAGTTCCCTTGTTAGCCACATCAACAAAAATCTGGCGATCGAGCAAATATTCACCATTCTTCCTTTCAAGTGCCTACAGTATAAAAGATTTAACCAGCAATCGTACTTACAAATAACTAGTTGTATAATCTTCATCATAAGTATACACTACTTTTCAAATGACAAGTAAAAATACATTTTTCATCATTACTAGTATAAACTACTCTCACCTTCTTTGCTTCGTCAGCAGAAGCAAACTCAACAAAGACATTGCCCTCATAATTTCTCTTGCGGCTTACAAAACGTCGAACACGAACAACTTGTCCAACATCTTTGAAGAAGTCGATGCTGTCAAAAATGGAGGATACAACATCAGTCATGAAAAACCTTGCTCCGAGAACGAAAGTGGAAATTAAAGGTGGCTACTTACATATCTGATATTTCAGCTTCGTAAGAGAGATTGGCAACATAGACCGTCTTCTTTGGTTCCTGAATTTAACAGCCAAGTGTGTTAGCACGCCACGAAGGAGAAAATGACTTCAATTGGACTTCAAGTGTGTGAGCCTACACAATATTTTGAGGATAATAAAATCGGGAGCTTCATCAAGTCCTTCCACTGTACCTTAACAAAACCAGGAACTTCATCAAGTCCTTCCACCGTCTCCTGTTACATGAGTAGCCCATTGGAACACATTTTGGAGATAATAAGAACAAGATCCTTGATTGAACATATATATACCTTCACTGAGATAGAATATTTAAATTTCCAAAAATTATACCTTCACTGAGATAAAATTAGCCTGATCAGACTTCGTCTCCGACAACTCGACCCTTCCGTTGATCTGCTCTTTCGTTGTCTCTTTCTATTCGGACATTTCCTTATGTTTCTTCAGAATCGGTTTGGTCTCCAAACCATCTTCTGGCTTTCGCTTACCCAATAAATTAGTTGTGACCATGGAGAAGATGAAAACAGCAGCGACGCTTTATTTGCCGGGAAGAGATGAGAGCAGCAGTGCAGCACTATATTATAAATAACCCTCCGAGGAAGAAGGTATTTATAAAACAATAATTTAGTTTGGTTTGGGCTGGGCTGGGCTTTTTTTTTCTTCAGCTAATTGTATAACAATCTCTTTAACCTCTTTTTCTCTTCAGCTAGTTAATGGCGATTTTCGAATGGCGGCGGAGAAGACGGCCGCTCGACGGCGGAGGAACTCGGCGACGTCTTCTCTTCAGGCCATTGTATTCGAGAAAATTCAAGAGGATGCTTCTTTTCGCCGTGGTCTTCTTAGCCGTCTTTCCTCCTCTCTTCTTTCATTTCAAGCTACGTCGAATTCGCCAGATTGTCGCAAGGAAGTGCGATTGGCTTCACCATCCTCCACTCGTCTGTGCACACGGCGGCGATTCTACCCTCGCTTTTCCAAACACTGTATAGACTCCCGATCCCTTTCCCTCTTCTTCCCACTCTTATGGCTCTTCTAAATCTCTCTCTCTACTCTCTCTCTCTCTCTCTCTCTCTCTCTCTCTCTCTCACAGATGGATGCTTACAGTTACGCTATTCGTTCTCGAGTTGATTGCATCGAAGTCGATGTTTCTCGTTCCTCCGACGGTGTTTTGTTCGCTCTCCACAACAGGTTACAGCCTCTTTTCCTTCTCTTCCGTTGTTTCGTTTTTTTTTTCTGTGTTTGGATTCTCATCGGAGATCTTCTTTTGTCGTATGATCACACGCACAGTCAGGGATCTGCAGCGTATTGCTCGTAACTCTTCCGTACAAGTTGGAGATCTGAGTATGAAACAGGTCTCATCATCTCTATTTACCATCTTTTGGGATAGGCTTCGCTTCCATTTTTCTTAGACCTTTGATGATCTTTTTGCAGATCAAAGAACTAGACGTCTCACAAATTGTTAGAGGCACCTTGGGCAATCGTAGGATTCCTACCCTTGAAGATGCTTTAGCGGTAATTAATGCCCTTAACGCCACACTCTTGTTATAACTATCTTCTCTCGTGCTTTGCTTTGTAATTGCTGCTCCGTAACAAGTGCCTGAACCTAACCTTCATCTTCAATCATGTGTCTAGTTGATATCAAATTCAGTCCGGCAAGTGATTCTTGATGCTAAAGTCGGACCGCCAATGTATGAGAAGGGGCTCGCACAAGACATTTTCGCTGTTGTAAGTATTTTTAGCTCTTTGTACAAAGTGCATGAGATCTAGTTTGCCCCTTATCAATCGCATCGTAAAGAGGTTTTGATTTCTTATGAGCTGCAGTAACCATCTCGCTCCTTGTATCTTCGTGTACACACAACTTACACTGCTTATATATAAATACTTGGAAAACAGACTATTGATCGTTGTTGGTGCTTTGCCTTTACTGTTTAATGGTGCTAATATCTGGCTTTGCCTACCTGAATCATCATGTTGTTAGATTGAGAGAGCTTTAGTACAAAGTACAGTAGTACCCGAGATCTAGTTTGTCCCTTATCAAGGTTTGCATCATAAAGAGGTTTTGATTCTTTAAGACATAGCTATCTCTCTCCTTGTATCTTTGTGCACACAGAGCTAGAACTGCTTATATAATTACTTGGAATACAGAGTATGGATCATTGTTGATGCTTTGCTTTTACTTTAATTGATGGTATTTCTGGCTTTGCTTACCTGAATCATCACTTATCTGTTGTTAGATTGAGAGAGCGCAGTGCAAGAATTGCATCGTATGGGCCAAAAGCGACAGTTTGGCGAGGGACATAATCAGACGGGCACCAGATATTCCGGTACGTAGAAAGGGACGTTTTCATGTGAGGATCGGATATGAGAAGTTGGGTCCAGTTTCTTGCTCTTTCATTGTGACTGCACTTTGTTTTTTTTTTGGCAGGTGGGTTACATTGTGATGGTGGATCCTTCGACTGGGGTGAGAAACAACCTGATAAGAATGAAGGGAGCTAAGGTTGTGGGAGTCTATCATCCCTTGATCGATGAAAATTTGGTTAAAGTTGTGCGTCGGTAAGCAATAAATTCCAATGTTTTCAACTGAAAACACACCCACCCATCATTTTCCATGTGTTTATTAACAACATTGCTTAATCCGATGAACAGGATGAACAAAGAGGTTTATGCATGGACTGTGGATGATGCTGATCCAATGAAAAGGATGCTTCACTTGGGTGTGGATGCAGTTGTTACGAGCAATCCAGCTATGTTTCAGGGTCACATGGAAGATCTTAGAACTGAGTGTCTTGAAGAAGGTTTTTCAATACGTACATGAAAAATTTCTGGTTAGAGCAACAGAGAACTGATATTGGAATCACCTTTGATTACACATTTATGCTGTTTCATTTTACCACGAGTTTCTGATTACACAGCACTGAGCCCTTGATACATAGTAAAACATCTAAACAGTAAGCGAAGAAAAAATTTCTTGTCTAAAAAATAAATCGATTAGATTTCAAATTCCTGGAAAAGAAAGAAGAAAGAACCAGCTTCCCTATTCAGAACTTGTAATACAAAAACCAAAATCTAAAAACAAAAACCAAAATCCAAAAACTAAAATCCAAAAACCAAACAAACATTCATCACCTATGACTCGGCTGTTACTTGTTTTAGATTTAGACTCGCATGTCCAGGTAGCAAAACTCTGAACACTGCGTAATGGTGGTTTAAACTCTTTTCCCCTTGAAGTCTATGAACACTCCCGAGACCGCCTGCCGTGGGGTTTGGAAAAGCATAGAATATCCGTTTTATTCTTTGATGCACAAGCGCCATAGCACACCTTATAATATACACAGGAACATAATCACCACTTTATCAGATTCCCACCAAACTTGCTCATGTTACAATCGGGTAATGAATTATGTAGAAACTCACATTGTACAAGGCTCCCATAGGAGGAAAATGTCATAACCAGTGCAGAGGTAAGGCCTTTCCATTGAAGGATCTCTAAGAGCTTCTTCTCTGCTGTCATTTTGGACCTGTATGATGACTCAAGAGTGTAAGAGAGACTACTGCTTTACTAGTCAAAGCATTTGGAGGAACATTTTTAAAATATTGGTTGGAATGAACTTACATCTGGACTGCGGCTGCTTGTTTTCTGCTTTTTAGCTGGAGAATCGATATTTGAGGGCTGAGAATGATCCTGACCTAAACTCTCGGATGAATTGGGAAACAGATATCTATCTCTTGCAGAAGATGATTCAATGGCAACTATGGAAGCATGCCTTAGAGGGTGCCATTGGCTACACTTTTCACTGACATGTGGCTGCAAACTCCATTGCCAGGGATTCAGACAAGCAACAGTAGACAATGAACCATTCAGTTTTTCAAGTATGCCGTTTAAGCATATCTCCGAGCTAGCGTTAGTCACTCTGTCAATACTCTGACAGTGGTTAGATTCCACTCTTTTCTTGAAGGGCATGGTCTCCGTGCTACTCATGTCGCAAGGAGGATATACTTGATCAGTTTCACTAGCTATTATCCGCCTAACTGAAGGATCAACTATCACTGCAGCATTTACAAGCTGAAAAAGTCCATCAAAAGTTTAGCAATTTAGTCGATAAAGAGCCAGCCTTTTCCAAGTAATGAAACCATTGTAAATCTTACTACTAAGAGGAAACAGATTGAGGCAATAAAAGAAAGGAATGGTATGGAAACTATGAAAACAGATGAATAGGAGAGTATGTATACAGAGAGCCTGGTCTCTAAAACTTCATATCAACGTTATGTAGATAATGGGAAGGAGCAAAATACTTACTGGTTTATGACCAGATACTGCCAGATCTATAGCAAGTCTCATGAACTTGCAGATTGATTGTGTGTCCTCCTCACTGAATCCACCAATGCCATCGATATTGCTGTCATTGCCAAATGCAAAAGAAAAACAGTCAGTGAGAGCGCAGCATTATAACCGAAGAAATGTTATTGCTATCAGAATACAGAGAAGAGCAGTAATAGAAATCATCAAGAAGTAGGATTGTTCTAGAAGAACAAAAGATCAAATAAAAAGATAGTGTAGACCCTTTTGGTTACAAAACTGATTCAAGAAATCAGAATCTAACAAAAGACATGGAGCTTACTAGGTTGGAGGATGAAATGAAGTAGGCCATATCTTACATTGTTCTTCCCACTCTTCTTTCGACACCGCAGCATATTTGCATACCTATCAACATAGTTATAACAGAAAGATGTGATTCTACTGAAAAAATATAAGTAAATGAGCAAAAACCTTCTACTCGGATTCTAAATGTACAAAAAGGCGTTGCATAAAATTGTTTGTAAAATGAAAGAAAAAGCAACCCACTTGTGTAATAAAAGGACTCAACTCATAGGGATCAACGAGTTTGTGTACATCAGGTGGCATATCATCTAAATGATCGTTGTGCCCAGGTGCTAGACATAAGATGACAGTCAACTGTGGTTCACCTGTCCAATAAGCTTGTAGTCAAGATTCAAGACCTCATAATCTGATATTTGGTATTTCACTACGCCAACAAAACTAAGAATGGGAGATACCATGATCTGGAAGAACCTTCTTCCGCACCCTTTTAACATGACGAAGATTTTCTAGAGGAAAAGTCTTACATAAATGCCTATCATAGCAACGTCAAAATTCTCTCGTGTTAGTGCGGAGTTGGAAGAAACTGAGCATAATATTACAGCTCTGCAGAGCAGCTGCAAATTTCAATCAATGAACCAGAGTGGAAACAACATGACAAACCTCACTATCGTATTGGCAAACTTGGGTTTGATTACACTCGCATACACCTTCACTGTGAAAAATAACACACATGCATCAAGTTTGTGAAAAAGAAACTAATCCAAAACGAGAGGTCCTCGAGATTGAAGCATACCAGTGGGCTGATGGTCAGGTGACGATGCAGGCTTTTCAGGTATATGGATGATTCTCCATGCATCTGAATCCATAAATGTTTTCCTTAATTCAGCCTGATCTGCAGATAGTTCATAGCACAATTGATAAGAATTAGAGAGGAAAAACTCCAACTTTCTCTGTGGGAAAGTAATGGCATTTAATAAGAGGAATTGCAAAAGCCAGAAGGTCCCAACTTTATTACATGGAATACTTTCACTTCCCAGATTCAATAGGTACCGTGGTAAGTAAAACCCAGGCCAGGCTTTTCTAAGCATTCTATGAGTAGCATCACCGAACTCACTAGCTAATCAATTCAATCAAATTCCAACAGAAGAAGGCAATTCCAGAAACAAAATCGTAAAAAACCAACAGAAGAAGGCAATTAATCATTAGAGAGATTGGATTAACTCACGCTGAAGAATGGAGGAATGGGTTTCACCAAGCAGGAGACGAAGAAACCGATAGCGAGCGACACAGAGAGTTCACCAAAAAGGTGGAAGACGAGAACCCTCGCAACGACGACGTTTTGCTCTCTGAGGGTTAGTAATTAAAAATTTAATAATACTGTGGAAACTGGAAGGAAAGTCTGTAATAAAAGGGGCGGGACGACTAAACGTCTAAACCCTACACCCTGAGCTCCCCCCAAAAAGGCGCGCCTTTCAAGCATTTTCTCCGGGCGAAACAAATGGCGAGTTTGGGGTTACGGCTGAAGTCGGCGACATGGTCGTTGAGGAGCGGAGCAGCTACTGTATCGAGGCGTTGTTCGTGGGAAATGGGGAAGGGATTTCGTGGATTCTGTTCCGAACCAGAAAACGATGTTCCAACTTCAGGAATCAGCAGACCTCTCTCTGAGATTCTCAAGGAGCTTAACAAAAAGGTTCCAGATACCGTCATCAAAACCCGAGTCGAAGACGGATTCGCCATGAAATACATCCCCTGGTATCTCTCTCTCTCCCTCTCTCACTGTCTCTCTCTCGGCAGGGTTTTAGGGTTCTTATTGATGGATTTTTGAGAGACTGTGTTGATACTTATACTTTCTTTAAAACTGTGTTGATTCTCAGGCACATTGTTAATCGGATCATGAATCTGCATGCTCCAGGTCTGCTAAATCCTTAGATCTGATGATTTCTTCTACTGGGTTTCATACTGGGTTTTGATTTGACATTTTTTTTGTATGATTCTCTGTTTCAGAATGGTCAGGAGAAGTTCGAAGTGTCACTTACTCTCCTGATGGCAACACCGTCACTGTTGTTTATCGCGTGACTCTCTACGGCACTGATGCTGAGGTATTTCCCTCTTCTTTAGCAATATGCTCTGATTTGATTAGTCTTTAGCCTATAGGAGGTCTCTGGTGGAGTTCTTTGTCTTCTTGTCCGAATGAGAAGCTGCAAAAGCTAGGAATATAGTTACTGCCCCTTTTGCTTGTGTGCATTTGAATTCTCCAATGTATGAGATGAGACCCGTTTAGCCATTACAGCTCAGAGAGTGTATGTTGAGAAACACCCTAGTTCGGGTTATAGATTCTGTTATCGATCATAAACCTTAGATTATGAGCACATTATGTATTCATTGTTTTGCATGTTACCTGGAATCATTGACTAATTAATCATTGTTTGTGTTGTGAAGATATTCAGGGAATCAACAGGAACCACTTCGGTAAATGAGAAAGGCTATGGCGATGCTGTGCAAAAGGCTGAAGCAATGGCATTTCGCCGTGCCTGTGCAAGACTTGGACTAGGGCTTCATCTTTATCACGAGGATGCTTTGTGAAGGCTCGTTTTCTACTACCATGGGGAGTTTTTTTTTGTATTCCGACTGCCTTATAGTCTTGAAGGTAGAACTCAAGGAAGCTAAGTTTTTGGTATCTAAGGTTTGTATCTACAGGTGGCCTTAGGATTTGAAATCAGTTAATTCATTAATCCTAAGAAGCCCCACTATTTTATGTGAAGAAGCTCTTGTTGCATATTTTTAACTTAAAGGTCACAACTTTAACCAGTAAGATTTTCAGTTTGCAACAATGGCTACTGAACTCTATTCCCTCTCCTTTTCTCAAATTGCCCATCCTTAGTTATATCTCAAATCTTTAACAATAGTGAATTAAGGGATGGAGATTCCCATTAAAGTATCCAATACACTAAAAGGGGATAAAGGTTGCAAAAGACGTTTGAAGGATACACCATAACCCATAACAATGGCTTTTTAGATTCACTTTGAAAGATTTGATTATCTTACATATACTCTCTTCATGAGCAGCAACATATGTCATCTTTACACTTTTAGAAAGTCTTGGAGTATTTTCTGATCTCGAACATGATCGACTGAATGGAGACAAGATCCTTGTTCAGACCTGATCCACCAGGGATCTTCTTGATGGAGTCCGTGAGTCTTGTGTAATAGAGCAACAGTTGTGTCAATGCAGCTCTCAAGATCTCCATACCACACAGGAAGTTACTGAAGGAAGTTATGATATCTTTGTGCATCAATTCTATTGCTGTCTTCCATCTGCTACCAAAGTCCTTCACCAGTGGCTCTACTTCAGCAACTGTGATGGATCTCTCTGGATTTGAACTTGAATCCTCAGCTGTACATGTTTTACAGTTTAGTGTTTTATTTGACTTAACAAATGATGAGTGCGAGGACAAGTAAGAAACAAGTTGCTTACAAGCTCGAGATTTCACAAATTTGATTAAATCGCTGAAATGCTCCACCAGCAATTCTTCCTGCGAGATAAGAAAATGAGCAAATTGAACAAGCGGGACTTGCCATCAAATTTATGGTGTAGTGTGCTACAAAGCGATGCTTCTGTTGAGTATGAACCAACTTACAGAGGCAACTTGACTTAAAGTCTAATTTAAACAGCAATATTGTCCCTTACCACAAATAACGAAGTGTTGCTCTTTAGCAATTCCTCAAAATGCATTTGAATTTTCCCACCTTCTGGTCCAGCTTCCTGAAATTAAGATAAAGGAAGATGATCAAAATAGTGTCCTTTGGGAGATAAGGCTCAATAGATATGAATGAAAATTCCAATATGCTGAATCATTCAGAAAGGCATTTCAAACCAAGCAAAGATTCAACTCACCTTCAGTACAGCAATTGTCATATCATAGTTGTTTATGAGAAACACAATCTGCTGCTTTGGCCTTGGGAACAATTTTGCAAGCTTGAGAATCAAGCCATCTACAGCCATTCTTAAACGCTCCAAATTTATATCAAGCTGCAAAGTACCATAGGCAATGTCAAGCGCTTTGAGTGACAAGCTCCAGGTAACACATCAGTAGAGAGAGAGGGAATAAATATAACAAACCTGCCCATCTCCATACTCAACATTTAGGTGAATAAATGAAGCCGTGAATTCAGCATAACGCCTCATGACATAGTGAGGATGAACATCATCTTCCCATAATGTCTTTATGTTTGCATCTCGCAGACTGCTGAGGTGTGAATCAAACACCATCTTGAAACGAGGCCATAAAGATATATTAACCTGCTCAGTTTGCAAAACGCAAAAGAATCTTTGAGAGAGAGGAATAGGCAACCTAAGGAAATCAACCATAGCCGCATCTACTAGCTTATATCTGACTCAAAGTTAAAACAAAAAAAAACATAGAATGACCAAGTGAGAACAGCTGCAGATAAGCACAATAATAATGAACATTTATTTTGCTTCAATTGCAAACGGCATATATAATTAAGAGTAGATCAAACAGAATAAAAGAGAGAAGGAGTTATGAACCTTGTCCAGATATGAATCCAGGCATGGAATTCTCCGGCGAGACATGATAAGCTGTGAAAAAGGTAGCAAACTGAGAATTACTTAAAACACTAAGTGGGCATATAAACTTGCAAAGGGCTGAAAATGATGAAATTAAGTAAAATATAAGCTATACTATATTATCATACTGTTGAGGCAATATATAGACTAATCATGGAATGCCTAGACCAGTTGAAGAAATGATATCCAGATATATCTTTCCTGAATCTTAAGTTCCCAAGACATCGAGGCTCCTCCTTACAATGCTGAGCTTATAAATATCTAACCATACTTCAATGGACCACTAACTTCCGATGCATTTTCACATACAAATGAAACTAAAAAGATGCAAAGGAAGCTAGCTAAATTACCTGATTCTAAATGGATTCATCAAAATACACAGAGTAGTAATTGGGTCATCGTTAGTACCTGGTGGTGGTGTATAATGCGAATCATAAGCATCAGGCCAATAGCATCAAAACAGTTTGAAAGAACGGGATTGAAGTGCTCATCGATGACAGAAAATGGACCTGTATCATGGAGCATTAAGAATTTACCAAAAAAACGCAGTGCTACTATCATCTGTAAAGAAGAAACGGTTCAACTTTCTGAATGGAAGTAGAAAATATATTTCGTACATGCTGATCAATACCATATCAAATTTGTAACTACTATCCTAACTATGTTGGAAAAAATTCTGCAAGATGTACTGATGCATTTTTAACGAGCTAACAAAATCCAAAAAGTTTGGTGTAGCATTGCCAGGACAAAAAGGGCCATGAGAAATTACCCGCAAAAATTTCATAAAATATGGACTCTTCCCCAAAGAAATCATCGCAAAATATATACCTGTTAAATGAAAAGATATGACATTAACCAGGAGGTTGAGCGATGAGAAAACGATAAGACAAAATGAAAAAGGGAAAATCAACAGAACTCAGAAGTAGCTGTATCCATAAGTAGTTTGTGCAAGCTCCTGAAGAGCACTTCATAAGGATATTTGAGAGAGCTGGCTTCAGCTATGTGCGGGATCAATGCAGGTTGATCAATTTCCTACACCGTAGATACTGAAACTTAAGTCTTTTAATAAACCTTAAGAATACAATATCTTCAATTCTACTACCGAACTAAACCATGATGTTTGATTCCTATAAGAAACTAAAAACAAAATATCTAAACCAAAAACCAAATTACGCACTCCTAATTAAAACCAATGGTGTACATTAAGTTGATACACACATCCAATCTTTCATATAGACCCACACCTAGTACCAACTTTTGAATAAAGAATTAGACAAGTAACTCATTTTCTATAACGAATTCGCCAGAGCATGTACAATGGTTGGAAAAAAAAATCAATCTGCAATGCAAATCACCGAATGATTAATACCTTTATAATTTTTATCCTCTCACCCAAAGCAAAGACGGCAGAACGGTTTTTTAGTGGCTCCCTAGCTCTTGAAAAGAGGCCGGTGCTTCTAGTCTCCACTCCAATCAAGTCATATGCCGTGGCTATATCTAACTGTAGTTTCTCAAGTGCTTGAATATAAGCACGAAAATGTGCACTTAACACCTGAAACCAGATTTCACAATTCATTAGGTGTAACAAGAATGGAACATACAGTTTTTTTGTTTTTTTTTAATTTAACTTGCATACAGCATTTAAATGTCATAGCTCAATAAACAAAGAAAAACTAACTTTGTTCAGCTCTAGTGAGACAAAAGGCTTGAATGAAAAATTGAAGATGCATCCAAGGATAGAAGAGCTACTTGCATGTAACGTGCAACTCAATGTTCTATTCACTACCTTACATTCGCAGAGAATTAATCTAAGACAAATCGATCTGTTTATCCCTTCCTCACCCAACTAAAACTATATAAAGGAGTTGCATGGTGCAAGTAATCAAGCAAGATAAAGAATATCACCTTGTTCATGGTATCAATGTATGCAGCACGGACATCCATAAACACTTCTTTTCCATGTTCTTTGAGGAAGGAGATAATATACCTATCATTAAATTGTAATTGGTGAATGAAGTATGGATCCACATTTAAAAAAATTCACACACAGGCAAAGTAAAAAGTAAAATGCCTAACCAAATAGTTTGTAAGTAAAATACACATCTATGCAGAAAAAAACTCAACAGGAAATACTGTCCAATAGTAGTTCGACTACGTACAACCAAGGAAAGGGGCCTCGAAAACATTACTCACTTGTACTTTAATAACACACTCTGTTGAAGAATCTGGATGTTTGTTTTGGGTTTCCTCAGGGCTATAAGCTTCTGCACAATAAAATCATACACCTGCAAAACGGAAATAAGCCCATTGCATGAGAACAGATTAGAATGCTCCGTCCACGTGCATGCCTTTTCAGCATTGAGAGAGAGCAAGTACAAACGACTTAGACTTAATACAGATATACACTATAAAAACTTCATCAAACTGCCATTAACTCTTTTAGAGGGAAGGAACAATAATTTCGATAGCTAATCTCGTCTCAATGAATTAGAATCAATTAGGTTATGTCAGGAACTTAAATTTTTGTGTACTTATCTATCCAACAATTAACAACCTTAAGAAACATGCAGATAGTCTGTTTTGAGTCGATAAATACATTACTATCGGACCTATCACACTCCCTTCAGCAACATCAAAGAAGAAGTCAAAAGATAAGATAGAAATATATAATTGTTTGGTATCAGATCACACTCCCTTCAGCGACATCAAAGAAGAAGTCAAAAGATAAGATAGAAATATATAATTTTTTGGTATCAGATCACACAGAAAGTAGATCAATAACCTTGGAAATAGCTTTTTGTCGGAGCTTTTCGAGCTCAGGCTCAACATCTTTTAATGCTTTGGAACTTTTAACCGCAGGATCTGCTTCTACAAATTTCAGCTTCTTACTCAGAATTTCAAGCGTTCTCATATACTCTTCATTCACCTGAATAAGGAAAATAGCACGACTATCAGATTAAATATAAAATATTCCTCAGCAATCCATCTTAGGCCTAAATGCACCCCTACAGCTTTACAAAAACACGTACTTGAGGGGACACAAGGAGTACATAGTGTAAATAAACCAAATGAAGACAGTTACCAAATTCCAGTTCTACTAACATAGTGACAGCTTAACCAGGAAATGGTTTTTTTTTTTTAATTTCCTATGTTTGTCAGAGTACATCATACGCACTTAGTAATTCTTACAGCACCAGGAAAAAAAAAATGGACATGTACACCACACGAAGATATCCTACAAATCCCACACTACATAAGGTACATAAAAAGCGGGAATCTGCAAAATACCTCTCCATCAACAATTACGTCTATCATCTTTGGTGGCACAATAATATCTTCGACAAATCTAGCTAGCTTTGATTCAGCCACCTGTCCAAATAGAAGAGCTCATTTGAATGAGTAACCGACATAAACAATACCACATGTGTGGAAGCAGCAAGAGATAATACTAATAGTGGCTATACCCTGCGATTTTTCAATCTCAAACCCATGTCCATTGATTTTTCTTGAAGAATCTTTATGTCTGAACTTATAGAACCAATTTCTTCCTGAAAGAAAAGAAGAAGCAAAGAGCACATTTAGATTACAAGGAAGATATAGATAGGTATTTATAGGTAAACAGATTCTTGCCATTAGGCAAAATTCATAATAAGGAGCCCATACACACAAATTATATAATTGTTAGTTACCTGAAATCCACTGAGGAGAGTTTCCATTTGTGACAAGATGCTGTCACAGTCACGAATCTGATCGTGAAGTGAGACTAGCTTATCACTCTCTTTTATGTAATCCTGAGTATTCATGGAGTGGAAAGCATTTTAAGTAAGCTACTTACAAGACCAAAGAAAATCCCAAACTTGTAGATGGAAAAATATATACTACAGGACAAAGTGGATAATGTATCACAGGTAAGAATAGCAACCTCAATCGAATCCAATTCGACCTTCCTTAGATCTGTCTCTTATACACATCTAGATGAATCCAGGCATGGAATTCTCCGGCGAGACATGATAAGCTGTGAAAAAGGTAGCAAACTGAGAATTACTTAAAACACTAAGTGGGCATATAAACTTGCAAAGGGCTGAAAATGATGAAATTAAGTAAAATATAAGCTATACTATATTATCATACTGTTGAGGCAATATATAGACTAATCATGGAATGCCTAGACCAGTTGAAGAAATGATATCCAGATATATCTTTCCTGAATCTTAAGTTCCCAAGACATCGAGGCTCCTCCTTACAATGCTGAGCTTATAAATATCTAACCATACTTCAATGGACCACTAACTTCCGATGCATTTTCACATACAAATGAAACTAAAAAGATGCAAAGGAAGCTAGCTAAATTACCTGATTCTAAATGGATTCATCAAAATACACAGAGTAGTAATTGGGTCATCGTTAGTACCTGGTGGTGGTGTATAATGCGAATCATAAGCATCAGGCCAATAGCATCAAAACAGTTTGAAAGAACGGGATTGAAGTGCTCATCGATGACAGAAAATGGACCTGTATCATGGAGCATTAAGAATTTACCAAAAAAACGCAGTGCTACTATCATCTGTAAAGAAGAAACGGTTCAACTTTCTGAATGGAAGTAGAAAATATATTTCGTACATGCTGATCAATACCATATCAAATTTGTAACTACTATCCTAACTATGTTGGAAAAAATTCTGCAAGATGTACTGATGCATTTTTAACGAGCTAACAAAATCCAAAAAGTTTGGTGTAGCATTGCCAGGACAAAAAGGGCCATGAGAAATTACCCGCAAAAATTTCATAAAATATGGACTCTTCCCCAAAGAAATCATCGCAAAATATATACCTGTTAAATGAAAAGATATGACATTAACCAGGAGGTTGAGCGATGAGAAAACGATAAGACAAAATGAAAAAGGGAAAATCAACAGAACTCAGAAGTAGCTGTATCCATAAGTAGTTTGTGCAAGCTCCTGAAGAGCACTTCATAAGGATATTTGAGAGAGCTGGCTTCAGCTATGTGCGGGATCAATGCAGGTTGATCAATTTCCTACACCGGAGATACTGAAACTTAAGTCTTTTAATAAACCTTAAGAATACAATATCTTCAATTCTACTACTATAAGAAAAAACAAAATAATTAATACGGTAAAACCAAACAAAATTTCATTTGGATTTACTTGTTTTATACCAGAAAACCAAATCGATACTGAACCAAACTAACCCAAAGTAAAAAGGAGAAAAACTAAACCGACGCTTACATCTACCTGAAGAGCCTTCAAATTACATATTGTAAAACCCAAGACTGAAATATACCGAACTAAATCATGAGGTTTGATTCCTATAAGAACCTAAAAACAAAATATCTAAACCAAAAACCAAATTACGCACTCCTAATTAAAACCAATGGTGTACATCTAATCTTTCATATAGACCCACACACCTAGTACCAACTTTTGAATGAAGAATTAGACAAGAAACTCATTTTCTATAACGAATTCGCCAAAGCATGTACAATGGTTGGAAAAAAAATCAATCTGCAATGCAAATCACCGAATGATTAATACCTTTATAATTTTTATCCTCTCGCCCAAAGCAAAGACGGCAGAACGGTTTTTTAGTGGCTCCCTAGCTCTTGAAAAGAGGCCGGTGCTTCTAGTCTCCACTCCAATCAAATCATATGCTGTGGCTATATCTAACTGTAGTTTCTCAAGTGCTTGAATATAAGCACGAAAATGTGCACTTAACACCTGAAACCAGATTTCACAATTCATTAGGTGTACCAAAAATGGAACATACAGTTCTTTTTCTTTTTTTAATTTAACTTGCATACAGCATTTAAATGTCATAGGTCAATAAACAAAGAAAAACTAACTTTGTTCAGCTCTAGTGAGACAAAAGGCTTGAATGAAGAATTGAAGATGCATCCAAGAACAGAAGAGCTACTTGCATGTAACGTGCAACTCAATGTTCTATTCACTACCTTATATTCGCAGTGAATTAACCTAAGACAAATCGATCTGTTTATCCTTTCCTCACCCAACTAAAACTATATAAAGGAGTTGCATGGTGCAAGTAATCAAGCAAGATAAAGAATATCACCTTGTTCATGGTATCAATGTATGCAGCACGGACATCCATAAACACTTCTTTTCCATGTTCTTTGAGGAAGGAGATAATATACCTATCATTAAATTGTAATTGGTGAATGAAGTATGGATCCACATTTAAAAAAATTCACACACAGGCAAAGTAAAAAGTAAAATGCCTAACCAAATAGTTTGTAAGTAAAATACACATCTATGCAGAAAAAAACTCAACAGGAAATACTGTCCAATAGTAGTTCGACTACGTACAACCAAGGAAAGGGGCCTCGAAAACATTACTCACTTGTACTTTAATAACACACTCTGTTGAAGAATCTGGATGTTTGTTTTGGGTTTCCTCAGGGCTATAAGCTTCTGCACAATAAAATCATACACCTGCAAAACGGAAATAAGCCCATTGCATGAGAACAGATTAGAATGCTCCGTCCACGTGCATGCCTTTTCAGCATTGAGAGAGAGCAAGTACAAACGACTTAGACTTAATACAGATATACACTATAAAAACTTCATCAAACTGCCATTAACTCTTTTAGAGGGAAGGAACAATAATTTCGATAGCTAATCTCGTCTCAATGAATTAGAATCAATTAGGTTATGTCAGGAACTTAAATTTTTGTGTACTTATCTATCCAACAATTAACAACCTTAAGAAACATGCAGATAGTCTGTTTTGAGTCGATAAATACATTACTATCGGACCTATCACACTCCCTTCAGCAACATCAAAGAAGAAGTCAAAAGATAAGATAGAAATATATAATTGTTTGGTATCAGATCACACTCCCTTCAGCGACATCAAAGAAGAAGTCAAAAGATAAGATAGAAATATATAATTTTTTGGTATCAGATCACACAGAAAGTAGATCAATAACCTTGGAAATAGCTTTTTGTCGGAGCTTTTCGAGCTCAGGCTCAACATCTTTTAATGCTTTGGAACTTTTAACCGCAGGATCTGCTTCTACAAATTTCAGCTTCTTACTCAGAATTTCAAGCGTTCTCATATACTCTTCATTCACCTGAATAAGGAAAATAGCACGACTATCAGATTAAATATAAAATATTCCTCAGCAATCCATCTTAGGCCTAAATGCACCCCTACAGCTTTACAAAAACACGTACTTGAGGGGACACAAGGAGTACATAGTGTAAATAAACCAAATGAAGACAGTTACCAAATTCCAGTTCTACTAACATAGTGACAGCTTAACCAGGAAATGGTTTTTTTTTTTTAATTTCCTATGTTTGTCAGAGTACATCATACGCACTTAGTAATTCTTACAGCACCAGGAAAAAAAAAATGGACATGTACACCACACGAAGATATCCTACAAATCCCACACTACATAAGGTACATAAAAAGCGGGAATCTGCAAAATACCTCTCCATCAACAATTACGTCTATCATCTTTGGTGGCACAATAATATCTTCGACAAATCTAGCTAGCTTTGATTCAGCCACCTGTCCAAATAGAAGAGCTCATTTGAATGAGTAACCGACATAAACAATACCACATGTGTGGAAGCAGCAAGAGATAATACTAATAGTGGCTATACCCTGCGATTTTTCAATCTCAAACCCATGTCCATTGATTTTTCTTGAAGAATCTTTATGTCTGAACTTATAGAACCAATTTCTTCCTGAAAGAAAAGAAGAAGCAAAGAGCACATTTAGATTACAAGGAAGATATAGATAGGTATTTATAGGTAAACAGATTCTTGCCATTAGGCAAAATTCATAATAAGGAGCCCATACACACAAATTATATAATTGTTAGTTACCTGAAATCCACTGAGGAGAGTTTCCATTTGTGACAAGATGCTGTCACAGTCACGAATCTGATCGTGAAGTGAGACTAGGTTATCACTTTCTTTTATGTAATCCTGAGTATTCATGGAGTGGAAAGCATTTTAAGTAAGCTACTTACAAGACCAAAGAAAATCCCAAACTTGTAGATGGAAAAAAAACAAAGTGGAAAAAAACAAGTGCCATAATGTATCACAGGTAAGAATAGCAACCTGAATCGAATCCAATTCGACCTTCCTTAGATTGTTTTCTACCCCTTTAGCATATTCTCTAAGTTTGGCACCACTGGATAGTATATTGGCAACAACCTGAGCTGACACACAAACAAGAAAGAGAGGACATCATATCATTGGATCTAACATTCTATGATTAATCCATGTACAAAGTAACTCAAAAGAGACTATAAATGACACTGGAAGAAGCATAAAAACAAGCGAAGTGCTTCATTTTCAGCTCTAAAAGTTTGATCTCAGATCTGTTAATAGGATACCTCATCACTTTCACATTCTTCTAGTTCTTGCTGAAGCCCTTCCAATGATATATCCTCACTGTTCACCCAAAATTGTTTTTTGAAAAGATTAATGATGTCGAAATTGATCAAGTGCGACAGAATGAAAGGAAAGCATTCTAATCAGAACAATAAAGAGAAGCAGAACTATAATTGGTACTCGAATTAAGGTAAACATAAAAACATCAGAAATGTTACCTGCCTGAATCCTCTTCAAAAGCCAAGTCTCCGACATATGCTCCTAAATCAAATCCATGTTTCTCATGATTACTGAAGTCTCCCATGGCTTGGCCCTATGAAGTTAGATAGAAGACCAAAAAGAATAGGCACAAAGTTCGATAAGAGACCGAACCCGCAAAAGAAGTGAAACAATCAAGCAGGATCAAAGATCACGAATCTATAAGGCTAGAAGATCCCGAAGAATTAGAACTCAGAAAAAACCAAATTTCGAGAGAGAAAAAGCGAAAACGAAGTGCAAGCTTACCAATGCGTCAACGGAGATGTCGGACATCTTGCTGATGAAACAAGAATGCTCGATCCCTCAATCTATCTAAACAATTTGCAGTGCAATTCGTTCGTTGGAAACTATATGAATCGTAAGATCTTCAACTCCGAGGACAACGAAATCAGAATGCCCAAAAGATCTACCTTTTGAGTCTGAATTCAATCACTCTGAGTCCGCCATACATTTGGTGTCTCTTCTTCTTCAGCTGCAACTTTCCCAGATTCCTTTTCTCTAATCTGATTATAATTGTATTTTCCATTCAACGAACTGGGCCCCTGTAAAAACACAAAATAAAGCCCATTGGGCCGTGAAAAGAGACTGTATATGGGTCTTGACTATATTCGAAACGAGTAATTTCATGCTTATTACATCTAAAAACAAAAGGAGAAATTTCACTTCCACACGTTAAAAACTTACTAAAATTGTCCGACCATAAAAAAAACTTACTAAAATTGTGGGCAATTAGCATAGACCATAGAGATTCTATATACCAAGCATTGAAATTGACAGATTTTCTTTCATCGTACACGTCTTAATACAAGTTAATGAATCAAAAGTAAATGTTTTTAAAACTCTTAGGATAGGCTAGCTATCAAAAGTTTAGGATGAGCTCCAAAAGTATTTTAGTAACTCTTTAAAAAAAAATTAGTAAAATTTCCTGAAGAATATGTCATAAGTTTCATAACCCATATATATATAATACTGGCTCTCCTGTTTCATAAGCAGCCACATCTATTATCTGTCAGAAAATCTTAAGATATTTCTTGATCTCCAAGGAGAGAGATCCAAAGGAGACAATATCCCTGTTCAGAGCAGATCCACCATCTAAGTCCTTGGTGCAGTCTGTGAGTCTTGTGTAATAGAGCAACAGTTGTGTCAATGCAGCTCTCAAGATCTCCATACCACACAGGAAGTTACTGAAGGAAGTTATGATATCTCTGTGCATCAACTCTATCACTGTCTTCCATCTGCTTCCAAAGTCCCTCACCAGTGGCTCTACTTCAGCAACTGTGATGGACCTCTCTGGATTTGAGCTTGAATCCTCAGCTGCTACATATTTTACAGTTTAGTGGTTATTTGACTCTTAACAAATGATAGAGTGCGAGGACAAGAAAGTAACAAGTTGCTTACAAGCTCGAGATTTCACAAATTTGATTAAATCGCTGAAATGCTCTACCAGCAATTCTTCCTGCGAGATAAAAAAAAAAACAAATGAACAAAATAATCAATGTGCACACATAATAACACCAAATGTTACTATCTTGATATGGTCTTTCTTTGTCTTGAATCAACCATATCCTCATATGCTTGTGTTAATACCATGAAGCAAATTATAAAGGCAACATGTGTTTCAAAAAAGTGTAACATTGTCGCGTACCACAAATAGCGAAGTGTTGCTCTTTAGTAATTCCTCAAAATGCATTTGAATTTTCCCACCTTCTGGTTCAGCTTCCTAGAATAGAGGAAGATTATCAAAACAGATTTTTCTGGGAAGGTAAGATATGAGGTAAAGATTCATAGAAAATGCATTTCAAACCAACCAAATTAAAGATGAGACGCCCAAGGATTCAACTCACCTTCAGCACAGAAATTGTCATGTCGTAGTTGTTTATGAGAAACACAACTCGCTGCTTTGGCTTTGGGAACAAGTTTGCAAGCTTGAGAATCAAGCCATCTGCAGCCATTCTTAAACGCTCCAAATTTATATCAAGCTGCAAACGTACCATAGGCAATGTCAAGCGCTTTGAGTGACGAGCTCCAGGTAACACACATCATTAGAGAGACAGTGGGAATGATTACAAGTGATAACGAACCTGCCCATCTCCATACTCAACATTCAGGTGAATAAGCGAAGCGGTGAATTCAGCATAACGCCTTATGACATAGTGAGGATGAACATCATCTTCCCATAATGCCTTTATGTTTGCATCCCGCAGACTGTTGAGGTGTGAGTCAAACACCATCTTGAAATGAGGCCACAAAGAAATATTAACCTGCTCAATTTGCAAAATGAAAAAGATTCATTGAGAGAGGAAGATGGACCCTAAGGAAACCAACCATAGCCGCATCTATGAGCTTATATCTAAAATCTATACAAGGCCTTCAAAGTTACACCAGAAAGAAATATTATAGTGACCACTCTGCAGATATGCACAACTATAATGAACATTTTCTTTTGCTTCAACTACAAACGACATATATATATATTTAAGAGTAGATCAAACAGAATAAAAGAGATAAGGAGTTACGAACCTTGTCCAAATATGAATCCAGGCATGGAATACTCCGGCGAGACATGATAAGCTGTGAAAAAAGGTAGCAAATTGAGCATTTGCTTAAAACGCACAGTGGACATTAAACCATCATGACCTCTGAACTAGACTATCATACTGTTGAGGCTCCTCAATTCCATTGCTGAGTTTATAAAATGTCTAACCATATTTACCACTAACTTCTGAATTCTGAGCAACTAAAAAGATGCAAAAGAAGCTACCAAAATTACCTGATTCTAAATGGATTCACCAAAACACAGATAAAGTAGTAATTGGGTCATAGTTAGTACCTGGTGGTGGTTTACAATGCGAATCATAAGCATCAGGCCGATAGCATCAAAACAGTTTGAAAGAACAGAATTGAAGTGCTCATCGATGACAGAAAATGGACCTGTATCATGGTGAATTCAGAATTTATCCTAAAAAGTACTTTTAAACCCGTTCTAACAAAATCCACAAGGTTTGGTTTACCAAAAGGGATACAGATTAGAAATTGCCCGCAAAAATTTCATAAAATATGGACTCTTCACCAAAGAAATCACCACAAAATATATACCTATTAAGAATGAAAACAAATGACATTATAACCAGATGAGCAACAATAACACAATTAGAAAAGGGGGAAAATCAACAGAACTCAGAAGCAGCTGTATCCATAAGAAGCTTGTGCAAGCTCCTGAAGAGCACTTCGTAAGGATATTTGAGAGAGCTGGCTTCGGCTATGTGCGGGATCAACGCAGGCTGGTCAATTTCCTACAGTGGACATACTCAAACTTGAGCCTTTTAACAAACTTTTAGAATACCTAGCACCATCTTTTGAATTAAGAACCAGAAAAGCAACTCATTCACCAGAGCGTGTACAATGCTAGTCACTGAGTGATGAATACCTTTATAATTTTTATCCTCTCACCCAAAGCAAAAACGGCAGAGCGGTTCTTTAGCGGCTCCTTAGCTCTTGAGAAGAGGCCGGTGCTTCTAGTCTCCACCCCAATCAAGTCATATGATGTGGCTATATCTAACTGTAGCTTCTCAAGTGCTTGAATATAAGCACGAAAATGTGCACTTAACACCTGAAACCATATCTCACAATACATAATGTGTAACAACAGCTGAAAGCCTAAGCTTACATACATCATTTTTTTTTTTATCTAACCAGCTGTATTCACTATCTTATATTTGCAGATATATATTAACCTAAGACAAATCGATCTGTTTATCCCTTCCTCACCCAACTAAGACTATATAGAGGAGTTGCAGCATGGTGCAAGGTAATCAAGCAAGATAAAGAATATCACCTTGTTCATGGTATCAATGTATGCAGCACGGACATCCATAAACACTTCTTTTCCATGTTCTTTGAGGAAGGAGATAATATACCTATCATTAAATTTGTAAATTGGTGAATGAAAGTAGGGATCCAAATAAATCTACAGAAGAACTCAAAATCATATCAAGTTGGATATGATCAGTAACATGTAAAATAAAACATCTCTGCCAACATCACGCATGCAAAATACAAAGCTAACAGAAACATACATGCAAAGACCGGAAATGTTGTCCAATAGTAGTTTCACTACGTGTACAACCAAGGTAATTAAGAGGCTTGGAGAGCATAACTCACTTGTACTTTAATAACACATTCTGTTGAAGAATCTGAATGTTTGTTTTGGGTTTCCTCAGGGCTATAAGCTTCTGGACAATAAAATCATACACCTGCAAAACGGAAATAACCCCATTGCATGAGAACAGATTAATTAGGATGCTCCGTCCACGTGCATGCCCTTTCAGCATTGAGAGAGAACAAGTACAAACGACTTGGACTTCATAAAAAAACAATGATTCATCTCAATGAGTAGATAAATAACCTTGGAAACAGCTTTTTGCCGGAGCTTTTCGAGCTCAGGATCTACATCTTTTAACGCTTTGGAACTTTTAACTGCTTCATCTTCTTCTACAAATTTCAGCTTCTTACTCAGAGTTTCAAGCGTTTTCATATACTCTTCATTCACCTGAATAAGAAAAATACACCAAATGAAGAGATCCTACAAATTTCCAACCCTACCAAAGCTACACAAAACGGGAATTTGAAAAATATACCTCTCCATCAACAATCACATCTATCATCTTTGGTGGCACTATAATGTCTTCGACAAATTTGGCTAGCTTTGATTCAGCCACCTGTTCAGACAGACAAGGTCATTTGGATGAGTCACGGGTGGAAGCAGAAAGAGATAATACTAATAATAGTGGCTTCTGATTGGCTATACCCTGCGATTTTTTAATCTCAAACCCATGTCCATTGATTTGTCTTGAAGAATCTTTATGTCTGAACTTATAGAACCAATCTCTTCCTGAAAGAAAAGGAAGAATCAAAGAGAACGCATTTAGATTACAAGAGAATAAGGAGAAAGAAGCCCACATACACACAACTAATCTCGTTAATTACCTGAAATCCACTGAGGAGAGTTTCCATTTGTGACAAGATGCTGTCACAGTCACGAATCTGATCGTGAAGTGAGACTAGCTTATCACTCTCTTTTATGTAATCCTGAGTATCCATGGAGTGTAAAGCATTTCAGTAAGTTACTTACAAGACTAAAGAAATTTCCAAACTTGTAATCAGAAAAAAATATATTACAGGACAAAAGGTGAGAAAAGGAACCTGAATAGAATCCAACTCGACCTTCCGTAGATTGTTTTCCACCCCTTTGGCATATTCTCTAAGCTTGGCACCACTGGATAGTATCTTGGCAACAACCTAAGCTTAAACACAAACAAGATTGAGATTTTATCATATATCCTTGGGGATCAAAAAGTCTATGATTATTGGAAACAACAACCAAGGTGCATCAATTTAAGATGGAAAAGGCTAGTACAGAGGAAATACTCCTTGAAAATTAACTCTGTTCTCAGTTTTTTTTTAATGTCTTACCTCATCAGTTTCACATTCTTCTAGTTCTTGCTGAAGCCCTTCCAACGATATATCCTCACTATCCACCAAAAAAATTGAAAAGACTAATGTCCTTTTTTATCGAATGAAAGGAGATCATTCTAATCAGAACAATAAAGAGAAACACATCAGAACGAACGTTACCTGACTGAGTCCTCTTCAAAAGCCAAGCCCCCAACGTATGCTCCTAAATCAAATGCGTGTTTCTCAGGGTTACTCAAGTCTCCCATGGCTTGTCCCTATGATGATGTTAGATAGATAGATGACCAAAGAGAATTAACGAATAGGAAAGAAATATAATACAAATTAAAAACATTGAAACCTCCGTAAGAGACCAAACCCGTAAAACAAGATCCATGAGTGGTATAGATAAACCACGAACGAATCAATAAGCCTAGGAGATCACACAATCTATCTGCAGTGCAATTCGTATCCGAAAGATCAAATCACAACGAGCTGGGCCACTATCAAAAAGGCCCATTGGGCCGATAAAATAATAATATACGGAAAACGGGTTAGTGTCGGGTTATATTCGAAACGAGTACGGATAAAACCCGATTTGATATAAATCATAAAACCTCAAAACAAACACACTACAGACAGTACTCATTTCTTTCGACATCGGAGAAGAAGATGATGAAGCAAGCTCGCACTTTGCTCTCCAGGTGAGGTTACCCAAATCCCTTGTTTCTTTCTAGAAATGCAAATTTTTCGAACCCGTTTCATTAAAATGGCCTCTCTGTTTTTGTTTGTTGAAGCAGGAGCCTTTGTGACCAAAGCAAATCATTTCTCGAAGGGAACTTTAGGGCTTCTGCGTTGCGTGGCTTTGCAAACTGGGCAGATTCTTCTACCACTGGCAAAGGTCAGTAGTTGATTTCCGTTTTACTGTTTAAGCGTTGCCCTAATTTTTTCCCCTTAATCTAAAGATGTAGCAAAGCCAAGTGGTCGAGTGTTCGCACCTTATGCCATCTTCAAAGGAAAAGCTGCACTCTCTGTTGAACCTGTTCTCCCCACTTTCGCCAAGATCGAGGTATCCCAAAACCCTCATTTCCTTTCAATTTTGTGTGATTTCTTAAGACTTTTTGGGAGATTCTCATCGCTTACTGAGTCAATTTTTTTAGCCTGGAAATCTCCGGATAGATCGTCGTGGATCTGTGATGCTGACTTTTATGCCTGCTTCTGGTGAGCGCAAGTACGATTGGGGAAAGAAACAGGTTTGTATTGTTCTTCCCTCTCTCTTTATATACCCTTCAAGCATATATCTTTCTCGTCTGAAAATTTGATTTTGGTTTGCTGCATTGTTGCAGTTGTTTGCTTTGTCACCTACGGAAGTTGGATCCTTGATCAGCCTAGGTTCCAATGACAGCTCTGAGTTTTTCCATGACCCTTCCATGAAATCAAGGTTTGTTTGCTTCATCAATACATGATTGCTATTTGCTGAATTGTTGCAGATGTATGTGCTTTATTCATCATGTTCTGACATACAAATGTCATTTATTGCCTCAGTAATGCTGGTCAAGTCAGGAAGTCGTTGTCGATTAAGCCACTCGTAGATTGTAGCGGCTACTTCTTCTCATTGAGTAAGGCTTCTATATTTGTGTAACTAGTGGTAGCATTCTGTAAAGTAAACTTTGAAAGCTTACACTTGAATTGGTTTTGTAAAAGTGTTACGGCGATGATAACAGTTTTCGCATGGAATAGCTGTCTTTCTAATAAATAGGAATGGTGTACAGAGACTTAACTTCTGCTGTTTGTATTGCAGCCGTTAACAATAGCATCCTCAAAACCAATGAACGAATTGTGGTTGCTGTCACAACAGCTGAATTTGCAGTGATGAAGGCAGCTTTTAGTGTAAGATATGATTTAATATTCTGCCTTCTCTCTCTGTTCTATTGCCATTATATCAATTCGGAAACCAACAACACTGACTGGAAAATCATAAGAGCATCGCAATTTTGTCAGTTTTAGCGCATGAATATACGGATCAAGTATATATTCTTTAAGGAAGGGATATTTGTGATAGTTTTTTTTTTTTGACCAGATTTTTTTGTATTTTGTGCAGTTTGCTCTTCCACATATCATGGGGTGGGGTCGGATAACAGGTCAAGCAGCACATGAGATTGCTTCACTTCCAAAGACTAATCCGCCGCAGTTAGGGCTGGAGTGGGTTTAATGGACTGATGGGAGTAGGAATAGAGTAAATTGACAATGCATGTGTTCCCTTTTTCTTGAATTTTCGGTGCACACGATACTTGGCATGCTCTGTTCTTGAAACTAACATGTCCACTTAAGACTTTTAATCATGGGGCTTCTGCCCGTTGTCATTAGTACATGTTATTTTGCGGTAAAAGCATTTTCTGCCCGTTGTCATTAGTACATGTTATTTTGCGGTAAAAGCATTTGGTTTCAGCTTTATAGACAAGTTCAAGCTTCATAACATACAACTTCAAGACTGAGAAACACACACACACACACAAAAGTAACTAGTACATTAGTGCATGTTATTTTGCGGTAAAAGCAATTTGGTTTCAGCTTTATAGACAAGTTCAAGCTTCATAACATACAACTTCAAGACTGAGAAACACACACACACAAAAGTAACTAGTACATTAGTACATGATATTTTGCGGTAAAAGCACTTTGGTTTCACCTTTATAGACAAGTTCAAGCTTCATAACATACAGCTTCAAGACTGAGAAACACACACACACACACACACACACAAAAGAAACTAGCGAAGGAGAGTCATCTGTTGGACATTGACAGGATATGCGTCGGAAGGTGGGCCATAGAAAGCTCGTCTAACCAGAAAGGAGGTAGCAGTCTGTGTAGGATGGAATGCATCCCAAAAGACATACTGAGACCTGTTAGGACAAGGAGTCTGCATAGGCATACATGTTATCTGTCCTTGGTTCCTCCCAATCCCGCAACAAGCCCTGTCCACCACGCTGAATCCTGTAACATATATAAACCCCCGCTTGATCAGAGTAAGATAATCATAGAAGAAACTCTGTTTAGCAGGCATTTGATCTAGGAGGAGGCTTACCGTAAGTAGCTGGGTTGTTTAAGATGTCACCTACTGCGCCATATGTGTTGCCGTATACATAGATGGCTCCAGGTGATCGCTGGTTCAGCTGGTCAACAATTGATTTTAGCCCTTCGTTAAATGTGCCTAGAATCTGGTTCACAGCGTCAACGCATCTATCAGGTGGTGCAGCGCCGGTGGCTCTCTGGTTTGGTATGCAGCCTAGTGGTGCTACTCCAGCTATAAATATTTTCCTCAGGCCTAGGCTGTACAGAGTCTACACATCGATTCAAATGATTATCAGTAGATTCATTCATTGAAGGATATTAATACTAATATGAAGATTCGATGTACTATCATACAATAAGTTGTGGAGCGTATTGACTGAGAAGAAGGTTGGCGAAATCAGGCGGTCTGAATCTGAGGCTGGAGGAGTAGAGATTGGGCATAAGGTAGTTGTTGATATAGTCGTTGCTTCCGAAAACGAGAACCACAAGCGATTTTGCCAAGTAATCCGTAAAGTTTTGGGGACTCATCATCGTTCTCAACTGGCTCAGCGTCGTCTCTAGGTTCACCACTTGCTGGCTCAGGCTGTATCTATCTCCCTGCACAGTAAAGCCATCACTCTATTAAAACCGTACCTTTTAACTAAAAGTGAGAACACAAACTCAGGAATTACATAGTGTTGGCCAGATTCATCGAGGATGCCTGCAGCTGCAGATGCATAGTTAACTCCTCCGAGGATTCTACTGCCTGTTGTGGTTGGATCCCTAAAAGGAGGAGGCGATGAGATTCCCAACAACTGAGCTGTTTTACAGAACAGTTTTAGTGTTTTTCAGTAAGATAAGAGAGAGACTTAAAAAAAACTGATATTTGAGTTATGACTTTTGCTGAAAACTTACCAAGCAGATCAACGAAATTCAAGCCGTTGCTAAATCTGCCTGTAGGACGGAAGTTTAGGTCGATGCCATACGGCAAGTAATTGGCTCGAGCTATGGATGCTAGAAAGTTGTTGTTCCCAACATCGACCAATGAGTCTCCGAGCACGAACATAGCCGGAACTTTGGCTTGTCCGGTCACCAACTCAGGCTGCTGTAATATAACAGACGCCATAACTGCAACTATCATCAACGCATATCCTTCAATTTGGATTCTCATCTTCTTTTCGTTTGTGTTCTTTTGAATTTAGAATGTGAATATGGATCATTTTACTGTTATATAAAGGCATTATAAGCAAAACATGTTGCATGTGAGACAAAGGAGTTATCTTCCGGCTTTTCCGTTTCAATTTGTAACGGCTCTCGCTCACATTTCGGCTGCTTGCATCATGCTTGAAAATTAATAAGAAGAAACAAAAGCATACTCGAAGACAAGACCATGACGCATTTTCTCGCACTCTTCAGATAAAGATCAAGAAAACAACAGTGAGCACGAGATTATCTGAGACTATAACGGATAAAGTTGCAGGTAATCATAGTAAATCTGTTTTAAGCCTGACAACAACTTTTGGAGATCAAGAGTAAGAGATATGAGAAAATTTGTTTACCCCTTGTAGGGCTAGAATGGTGATTACTTTCTAATGATATACAGAGAAAAAAAATGATTAATTAACATCTATAGGGCTCTGTACTTATCATATACATTTAATAACCAGAGAATCATTGTCAACTACATTTGATATTTGCTCCCCCCTAGGATTGTACTTCTTGAGCAACTCGTGTATCTAATACATGCAAATGCCACTACCCTTGTACAAATGTGCCACTTTTTATCAATCACTTCTCTGTGTTTGTTTTCTGAGCTGCTTGTTTTCCTTGAGTTGCAGGTGAAGACGACTCTTCATTTGCATACGGTAAAACTAGGACAGGAGCTGCTGGTACCATTTCCCAACGTTCTCGTAAGAAAGCTTTGAATTTTATGACCATCTCTTTCCGGAACTCGAGCTCCCGAGTAAATTGATCGAAGAGAACACAAGCCAGAACATACTTGAAAGGGACAATGACTAGAACCGTTGCAATAGATAGCAAAACCAGCGCTACTTCTGTAGTTACCTGATAAGAGATTTCAATTCACATAATAGTTACCTGTCTCGACCACTATCAATGGCAAAAGTTTTTTTTCCCCTATTCCTAAATTACTGGACAGCAGAGAGAAAAATGTGTGGCAAGAAATCTGATCAAGTGAATAAAACAGAACATACCTGAGGATGACCAGATAGTACAATTGTCCGTAGTTTCAAAAGCACAACATTCACGTTCTGGAGATAGCTCTCCATGTCTTGCATAGCATCTTTGACAGCAATAATTTTTTGAATAGTATTTGAAGATGGCTGATCTCGAATGGTAACCATCCCAAACAATCTTCCAAGACGCCCTTGTCGTCTGAGTCCCTTCAACGTAAGCATCCCAGTTGCCAAAAACATTAAGGACACGGGAAGAACGTACTGCAAAAGATTCCTGAGGCACAGAAAAGTATTCTCATTACTGAAGAGCAGTGGTGATATAACAAAATCCCCAACCAACAACTCCAACCTTTAGGAATATACTATCTTTGCATGTGTCTTAACCATAAGTACCATACTGAATACAAGACATTTATCACATGACGAGATGTAAACCAACCTGAAAATTATCGTTGAAGCAAATGCCAGAAAAGAGACCGTCATATAAGGCTCCTCCCATCGCCTAAGTTTCTCAAACTTTGCGGCAGTTATAGTCAGTGGTAGAATGAGTTCCTGGGAGAGTAGTAGAAAAACAAAGTTGAGTCACTACATTCTCTATTAATTTTACTTTTGCGAGGTAGTGAAGAATACCACAAATACATTGCACACAGGAGTTGAAAATTTTCTGAGCATGAAGAATAAGGAAACTCACCGAGTAACGAAAACTATTTATGGGAAAAAGTGTTACCTTAAAAAGATCAATGTTACTGGGTATCCCTTTAATGGTTGCAGCATTAATAGTGGCTTGGGTTTTTTCTACCACTTTATACTTTTGTCTGCATGTTTCGGCAGCTCTCTCTATTAGTGTGAGATCAGCCACGGCAAGGTTTTTGCTCAGAACTAAGCCTTGTCTTGGAGAATAGTTTTTCCAGAAGTTAATAGATGCATTTGAACCCCAGGATGGAGATCTCATCCACCTTTTTAAGTAGACACTTCCATCGAGATCAGAGGCGTTATCAAAACTTTCATATGACTCTCTGGAAGTCCTGGCCAGTTTACCTCGGTTGTATACCGTGTTTGCAACTTTGGTCACTAATGGTCCACCCCAAAAACTTACAGCTAAAGTTTGACACACAATGTCACCATAGGCTACTTGTCGAAGAAAAGAGAACTGAACTAGTTTGATAGGATCATCTGGCAAACTCCGCATATATTGAAGAGCTTGAAGTCTTGCAATACAGTTAGATGCACTTGCTATTGCCTTTTCCTTGCCCTTCTTTGCACCAAACACATGAAACAGTGATTTATCATTCTCTTCTGGCCCAAATTCTCGTAGAAATGTGTGCAACGCTATAACTTCACTAATAATCGCATGCTAAACATCTCGTCTCAGTTCACCTCCTAGGTCAACGAACTCTAGAACCCAAGTGGCCAACCTTGATAAACATATTACAGGTTAGCATATCTCTAAGTCAAACGACCACCAAGACATATATGGCACTCTTAAAAAGGCATCAAAATTTCATCAGTTATATGATCATTTGTACTCACCCGGGACCGGATGAAACAGATACTGCAGAATCAAAGAGGGAAAACCCCAGAGGACCCACTTTTGCTTTCTCTATGGATGACTTGTCCCCTGCGAGATCAAGTCTTAAGATCCCTTTGCTGCCCTTCAAGTCAACTGGCTGAAAACGGAAACAATGGATACATTTGACACCAAAAGAAAAGTTAATTGAGAAGGTGGACATTTGTACACCAAAAGAAAAGTTCAGCGACATAGGGGTTCAAAGAGTTTATGCACGTAATATGTAAATCTGAAGGAAAACGGTATGCAATATCCAATTTAATCCTATGTAATATAATATTGGTCGACACAGGCAAAAGGAAAATAATGTTCTATGGCTCCTTCCCGTGGGACATACATAGTAAAGAACTATAATACCTGAAAATAGAGAGCTTTATCAGTTAAAGTCAGTTTTCCCGGCCATGCAACGTTATTCTCCCACTTTAAAACAGGTCCTTTCCTGTTAGAGGCCATGCATAGAAGTCTCTCTGATGACAACTTTGGAAATTCTGTAGTCTGGTATGACTTCCGTCCTTCATGTATTCTGTTCTGACAATGGAAAGATACTCAGCTAGGAAAACAATGCTGGGTCCATATGTATGCAACAAGCTAAGTTGATGGGGTTCACATACATATCAACTCTACTATCACGAAAAGATAGATATTCAGCTTGGGAAGCAATGTTGAGTCCATAGATATTTAAAACAGAAACCTACGTTAAAAGGAATGTCATACATTTAAACCCTTTAAGTGCTTACAAGCTAATGATCAGTCAAAAGGTCTACATTTCACCATATGAAATTGCAATCAGTAGTGGAAAACCAACCAAAACATTATACTCACTTGACAAGTTCCTGGATGTAAGCTATCCAAATCTCCAAAGAAATGCCTTTTTGATCACTGGCAGCAGCTAGAGCCTCGAAAAGGTTATACACTGTAGCCCTATCAGCCAAGCCCGAAATCGCTGGAGCAATACGAACAAATGCCTCTTCCCCAACAAACCGTCCCTTCAACACGGATAACCTTTCATCAGTATTGATCTGATACCCCAGCATTTTTTTTTGAATCGAAAATTTCCAGAAGAGCAGAATACTATTTGAATACTATTTACCACTACCAACCTTCAGGGCAACTATGATATCCAGTTCCAGAATAAAGAACCTTTCCCATCATATAAGCTATAACAGAAACGAACGTTCTAAGAAAAATACCTGGAAAGAAGGTTTCTCCGAGGCTTCCTTGCGTGCATTTCCATCTTTACAGTATGGATTCTCCCACGCAAGCATTGTGATGAAGATTAGCCTCTGGAATGCAGGCTCCTGCGAAGAAATAAGTTTCAAATCCTTTTCAGTTTAACTCTTTATGTCCGAGACTAAAAACTTAAAGAGAGTCAGAGTAAAGCATCCCAAATATGAGATACCTTGAGACACGGATGAAACTCCGAGCTATCCCTCGATAAGAACCTGAAGCAGCAATATTCCACCAGGTGCCGGGCATTAGCAGATGATGCTGGAGGAACAAGTGTTTCAAATATATCCTGCATTTTCTTCCCAGTTAATCCATTCATCCTGCATCATATATGGAGGGTCAAAGAAAAAAATGAAAACTTTTTTTTTACTAGAAAACCTTTAATTTACAGCAATCAAAAGTGGGGATGCTTGTTTAATTTGTGTTCACCTGCTAAACTGCTCGATGGAGATGATGGCATCAAAAGAGAGAGATCCTTTAGGTGTATCGCTCTGAACGGTTTGTTCGACAGTAAGAAGTTCCTCCAAGTCTTCAAAATCATTTTGATCCTCGAGATCGACCTTGGCAATCTGACTCTTTTTTATCAGGGGATTGGTTACGTCGCTCAGATATTTCTGGGATTTAGACACCCACCGACTAAATCGTTCTTGCACCGCATCTGTCGGAGAAGAAAACCAAAAGCTATTAAATTTCTAGCGGCTACTGCCAATTAATGTTCTCAGAGACTACTACATAACTCCAGAAGCCATCAAAAAGAAAAAAGAAAAACCATGAAAACGAAGTCGTCGAAGAAGAAGAAGAAGAAGAAGAAGAAGAAGAAGGTCGTACTTGGGTCGATGTCGTTTAATTTCCATTTCTGGGCCACAATCCGGAGTCTTGGCTTTCGATTAGAGGAACAGTTTCGCGCGAAAGAGCAACCTCGATGAACACGCACTCCATCTCGGCGAAGAACAATGGGAAAATCTAGAGTCGCAGGCGAAATTCTCACTCTTTTTACTCCTCCGACTCTCTGCGCCATTTCTGTAGTCGAAAATGCTTCAAGAGGCGTACGGTAGCGAAACACCACTAACAAAATTATATTGCTTTCTTTTTTTTGGTAATCTAATTATATTGCTTTCTGGTTTCATCTATTATGTCCTTTTTCCCCCAATAAAATACCAAACCGTGTGTTGTCATTTTCTTAACTCCATTTCGATTTCTTCCAAAAAAACAGATCATTTCGTCTTAAATTAGAAAATTCGTTTGTAATGTATTATTCAATGTAATTCATTCTCATTTGCCTTATATTCTTACAAAAACAAAAAAAAAGGAATGACACAAGGTAGATAACAACAAACGATGCGTCAAACCCAAAGTCCTATAACGCACAAAAAAAAAAAACAACGATCGAAGCTAGAAACCAAAAGAAGAGCAACTTCAAGACGTAATCATAGGCTCTGGATGATCCGACTCGTCGGTGGGAGATTTGTTGGACTGATGCACTGAGTTGAATAACACGTCTTTGATAACCTACAACATTGACCGTTTTGAGACCATGAGACCCCGATGATCCATGATCCTTAAGGGAAAAGATAAACAACAACCATTACGTTTCAGATTTTTTTACTACTCACCTGCGACATTAGTCCATGGACCTGTTCCACAGTTATCTTTGAGCTATCCCGAGTTATCTTAGTCAGTTGAGACTCGTCCTGAAAACACAAGTCAAGTGAGATCTTTAAGAAGCAATACACAGATGCGTGAATTTTGTCCCTTTTGAGTATACAAAACACCCATTAGCATTCTCCAAAGTTATATATATGTTCAAACTTCAATAACACTTTCTCCTTTCAACTAAACAAAACACCCATTAGCATTCTCCAAAGTTTTATATCTGTTCAAACTTCAATAACACTTTCTCCTTTCAACTAGCCAGGTGTAGAATTTATAGATAGGAAAAAGAGCTAGAGAAGCGGGATGTGAAAGGCAGGAGAATTAAGATTTGATGAACCACTCACACATACCTCTTTTTTCCTATGACGGGATGATGGTGCACCAAAGCGAGAATAAGCCAGATGACTTTCGGCTTGCTCAAGCTTCTCAGCTTCATTGGTAAATTATGAAACAATGAGAACATATAACCCTGTTATAAAAACTATATGACTTGAGAAGGAAAGAAAGAGTAAATGATTTTTTCTCCAAGGCCACATCCAGGAGTTTACCCAAGTCGGATATTTGTCCGGCAACATAGTCTCCATTGCCCAGAAGTGGGGAAGAAGAAAGTGTGTTCACCCAGTACTTGTTCCATAGGAGATCCAGAAGGTGGCTATCAAGAGATGACTTGAAATAAGTGACATCCAATGAATAATACTGCCAAAATAAATAAAAAAACATAAAAATCGTGTTGGGGGCTTCCACTGCGAAAAATCAAGAAAAAGATGATACCTGTTTGCAGTGAACACCGAAGTCCTCAATCTTATTAAGAGGAATAGTTTGATACTCAGAAACAGGCTCATCTGGAGGCTTATACCCTTCTGAGTATGTTCTGAATGCTCCAATCTCAACCTTACCAGCTGAAACAGTCCTTGTGGGATCAATAACAACAGCTAAGAAGGGCTCCTGGTACTGTTGGTTAAGCCTCTGCGTAGAAACGTCAATACCCGAGAGCCAGCATCCATATCCAGGATGGGAGTGATACCATCCCACAACATTCTCCAGCCTCCCAGCCTTATAGGTCAAGTTATAGTAACAATCAATCACACTGAAGAAAGTTACAAGGTTTCAGCTAAAGTCAAAAACTTTTAAGCTTCTAAAAACCCATTATCACACCAGAAGAATTTTGCAATAAAACTAGAGTTGATATCATGATTGGGGAACACAAAGTTTTCATTTTCAAATGATCTGAAGCAGGCAAATTCTGCAGAATTCAATTTTCCTAGGTATCAAAACAAGAACAGTCAAAACACCAATAGAACAAGCATCTCTAAATCTCTGGAATGCCATAAATCCCTAGACCATTCAACGAATTGAGAAATCCACAAACTGAATCATCCAAACTTAGCTATAAGCAAAATCATTCATAACAAGAGACCATACGGTATCAAAGAAGCAAAGAGACGGGGACTTACGAGCTTGTTCGTCTGTGAATACTCGACCATGTACTCATACGCATCGGCCTGAGCATTAACCCTTGTCTCGGTTCCTTCCACTGGCAAAGCGAAAGCGTCCATAACAAGGATGGAATCGCCATCGGTCTTACCCTGCATAAGACCCATGATTTCGATGGTGCCACCGGAGCGCGCGTGGACCACCATCTTAAGGAGAGCGAGCGCCGAGATCTTGACTCGCTTGAAGTAGTGAGGATCGTTCGCCCATGGTTTCTCCTGCTGGAACCTTCTCTGCGAAGTGTCGTCGTAGTAGAAGATTCCGTCGGAAGCTGAATCAGGTGGGTCTACGGTACTTAGAATGTTGTTCTCGAGCTCCCATGTCTTCCTTGCGATCGTCGACGAACCCTCCATTTTTTTCACTCTCTGAACACAAAATTTTGAAAAGGGATCAATTGCAGAAACCTAGAGTTTCATACAAACTCACGAAATCGATGGGAAAGTTCGTGTGGAGAGAATTTTAAACACTGATGCAGACTGAGATTTATCGATTCGACTGCTGAGAACTGTGCTGTATACTGTGCAAGGTTTTAACTCCAAGACCACGTGGTGCATTTTAAACACACACTGACACACGTGGATTCAAATTCGGTTCGGTTTTCTTGTGGGTTTGGGTATGGTTTTATTAGGAACCAATTTGGGATTTTGGATGAGTCTTCGAGATAATCACATGGGAGCAAGTGGAGTGTATAAATCCGCTAAACCAAAAGGGATTACTACTCTTAGAGATGTTTAAATAGTGATGGTCTCTCTGCATGTATGTTTACAAACAGAAAATATTTGTATTAAGCAAAATTAATATTGAGTTGTTGTTATTGAATTAAAAAGTCGTGAAACATAATCATATTATACTTATATTATTCTCCTGTATATGGCTGATCCACTTCACACAATGTTGAGCTTATGAAAAGTTTACAACATTGTAAACTGTAGTTGTTTGTTTGTTCACTCTCTGCGATTGGGCCAGCTCCTAAAGCCCAAACCGTGAAGAAGAACTTCTGTTTGCAGAATAGAGTCTTCTTGTTTAACAAATGTTAGTGGAACACATGTATCTACCAGGTATCAAACCCTCACCTCGCTTAACTTGTCGACAACTCACCCTGTTTATATAGTTCAAATGTTAAACGCCCGCTGATGACTCTATTTACCAATACTCTCTAAAACTGAGGGTTCATTTTTCCTTTTTTCTTACAAAATATTTTTTTTTAAATGTGTTATTTATAAATATTCAACTTTGATCAAAATTTTAATTTTTTATATAGGTTACATTATTTTAAATTGATCTACCTTTCATCTATTCACCTTCAAACCTCATTGTCCACTTTAATGTTTCAATTAAAAAAAAAATGTAAGCAAGTAATTTATTTTCTTTCCTCATAAATATTATGTAAATGATAATACTCTAACCTCACTATTACTCGCCCAGCTTCTAAATTGTCGATACATCAAAACACTCATGTTGTTTTCTCCCTTGTAGGAATTTGCAAAGACACATCCAAATTCATTTATTGATGCCTTAGTGATGCCGTAGATGTCGATCAAGGGAAAGTATTACATAAACTCTTATAATATTAGCAAAGATAAACTTCAGTGAAAGTCGTTTTTGGATGACAATTTTGAATAATTTGGAGAATTTTAAATATTTTTAAGAAAATTTTAAAAAATATTAGATATGTTTTTTTTAGAAAACAAAAATTCTAAAACGGATAATCTAAAGTGAGCTAAATCCTAGCATTAAATTTCAAATCTAAACTACTAAATGTGCAACTAAATATTAAAGGTCTGAAACGAAAATATTTGTATTAAGCAAAGTAACATTGAGTTGTTGTTATTGATTTAAAAACTCGTGAAACATAATCATATTATTCTCCTGCATATGGCTGATCTACTTCACACAATGTTGAGCCTATGAAAAGTTTACAACATTGCAAACTGTAGTTGTTTGTTTGTTCACTCTCTGCGATTGGGCCAGCTCCTAAAGCCCAAACCGTGAAGAAGAACTTATGTTTGCAGAATAGAGTCTTCTTGTTTAACAATTGTTAGTGGAACACATGTATCCACCAGGTACCAAAGCCTCACCTCGTTTAACTTGTCGACAACTCACCCTGATTATATATATAAATACACCAAGTCGTAGTTCAAATGTTAAACGCTCGCTGATGACTCTGTTTACCAATACTCTCTAAAATTGAGGGTTCATTTTTCCTTTTTTCTTACAAAATGTTTTTTTTTAAATGTGTTATTAATAAATATTCAACTTTGATCAAAATTTTGATTTTTTATATAGGTTACATTATTTTAAATTGATCTACCTTTCATCTATTCACCTTCAAACCTCATTGTCCACTTTAATGTTTCAATTAAAAAAAAAATGTAAGCAAGTAATTTATTTTCTTTCCTCATAAATATTATGTAAATGATAATACTCTAACCTCACTATTACTCGCCCAGCTTCTAAATTGTCGATACATCAAAACACTCATGTTGTTTTCTCCCTTGTAGGAATTTGCAAAGACACATCCAAATTCATTTATTGATGCCTTAGTGATGCCGTAGATGTCGATCAAGGGAAAGTATTACATAAACTCTTATAATATTAGCAAAGATAAACTTCAGTGAAAGTCGTTTTTGGATGACAATTTTGAATAATTTGGAGAATTTTAAATATTTTTAAGAAAATTTTAAAAAATATTAGATATGTTTTTTTTAGAAAACAAAAATTCTAAAACGGATAATCTAAAGTGAGCTAAATCCTAGCATTAAATTTCAAATCTAAACTACTAAATGTGCAACTAAATATTAAAGGTCTGAAACGAAAATATTTGTATTAAGCAAAGTAACATTGAGTTGTTGTTATTGATTTAAAAAGTCGTGAAACATAATCATATTATTCTCCTGCATATGGCTGATCTACTTCACACAATGTTGAGCCTATGAAAAGTTTACAACATTGCAAACTGTAGTTGTTTGTTTGTTCACTCTCTGCGATTGGGCCAGCTCCTAAAGCCCAAACCGTGAAGAAGAACTTCTGTTTGCAGAATAGAGTCTTCTTGTTTAACAAACGTTAGTGGAACATGTGTATCCACCCGGTACCAAAGCCTCACCTCGCTTAACTTGTCGACAACTCACCCTGTTTATATATAGAAATATACCCAGTCGTAGTTCAAGTGTTAAACGCCCGCTGATGACTCTGTTTACCAATACTCTCTAAAACTAAGGTTTTATTTTTCTTTTTTTCTTACAAAGTGTTTTTTTTTAAATGTGTTATTTATAAATATTCAACTTTTATCAAAATTTTAATTTTTTATATAGGTTACATTATTTTAAATTGATCTACCTTTCACCTATTCACCTTCAACCTCATTGTCCACTTTGATGTTCAATTAAAAAAAAAAATGTAAGGAAGTAATTTATTTTCTTTCCTCATAAATATTATGTAAAAAGTTTTTAACAAAGAAACCCTTCAACTAAAGATGAACCGAGAAAAAATCCATCAACTATTAATTTAATGTAAAAACCCCTCAACTATAAGTCCGTTGATGAAAAAACCCCTCCATCTATAGTACCGTTAAAACTTTGAAGTTTTAACAAAAAAAACCCTCAACTAAAGATAAATTGAGAAAAAATCCCTCAACTATAAATTTAGTGTAAAAACCCCTCAAAATCAGATGTATCAAGTATTTACCACTCAACTATAAATTTAATGTGAAAACCCCCCTATTTCTGTCTACAATGACATTAAAAAATAAATAGTCAACAGTAAATCAAATACGATTTTGATTGTAAAAATTGACATGGATACGATGTGATAATGAGATTCTCTGTTTAAAAAAGTTGATTGAAGAATACATATACATTAAATTTTTTTATACAATTTAATTTATCTATATTTTTGAGAAACTGAAATAATTTATCAAGTTGTACATAAAATTTGATATTTATTTATTCTTCAATTAACTTTCAAACCACATAATCTTACTATCTGAAATTAAAGTTTGATAATTTTAGCGTTTATCATATTGTAGATTTTAGAAATTTAAATAATTTTTCTAATTGAGTTTCGAGATTTTAAATACATTGTTGGTTTTGAAAGCTATCACATTATTTTAAAATTATCTATGTCATTTTTACAATCCAAAGCCCTTACATTTGATTTATCGTTAACCGTTTAGGTTTTAACGCAACTGTAGATAAAAAGGTTTAAGAGTTTTTACATTAAATTTTATAGTTGAGGGGTTTATTCCCAATCATTATTTACTTGAGGGGTTTTTTCATTAAAATCTTTTGAGATTTCGCAGAACACGTGTCGCCGTTAAGGTTTTAACGGTACTGTAGATAAAGGGGTTTTTTTCATTAACGGACTTATAGTTGAGGGATTTTTACATTAAATTTATAGTTGATGGTTTTTTTCTCGATTCATCTTTAGTTGAGGAATTTCTTTGTTAAAAACTCTTATGTAAATGATAATACTCTAACTTCACTATTACTCGCTCCGCTTCTAAATGTCGATCAAGAGAAACTATTACATAAACTCTTATAATATTAGCAAAGATAAACTTTAGTGAAAAAGTCGTTTTTGGATGACAATTTTGAATATTTTTGGAGAATTTTAATAATTTTTAAGAAAATTTTAAAAAATATTAGATATGTTTTTTTCAGAAAACAAAAATTCTAAAACGGATAATCTAAAGTGAGTTAAATCCTAGCATTAAATTTCAAATCTAAACTACTAAATGTGCAACTAAATATTAAAGATCTGAAATGAAAATATTTGTATTAAGCAAAGTAACATTGAGTTGTTGTTATTGATTTAAAAAGTCATGAAACATAATCATATTATTCTCCTGCATATGGCTGATCTACTTCACACAATGTTGAGCTTATGAAAAGTTTACAACATTGCAAACTGTAGTTGTTTGTTTGTTCACTCTCTCGGCTAAACTACAGTTTTGCTGAGAGATGTCTATGAAACTGATACTACAAAACTAGAAACCCAATTGAACATAACGACGATTGATGTTTTCATCTCCTCTTCTGAAACTTCAGGAACCTGCATCTACAGTTCTGCCTTGGATTCCAAGTCTTGTTCTGAATCTTCAGAGATGTCACTTGGCGGAGGAGGATTAGGCTTGTCTGTAGCAGCTGCTACTGGCTCGTTAAGTTCAACATCTTCACCCAAGATTTTTGCCGTGAATCTCCGTGCCTCGAGATCAAGATCGGGCCATTCAGTTACTATTCTTCTGGCACCCTACAGATGAAGTTTAACAAATACTTTTATCATTGTTGTAGATGGGGGAAATCCTTTTTTTCATAGAGAAGAAACTTGGAAGAACCTATATTAATGTGTTATTAGAGAAGCCATCGTTTTACCTGAAGCTTCGGTTCCTTTGTCATGGGATTATTGCAAAGATCGATTGTTCTGGCCTTGGATTTTGTGGCGTTTCCACACCAGGATTCACACCACAGCCACTCTTGGGGAAGTGAGAATATAGGAACAGTGTGCTGAGCATAATTAGGAAGATCCTGAAACAAGATAATGCCATGCCATCAATAAGTCTGAACCTAGAACTCAACAAGATAAGCCAAACCAGTAGTAGAATTTCTAAAAGATTCAGAGCATATTGCGATGGTCACTGCAGCATTAAAAGCAGAGGACGGGAGATTCTAAGGCTTTTAAAACAAGGAAAGCGTGAACATCAAAGAAAGGTTATAGTCCTAACTAGCGAAAAAGTAGAGAACCACATTGAACAACTTGCCTGATCTAGGTTGGACAAACTGTTTGGATCCTTGCTAAGCGTCTCATAGAATACTCTTAGATTATCTCCTGCCGCCGTCTCTCGGAATTTGACTAAGTCAACAACGTACAAAGCACTACAGATAGAACAAGGCACATCAAGAATACGAAACGCAAAAGCTTATCAAGGTTCAAGTTAAGTTAGTTCGTCTACCTGATATGGTATGGCCTACCACGTAAATGTTCTTTCCAGAAACCCTGTTCCAAGCAATTGAGATTGTAAGAGTAAAGAAACCAATACGACCTCTACAAGAAAGAACAGATTAATGTTTACCTGTCTCCAAAACCGATAGCCATCCATTTCCTTGTTGTTGTCACAAAAAGGAGTATAAGCGAGAGGTCTTCCTTTTATATCCATATCGTACAGTTCTCCCATGTCTGTCCTTATAATTTGATCTGCGTCTACAAATATAACCTACGGAACACGTGTAGAATGTCTTATAGTGGCATCTTCCAAGCATCAAGTAAAAAATGAAGATGTATTATGATCATACGTACCTTTTCCAACGAGAGAGGAAATATAACATCAAGGAAAAGTATTTTGTAGGCCCAAATAATTCGTTGCTTTTCTTTCTGTTTATGCAACCAGGAAGGCCATTTGTACGTAATCAGCTCATACTCAAAGTTGTATTCCTGTGCCATATGTGGAATCACATCCTGCAAGAGTAGAATGCAATACATATTAAGTTGAAGTGGTTAAAAACACTAGTGATAAATTCACATTTAGAGATTAAGAAGAGACATACATAGACACAAACACAAAACTGATGTGTAAGCCAAGAAAAAAGGAACCAACCTTAAATTGAGGAGAAAGATAATTCTTTATGAACCAGAATTTTACAGGACGATTGGTGTTCTTCAGGACACTGAGAATCATGATCTTAAGAAAACGCTCATATCTGTCATATGCATTGTCTCGGCATCAGAAAGGAAGTGATACCAAAAAATATATCTTAAACTTTTCTGTTCACAAGATATACTTCAAACTATTGTGCACATGATTTTCCTTTTTCATATGCGTGATGCACTTAAAGTAATTCAAGATTATCTAAAATATCTCTGCACATATAGGTGACGAATTGTTTTCCCTTCCTAGCATAATGGTTCAACACACTTATTTATATGTCAAGGTATGTGATCAGGCAGTTACTTGCACTTACAAATGCCCTGAAGCTATGGAGAATATATTAATTGTTTTCCCATGTCGTCCACCCTTCTCATGCTCCTAAAAGGATGAAATATAATAACAAGATTAAAACTGTTGCAAAGGTAATCAACATGTTAGAAATCATGCACAGTTGAGGTGCATACAAGTTAGTCCAGATTACAGAAGCTGCTCACCTTTTTGGTACTTTCCTTCATAGATTGTTGACGACCACCAACAAAATCTGACGCCCATTTCAAGAAATTTGAGTTCCAACTTCCACGCTATAAGAAAAGGTGTCATCGGATAATAAATAACCAGCATTTTCAAGGACCAATAACCAGCATTTTCAAGAACCAATAGTTTTTTTGTAAAACTATTGGAGTAAGCACTTACTTCGTTCTTTTGCTGCTCACCCTCATCACCGTCTGTAGGAACTAGCAACTTTTCATGCTCTTTACCCTTTTTCTTAACTACTTCTAAATGAACAACTTTACCACGCAGATCATCGATAGTAATACGTTTCAGCGAGGATTGATCCTGACTCCCATCATTACCTCCTTTCAAAGCGTATAGCTCAGAACTTCTACCCGGAGCAAGTTGCAAATACCAAACCCCAGGGGATACTTTCATCTGCCAATAACCCAAATTGGCCATTACAAGAGTATCAACCAAATGTGGTCTATTTTTGGTTCCTAGAATCAGCTGAAGGCCACGAGGAGCCTCATGATCCTTTTCCGAGCAATGACCTGTGCATGGTTTATGTTAATAAATACATGAACAAAATCCTGCCTGTGTATAAGAATAAGTTTAGAAACGCTAACCTGTAAGAACAAGTGATTCAACCTCAAAAACTGCCTGGAGTGTAGTGGTATCTCCCAGGTTCTCAAGCAACATATTATCAAGATCATGACTGGACAAGGAAAAATCCGGAAGAGAGAATGAAAGTCAGGCATAAGCAAAAATAAGTGAACTAAACATGCAAATAACTTTAACGCAGTGAAACATTTCTAGCCAAAAAGAGCAGCATAGTCCCATTTTCTTTTTCAAGGGAAAATAACATACATGGCAATTACTGGTTCAACAAGCCATGGCTCTGGAACGTCAAGATTCATGGTAAGTGTCTTGGACAATGGCATATTTGCGAAAAATGCCTTAGGCCCATCTACATCAAAGCCTGTACTGCTGTAATCGTCCTGAAAAAAATTAGCAGAATCAATATTTGATCAGGGAATGTGGAAAATACCAGATCGTCATATAATTTGAAGATATTTTCAATTAACGTACCATATTGGGTAAGACATATCTGTAGTAATTCTTCAGAGGAATGTCCACAAGGGAACTCTGCCGATAAGAATTAAGAACTCTAGGTCAGACACATGAACAATATGTAATTACTTTTTTTCCAATAAGAAATAATGACTCTTGAAAGAGAATATACGTGAAAAATATCCATAATTAACCACATCAGTAAGGCAGCTGTAACATTATATAAATATTGATCTCAACAAGAGTAACAGTAACAACATTAACGGCCAGAAGAATAAGCTCTTTGATCATCTAGGTGGCTCAGATCAATAAGTTTGACATTTGCATTGTTTTTATATGCTAAGGTGAGGAGTATATGTGTTACTCACCATGGGATTCAGAACAATCCTCATGCTCGTCTGAACATGTTTCTGTAGAACTTGAAGAAGTGATGCTAGTTTTTGACCAGTGGGGCTTAAAGGATCAATAACAGCATCAATGTGTATAGTTGCATTTTCATTTCCCAGCATAACCGCACTACACAACGTATGGACATCTTAGTTGCAGAGTCTTAAATTCCCAACCAAATCGAAAAGAAAAGCAGCTACTAAAATACCCAATATACATACCTGTATTCCGAACTCAACACCTCAAATCGTGCACTTTCAGAGCTACGGTCCCGTGTTGCCATTGCAGATGACACAAACATGAAGACATCGCTAAAATATTTACTGCAAGTATGACAAAAGAAAAAAAAAAATTATATCAGCCATTTTCCAAACTATACAAGGGAATATTCCTAGAAGAATCATATCCCATCAGTTACAAAACATACGTGGGATCATCCCTCTTTGAAGAAGAAATTACGAAAGGAAATATCAGCCTAGAGAGGGAATAAAGCCAATATTGTAACTATCAAAAGATAAGCAGCAAGAGCCACATTTAAATGGAAAGAGAAGGATGTGATCCAGAAATAGATCAGAGGTATAGGGCGAGGGTATCATCAAGTTGATTTCAATGACCCATGAAATGTGCAGCTTAAGAAAGCTTTGCTCCCCAAGAACTAGGAGGAAAAAAAAAGACGAGAGCAGGCATAACAACTACGAAAATTCTGTTTGAAGATTTGATTTGGCAGAGAAGACTGAGCGCGCAAAGGGAAGGAGAAACAGTTAAAGCATGAGACTAGAGACCTTGTCAGCAAATCGGGATCCACACCCTGCCATTCAATGCCTTCAATAATTTCTTGAACAGGCTTTACTCTTTGATTGAACTCCATTGACTCAAGAAGGTCTAAATCATGGCCCAAAAATGTCCTCTCATCCACAGGAAATATCACCTACCAAATATATAGTCGAATATGATGAAGGTTCATAAATATACAATTGGAACTAACACTAATAAAAAAGGATCTGTATAATAAACAGAAAAGACAAAAGTTGGTTTACACACCCTTCCATTTGAGATAATTGCATTTGCATCGGATTCAAGCCCAAGTTCCCAAGACAAAAATTGGGCGACCTGCTTGACAATTGCAAGAAAAACGATCGTTAACATCATTTCTGTTTCAGAGAAGAACTAAAGATTCGTGGATCGATGTTCTTTCAGGCATGATTGGAAATTTTCTAAAGCAGCATTGCATACCTTTGCAAAACGGTTAAATAATTCTTCATCCAGAGATTCGGCGAGGCAAGATTGGTATGCCTTAGAAGATAACCCATACTCCTCAGCAAGCTCGAGGACTTTATCAATGAGCTTTTGAGAGCTAGCTGAATTCACTGAAGTTTTAAACAGATATTCACGCTCGTAAAACAAACATAGTTTATCCAGGAAGTATAGCACCTTTTCCTTATGACTGCAAACAATTAGACAGCAAACATAACAAGCAGGGATTAAGGGAAGGAAATGACAAAAATAAATGCAAATGCAATAAAACATTACCTATCACATGTATAACAAAAACTCACGTACCTAAATGACGATGCAGTAGTTTCAAAAAACTTTATAAACAGAAGGCTATTTGGGTCAGCATTCTGGCTGGTGCTAAATAAAACTCCAAGACGAGCACTTTTGGAACCTCCAATCTGAATGAATATGCAAGAACATCAATATCATGTGTGGATCCTACTGAGGGTCGAGGAAAAGGGTGTAAAGAGCCTGACAGAAAGCTATTAATACATCTACTAACCAGGTAACGGACTCCTTCATGTAACAATTTCATTCCTTTCTTCGTTGCGGCATCAACAGCAAGGAGATGAGTCACATACTTCACATCATCTGTAGCTGGAATTGTCAAATAAAAGGATATATTTCAAGTGAGTTTGCATGAGAAGATCACACATTTTTGATATGGACAAGAATCTGTTGACTATATTAATGCACGGTTACTTACTTTCGGGAGAATGCAAGTAGTTAACATCATTCAGCATAGATTCCCCCCTCCTGGTAGATGAAGCTAGCGACACATACCTTGGTTTGTTCTTTCCTCCACTAATAATCTACAAACAATGCGATTATAAGAAGGCAGGCTCTTGTTGTAATTAGTATTGAACAAACACATAAACAAATTACCAAAATATGCTGCTTGTGAAACTCCCTACCTGTGGATTATACCGGCTAAGACCATTTTCCGAAAGCAATTTGTCCAAAACATTAGTTTGGGACTCTATTTGGCCGTAATAAACTTGTTCTTGTATCTTGGGAAGCTCATCATTCATGGCATTTAAAAGAGTTTCTTCCTGGAGAGACAAGGACTAGCATCATAAATCAATTTTCAATAGACTCAAGAAAATCACGCTGTAGAAAAGTAAAATCTCTTAGTACGCAGACGTGAAAGTTGATGTAGGTTAAAGTAGTAAAATGGTATGCATGTACAATTATTATGACGAATTAGAGACGTGCTTGCAATAAGTTACCAAAACATGAGAACCTCAACATATTAAATATATTCACAAAAGTACCTCAACAGATTCAAAGACGAGGCCATTCATTAAAAAGGAACACTTCATTTTCGCCAGACCCAGCTTAAATACAAACATGGAGCTTGCTTCAGATGCCTCTTTTAAAGTTTGCTCTTGTTGCAGTTTCAGCAATATCTCCTGAGGTGGTGATTTAACCTTTGGTCTGGAATAGAAAAGACCCAACTTTAGGAGCGCTAGGTAGTACAATCCAAATTTTCTGTGAAGATAGAATATAAAAATTGATCTGCAATTGTATGATAATGATTCTAAATATCCATGGTACTTACAAAATTGTCTCAACAAATGCTCCATCGACATGCTGCTGTTCAATGTCTTCTTCAGAAGATTCAGTCCTTAATGTGTTTACCTGTTAACCAACCTGAAGATGTTCAGCTACTAATTTTTGGAATACTTAAATCACAACAAAATATTATTAAATTATCTATTTTTAATTTTTTATTTTTTTTTTATTTACGAATTAAGTGTTAATGTCAATTACATTTCCCAAAAACTGAAAAGCTGTTTGATTCCCATGGTGCTCCTTGATGTACAGAAAAAGACGAATGATCTGCAAAGAGAGATTTTCATCAGAAAACTAATTCATTATTAGTTTGCTCTTAAGCGAAATAATTTTTAAAAGAACTTAATAAGAACAAGCTTCTTAGTGCAGAATAATAAAATTCAAGGTTGGGAAAATGATAACAGTAAATTTCTATTTCTATGACGGTGAATACCATAGTAGATATGTCCTCTTTAACTTGGGCTTTCGCCTCTGAATCCGAAGATGAGATTTGACCACCATTGTCCTCTATTGTCTTGATTAATTGAGTGGAATATAATATCACCCCAAATCTCACAGGGAGTTGATTTTCATATAAGGTTCTGAGAGTGTCAATGGACTGAAAAGATCCAACAATAGTTAGTTTCAAAAGCTTTGTACTCAATAATAAGGGAAGAAGGGCCGGCAGTGCCGAGAAAGGGCAGATATGAGACTTGCCTCAAGACCACAGACAGTGGCTGGATCAATGACGTAAACTGCATGGAATAGGTTCTTTCGGATGTAACGTAGTTGCCCAGGGAAAGCAGGCATCAAAATCTTATTACAAGGTGAGAGAAACACAGGCCATTAGAGATATCATTCTCCAAATGCTCAGGAAAAAAAATCATATGTATCCTCAACTATCAAGAAGATGTCAGATGCACTAGTTACCTCATTAATATTACTCCGCCAGCGCTTGTACATATCATCCTCCTCCAGATTGTTGAGATAGTTAACATGCACGGAACGGAAATCAACCCGATATGAATCCGGCTCAGGGAGAGGGGTAGTTAGAAGAAGTTTACGTATGGCTCCATCAGGTATCTGACAGTTGCATAAATATGTTAGCACATTCATATGTTCAAAGACTAATCAGAGGTCAGTGTCCTAAATAGAAAAATAATATTCATCAATTGGTATCGTTCCAGTTTCTCCTCCATGTTGTATAATTCACAACTTTACGTTTTTCTTTCTGCGTTTACATGCATCAAACAAGAAGTTGGATGTATGTCTGAGATCTCCAGCAAAACAGAACAAAAAATAAGGCTAAATTATAAAACTTAAGACCATTATTACAAGATGTTTGATACAGCACTAGCCTAAGTAGTTAGGCGCACACAGTCAGTAAAAGAGTACCTTAAGCTTCGAAAAATGGTCGGCCAGGGACAACTCCTGATGAGCCAAATCCATCAACCTACAGACAGAAGGATCAGACGATCATGGGAACAGACTATAACCAACAATGCAGACATGTTATTTTTTAAAAGTAGTAAATGGTATTACATGTATAGGTCCATATCTTCAATGTTCAACAGAGCACCATTCAGAGCCAACAAAGCCTTGCCAGGGGGGACCATTCTCTGGTTTGAAAGTATCTCTTCTTTGATTGATTCATTGAGCTGCACGATTGAACCAGACATATCTAACATCAGAATAACCACAAGGAAACAAATCAACCAGCAGTATAAAGTTAACACAGCATCAATAAACGATGACATACCTTCATGCGAGATAATGAAGAAACTACACTTGGAAAGTTTTGATTAATTTCTTGCATAGACTGCAAAGGATCAGAGGCATGGACTATTCTCTGGGCTGTTTGGTGTCCCAAATCTGTGGAATAAAGGTAAATTAGGAAATACTTTATTTACTTCTATTATCACCAAGCCAAACATGCAGGATGCACAACTACCCTTGAGCTCCCAAACATCAAGCGTGTCTGATACAGTTGATGATAGGAGATAATCCCTAAAAGCCATGACTTCTGATCTTAGCTCGGGTTTCCTGTCCTGCAAAAAAGGAGCGCTGACCCTAATGATCACCCTACAGAAAATGAAAAATTGCTAGAAAACTTGTTTTCCATCGTTCATCTCTTATCTTCGTTCCATCTCTAATGAAAACACAAATTCATTTGTGCGAGCATCCATGCAAATCAAACGAACTAACTTTTTTGAAAGAAATGATTCAATATATCATTCTAGTTATGTTGCAAATTATACATACCAGGATTTTCGAGAATATAAAGCCCCTAACATCTTGACTAAGATCTTCAGTCCTTGGATCTTCAAGAGTGATACCTGAAACTCATAGCAAAAACATTTAAAGGGTAGCAAATTCACAGCTAACAGAAAGAAGATAAGGAATAAGTAACCGATAAAAATAAGCTTTCACTTTAAAAATTCGGGTGGTGAAATGAATAAGAGCTAACTCTAACCTTTCTTTATAGCACTATCATCCATCGCCTTGTACTCCATGTTCTTCAAAGCAAGCTCCACACCATAACCAGCTAAGCTAACACTATCCCTTGCCCCAATGGCACCACAGGGTCTAGTTTTGCCTTCACAACCCGAAGGTAACACTGGTCTAACAACATATGTAACTTTTCCCTGTAGGAAAGCAAGCTTCATTATAAATTCACACAACAAAAGCAGAGAGACGGTAACAAATGGAATCCCTGGACAATAGAGCCTGAAGTTGTTCTATCAAGACAGTAATAAAAGAGAGACCTCCGTGGCTGCTTTAGCAAGCGAGAGGTGAAACTTCCTAAAGCAATCGGTTCCAACAGCCCCATAAAGAACGGCAACTGGGCTTCCAGCTTTCGAATCAAAATGAACGTGATCGAAGTCNGCAAGTTGCAAATACCAAACCCCAGGGGATACTTTCATCTGCCAATAACCCAAATTGGCCATTACAAGAGTATCAACCAAATGTGGTCTATTTTTGGTTCCTAGAATCAGCTGAAGGCCACGAGGAGCCTCATGCTGGACAATAGAGCCTGAAGTTGTTCTATCAAGACAGTAATAGACCTCCGTGGCTGCTTTAGCAAGCGAGAGGTGAAACTTCCTAAAGCAATCGGTTCCAACAGCCCCATAAAGAACGGCAACTGGGCTTCCAGCTTTCGAATCAAAATGAACGTGATCTAAGTCGAAGAGCTCAGGCCCCTGAACCGCATCTCCAGCACTGGCATCCAACGAAATGCAGCTTAGAAATAGCAAAATGTGGTTTTAACCAAATGAAAAAAAAAAAGAAAAGAAATCAAGAGAGATATTCAGAGCATACGAAGGAGCAGAGGCGAGCCAGGAGAGGAGATCCGCGACGTCGTAAAAGAGGGAAGAGCCAGTGTCGACCCAACAGCAGTGAGTCGCGGAGGAATCAGTGGGATCATGGCCGTGAGGGAAAGAAGAGAGAGACTCATCAGCCAATTGGCGGTAGAGCACAAGCCTGGGCGACGCCGATCTCAGAGTAAGTGAGAAATGGAAGAGAGATGCCACAGGCTGAGCCAATAGAGTCGATGCCTGTTTAGATATCTTGAGGAGACAATCTCTGGCGGATTTACAATCGGAATCACCATTGTCTCCATCGGAACCAAGCCAAGCATCGGTGAACTCCCAGAACAGCTGCTTCGATTCTTTTGAAATCAACTCTCTGTCACAGCAAAAAAAAAAAATACACTCGATTTCACTGTCGAAGCGCAAGAGCTGTAACAATGATGTTCGACAAAAGTAAGAAAGCATTACCCAGCTTCCAGGAGAAGAGGAGTACCCTGCCACTTAGCCTTAACCGCCACCTGAACATTTTTAGGTCTCCGATTCTGAGCGTTGACGCCGAAGACGACGAAGAAGAGAAGGAGGAGACAGAGCACGGATCTCAGATTGGTCCCCATCTTTTCCGCGACGGAGAAGGAAACTAGCCGAGCCGGGAAATATTCGTAGTAAACTAAAAGGGGCATTTTAGTAAAACCGAGCCAATGCCACGACATCAAGTATGACGTGGACGTTTCTCATTGGTTGTAATTTGTTAGGGTTTTTCGTCCGATCGAACAAAGAGATTTGGGGCTTCGGTGTCGTCTCCGCCGAGATCATGCGATTAGAAAGGAATGCTCCTCAGGCGGAGGATACTATCGCTCTCGGCGTCGCTCAGAAACTGCTGCAATCACGGAACCGGCGACGCTGCTTTGTCTTCTCCTTTTCATTTCTCTACCTACGCGAAGGCTCCAATAGCCGCCGGAGATATCCTCATCAGCGAGGTGAAAGACTGGTTCAAGCGCGATGTGCAGCAGAGCGACCAGTTAATCAACCGCATCTCTGAAATCCTCCGAGCTCCGTCTAGCGATGGAGATGATCGAGCCTTTTATCACCAACTCTCCGGTCTCCGCCTCCGCCTCACGGAGAGATTCATCCTCGACGTGCTTGACCACACCCGTTACGATATCCTCTCATGTCTCAAGTTTTTCGATTGGGCTGCTCGTCAGCCTGGTTTCCATCACTCACGCGCCACTTTCCATGCCATCTTCAAGATCCTTCGCAGCGCCAAGCATTTCCCTCTTATGATCGACTTCTTAGACCGGAGCGACGGTTTCGAGGGTTGCCGACACTCTCTCCGTCTCTGCGATGCCCTCGTCATTGGGTACGCCGTCGCTGGCCGCACCGACACCGCGCTTCAGCACTTTGGTCACATGAGATTTCGAGGTTTGGATTTGGATGCTTTTGGGTATCACGTTCTCTTGAACGCACTTGTCGAGGAGAAATGCTTTGATACCGTTGATGTCATCTTCGACCAGATCTCCGCGCGTGGCTTCCTTTGCTCTGTTACGCATTCGATTATGGTGAAGAAGTTGTGCAATCAAGGCCAGCTTGATAAGGCTGAAGATTATCTCCGCTCCTTGCTCCCCAATGATCCTGCTGGATGTGGTGCTGGCTTAGGCATTTTGGTCGATGCTCTATGTTCCAAAAATAAGTTTCAGGAAGCTACTAAATTGCTAGACGATATCAAAGTGGTGGGAACAGTTCCTATGGACCGTGCTTATAGCATTTGGCTTAGAGCTCTTATTGGAGCTGGGTTCTTGAACAACATTGAGGGTTTTTTGCAGCAGATTAGTCCTTTAGAGGGTTGTGAAATGGAAGTTTTCAGGTATAACGCTTTGATCTCTAAGCTTTTGAAAGAAAACAATCTTGGGAGTGTTTATGATATCCTGACGGAGATGATGGTGCGTGGAGTTTTGCCTAATAAGAAAACGATGAATGCAGCTTTATGCTTCTTTTGCAAAGCCGGGTTTGTAGATGAAGCCCTCGAGTTATACCGGTCAAGGTCAGAAATTGGTTTTGCTCCTACTGCCATGTCTTACAGCTATCTGATTCGTACCCTTTGCGCCGACGGACGTGTCGAACAGGCTTATGATGTCTTTAAGGGGGCGTCGGAACGAGGGTATGTTCTTTGTACAAAGACTTTTTGTATACTTACCAATGCTTTGTGCTGGAAGGGGAAGTCTGACATGGCGAAGGAGCTGGTTATTGTTGCCTCGGAACGGGACTTATTGCCTAAACCTCTAGGTGGTTGCAAGATTATACCAGCTCTTTGCGATGTTGGGAATGTGGAGGACGCTCTTATGATTTATGAGCTATTCAATAATAGTGGTGTGGCTACCACCTTCGAAATGTTCATCAGCTTGATATACGGCTCAATCAGATTAATGAGGGGAGACAGAGCTGCCAAACTTATCATCAGAATGCAGGAAAAGGGCTACACCCCGACCTATAGTCTCTATCGAAATGTTATTTGATGTGTTTGTGCGATGGAAGGCGATGACATAAACATTTTTGTTACTCTGCTAAAGTTTCAGTTGTCTTTTTGGGAACACAAAGTTGGGACCTACAACCTATTCATTGAAGGAGCTGGGTTTGCAGGTAATCCGAAACTTGCAAGATTAGTGTATGATATGATAGATAGAGATGGGCTCACGCCAACACTAGATTCGAACATTCTCATGCTTCTGAGTTATCTTAAAAATGAGAAGATCGCTGATGCTCTTCTGTTTTTCCAGGACCTGCGTGAAAAAGGTGAGGTCAAAAGAAGACTTTACCATGTAATGATTGTTGGCCTCTGTAGAGCAAATAAGTTGGATGCTGCTATGCATTTCTTGGAAGAAATGAAGGGCGAAGGAAGACAGCCTAGTATCGATTGTTACGAAGTAATCATACAAAAACTTTGCAACGGAGAAAAGTACGAGGAGGCAGTTGGTTTAGTCAATGATTTTAGGAAAAGCTGGCGCCGTATTACTTCTTTCATCGGTAATGTCCTTTTGTACAATGCAATAAAGAGCAAAGGGGTGTATGAAGCATGGACACGGATGAGAGATGTAGAAGAGAAGATCCCTGAGATGAAGTCTCTTGGCGAGTTGATAGGAGTATTCTCAGGACGAATCGAAATGGTAGGAGAGCTGAAGCGGTTAGATGAAGTTATAGAGAAATGCTACCCTCTGGATATGTACACGTACAATATGCTGTTGAAAAGGGTTGTAATGAATCAGGCGGAAGATGCATTTGAGTTGGTTGATAGAATATCTGGAAGAGGGTATAGGCCTAATGAGCGGACTCTCATGATCCTTGATCGGGCTCGACGCATACTAGATGGACTGAATTATCGGAATGGTTGGAATAGTCGCGAGAGGCAACTGAAATGATGAAGAGCATGTCACGGAGAGGTCAGAATAGTTGAATTAAGGAATAAATGGAAGAATCTCTCAATTGAGTTGGATTAAATTTTTTTGGCTTGAGGTTTGTATCATCGCCGACAGGTGAAGAGAACGCCATATTCGTCTTATGCTCTCTGGTTTTTGGATCTTCTCGAGGCTAGACGATATAACTTGCAGAGGCTTTCTTGTCTCTGGATTGTAAAAGTTGCGGTCTTTACGCAGAAGCTTTTATGAAAGACACCACCAAACATAATTGGGTGGTATTAGCTTCATATCTCTCCATTACATACAATTGTTTGTAATCTTTCCTAAAAACACACAATTCAGATAGAGATTTCAACATTTTTGTCATAATCTTTATTCTTTATCAAGGAAATTTTATGGTGCTGCTCATTTTGCCCCTTGGTTTCGGATATTTGTGTTTGTATCTGCGTTTACTAATGAAAGTATTTTTGTTTACACTGTAACATAATAAAAACAACATACCGCAAATGGGATTTTTCTCTTAGTTTGTGTTATCTTTTTTAAAGAAAAAATGATGAAAGCACTAAAATACTATATATCCTTTTCTAACTCAACAACATAAACGTAAACGGGATTAAGAAAAACAAACGGGATTGTAAACACCAAGTGTTTGTTACGAGGATTGTATCGAATCCATACAATTATGAATCATATGTTAATAAAATTTAAGTACTTATTTTTTTTGACATATTTAAGGACTTGTAGGATAGTGGAGAGTCCGGATTACATGTATCCCAATAAAATACATTTTTTAAAAAGTAATGTAAAGTACTGTGTACTACAGTTTAACGCCATTTGTACTGCATAAAAGACCCCACGTACATACACATGACATAAACCAGAACCAGAACCAGAACCAGAGACCACATTGGAAAAACTGTGAGACTTTGACTATATGACAACCTCTGTATTCTTACGAAGCAGATGAATCAGGTAAGAAGAATCTGTGATTCTGTCGTACGTTTCTTTTTCTTCTTCTTCTTGTCTCTCGCCGGTCTTGTACTGCAGAGCCGATGATATTATACTACTCTTTTTCCTCTCCGGCCAACTTTCTGTGACCTGTGATTCCCTCATCGTCTTGTATTTTTTATTTACATATCTTCAATCATTTTTCCAGTTTATATTTTTTTGTACATAGACAACTCTTGAATTTTAAAATATTTAAAAATACAAGGTTTGTGCGGCTTCATTGCATTGATATTTATTCTCACAGATACTGCTTTTGGGGTTGACTTGGGCTCGTTCCCCTGTATTTATTTATTTATATAAATATATATACACACCTACATACATTCATCGTCATGAACGATCATCTTGTGAGCTTAATTAGGGTTTAGAGATTAATTAAGTTGGCTTCCTGCAATTCTGAGTAATTTAAATAAGACCATCTCGTGTAATAGAAGAGATCGAAGCCTCTTTATTGTTCGACGAATTGTTGTCTCTTGCCGTTGGTACGCATGTCCCATCATCAGACTTTAGCATCCAGTTTACTCGACGATCTCTTACATATCCCTGCAGAAACAATCGTTGAGAAGGAGTCCGGGGAGAAGGACGACACGTGTCAAGCTCAATCAGAAAGAAGAGGGAAGGAGGCAGTAGTGTTGCATGATCAAGATGATCATCATGGCTCAAGTGGTGCAAAGAAACAAGAACGTAACGCCAATGAGCGTCTAAGGAGGATGCGACTTCATGCCTCTTACCTCACTCTCGGCACTCTTCTTCCTGATCATTCTTCTTCTTCCAAGGTTGATAATCTCCCTTTTATATTGTGTATATATATATCATATTGACTGTGATTACAAGCTTTAAGTGTGAGACATTCTGCTGATTGTTGAACTGGTTTCTTACTTTAACTGATTAACAGAATAAATGGTGTGCACCGTCTATAATGGATAGAGTGGTCGCTTACATTCCCAAGCTACATAATGAAGTTGAAGAGTTAACTCTCAGAAAGAAAAAGCTTGCAGAAACGATCGAGAGCAAGAGGTCCCGCGCGCGAATTTGAGCGACAAGATCCTCACATTCGAGCAATCTCGGTTCTTGAATTGGGGGGATCAGGTGATCATGAGGCTGTTGTGCAGATAAGCATGAAAAAGGAAAAAGAAGACGAGTTCTCGAACTTGCTTCATGTGATGGAGATGCAAGGTTTGAGTATTTTAAGTGCTTCGACATCTCAAGTGTGCCGAGATCAAAGGGTGGTTTGCTACATCTTCCATGTTAAGGTGAGTTTTCTCTTATCTTCTTTAATTTCTCTTTGATTTTATTCTCTCATATGGAATCGAGACAATGTGCTAGTAAATAGGCACACCATGTGTATATAAGCTTAAGACATATGATGAATATGAACAAAAATGTTACTTCTCTTCATCAAACAATATACATGTTTAGCTTGGGTCCCTCTTGGGAGGATTATGTTTTTATTTAGCTAAGCATTGGAAGAGTGGTTATGTTAAGATTACATACCGTTGTATATAGGAGTCATTGATGGTTTATAAGTTAAGTTCACGAACTAATGACTGTTATTGAGTGTGGTATTGTGTATAGAGTGATGATTTACATATTTGCATGTACTATCAAACAGCTGATCCTATGGACCAAAAACACTAAACTTAGAATCATAAATATTTTTTAGCAGTTAGATAGTGTGGCACTAACGAGTCTAGCTATAATTAAGTCTCTGGCTTTTTTTTTTTGTTTTGTTTGTGTGATAAGTAACAATTGAGAAATGTATGGGAAAGTGTAGATGCATGAGAAGCCGTGTGAAGGTGATGACTACATCACAGTGTTGAAGAACAACATCATTTCGTCGCTCTCGTGACAACACAAAAAATCAAAGTGAGATGAAGAATGAATAAATAGCTTTGATTACGCATAATTGGCATTCATCTTCTTGCTTAATTATATCATGTTTGGTTTGGTGTTTGAAATCTCATAAATCATATTTAGATGCAGAAGCTTTTTTGTTTTGATCTCCCTATAGTAACAATCTTTCTTAGCGAATACTAAATAACCAATTTGGTAACGAAAAGCTGAGGTGCAATTTCTTCGATCAATTTAGTCGATCTATTCGTAGTTGCTGCTAGCGAATCCTCACATCAACAGTGAGGATCTCTTTGTGATTTAATCGTATAAATATGTTTGGACAGAAAGAACATTAACAGAATAACTACTGAAGTATTCGGTTGTACAAAAAGTTGGTTGACAAAACAAACACCGTACAAAATTACAAACCTCTCCTTATAATCAGACCCAACAAAAAAAAAGAATAAATAAACAATTACAAAATGCGTACTCACACCAGCATTTACCGTTTTACCCTTGGTGTTGTGATTTCAGCAATTGCAATTTCCTCGAACGCTTTTAATGATATCGACCCCAAAAAAATCACTGAAAAGAAAAGGAGGAAGAGTCAAACCTCTGAATCTCTCTCAGAGAAGCAGAAGAAGAAGACGACGATGAAGAAGCGGACGGTTTACTCATGGGGAGCGGCGATTGTAATCTTCCTTGTTCTGATGATCGTCACTCCCACGATCCCTCAATCTCAGGCCTACCACGATTTCGCCGATCAACGCTCCTTCTTCGGTATTCCCTCCGCTTTCTTTCTCACACTTCTCTCATCCATCTTCTTAATTCGTCTAGTGTTAGGGTTTATCTTACAAATCCACGATCTATCTCAGGGATTCCGAATGCTCTGAACGTCATTTCCAACTTCCCGTTCCTCATCATCGGCCTTCTCGGTCTCGTCCTCTGCTATTACCCAGACGATTACTTCAGATTTAGGCGCGTAATTCTTTACTTCTCCATCTCTCGTGTTCTTCTTAGTAAACAAACAAAATTATCTGAATCTGTGTGTATCGAACAGTTTGCGAGGTGAGAAATTGGGATGGACTTGCTTTTTCGTCGGTGTGGCTGCTGTTGCTTTCGGATCTTCTTACTATCATCTCCACCCAGACGATGCACGTCTCGTCTGGGATCGCCTTCCCGTACGCTCTTTCTCTTCTCTTTGCTGAGACTGCTTTTTTTGCTTCGTCCGTCTTCTTTTGATCACTGATTTTGTTTGGTTTTCAATTAGATGACTATTGCTTTCACATCCATCATGGCTATATTTGTAATCGAGAGGATTGATGAGCACAAGGGTACTTTCTCCATTGTCCCTTTGCTTCTCGCTGGCCTTGTTAGCATTCTGTATTGGAGGCAAGTCGATCCGAAACTTCTCAGTGGCTTTAATGATACAATAACAATCTAGAGATTGTAACTTGTCTCACGAGGCTGTAATTGCAGGTTTTTCGATGATCTTCGTCCGTATGCTTTAGTCCAGTTTGTTCCCTGCATTGTCATTCCACTTATGGCTATTCTATTACCTCCAATGTATACACATTCCACGTATTGGCTATGGGCTGCAGGTTGGTTCTCAGTGTTGTGTTGATATCTTCAGTTTGTTTTTTGCACCTGAAGTTATTCTTAATCTAGATTCAATTGGGTCCCAAATTGCAGGATTCTATCTGTTAGCCAAGGTGGAAGAAGCTGCAGATAAGCCCATATACAGCTGGACGCATCATATTCTTAGTGGGCATTCTATAAAGCATGTGTGCGCCGCTATGGTCCCTGTCTTCCTTACCCTCATGCTCGCAAAAAGAACCGTTCAGACCGAAAGGTATACACATACATTCTCTTATTTATGGAAATGATCCGACATCGACATGACAGACCTACTATAGTCTTGACTCATGCTTTACCCCTTTCGTGCTAAACACAGGATTAGCCTGTATAAGACATGGAAGATATCATGGACGAGGATTAGAGGGAAGGGATCCGAGGGAGAGAGCTTCGAGTGTACCTACTCCAACGTAGCAGTCGAGGAGGCTCGGTAGGTTATGTTTGTGTCTCTCGTATAATGTAAGATCCTCACTTACTTTTGGTAGTTGTGTTTAAGATCACTGGCTAATAGATCTGGTTATAGGAGGTAAAGGTTGATTGATAATCCAATTGGAAAACTCATGAGTTTGTAATCTTATGATCAAATCCAAACCGTTGATAGTGCTAACACTTTGATGTTGATTCTTGTAACGACTCGATGTTATTATTATCATCAACTTCAAATCAAAATCTACACACACCAAATCGAAGACAAGTTTGCCTAATTGATCATGAAACCATTAACACTTACAAAAGTGTTTATACTGTTATCAGGAAATGCCGTTAAGTCTCCTGATAACAGAGACGACGCCTTGAATCCCTAACTTCCCATCTCCGTTCGCCACCATTCCAGAGAACAACTGCTTGCTCAGAGCAGCCCCAGGCATCGCGGCCACCGCCACCTCACCTTCCTCCGCCGCCATTCCCAAATCTTTCACANACTCCAACGTAGCAGTCGAGGAGGCTCGGTAGGTTATGTTTGTGTCTCTCGTATAATGTAAGATCCTCACTTACTTTTGGTAGTTGTGTTTAAGATCACTGGCTAATAGATCTGGTTATAGGAGGTAAAGGTTGATTGATAATCCAATTGGAAAACTCATGAGTTTGTAATCTTATGATCAAATCCAAACCGTTGATAGTGCTAACACTTTGATGTTGATTCTTGTAACGACTCGATGTTATTATTATCATCAACTTCAAATCAAAATCTACACACACCAAATCGAAGACAAGTTTGCCTAATTGATCATGAAACCATTAACACTTACAAAAGTGTTTATACTGTTATCAGGAAATGCCGTTAAGTCTCCTGATAACAGAGACGACGCCTTGAATCCCTAACTTCCCATCTCCGTTCGCCACCATTCCAGAGAACAACTGCTTGCTCAGAGCAGCCCCAGGCATCGCGGCCACCGCCACCTCACCTTCCTCCGCCGCCATTCCCAAATCTTTCACAATATACTCCGCGAACCCCGTCGCCCTATAATCCCTCTCCGCCATCATCTCCCCAAACAGCCGCATAACCGCCGATCCAGCCGCACCGTCCTTCACCGCCTCAAGCCATTTCACTGGATCTAAACCCGCCTTCTCTGCGAACACCATCCCTTCCGCGAGCCCCACCAAGTTGCTTCCTACGCAGATCTGATTACCGATCTTGCAGCTCTGTCCACTCCCCGCCGCTCCCATATACCTCACAATTCCCATGTTCTTCATCACTGGAGACAACCACTCCACGATCTCGGAGTCCCCGCCGGCGAAAATCGCTAGCGTCCCCTCTCGTGCTCCAGCGTCACCACCCGACACCGGCGCGTCCACCGCCCAGCAATCCCTACGCCTGGCATCCGCGTATATCTCGCGCGCCAGTGCTGGCTTGCTGCTAGTCATGTCCACGGTTACTCCGCCGGGTTTGAGGCCCGAGAGTACACCATCGGGACCGAGAAGCAGCGATCGGACATCGTTAGCGTTTCCAACCATCGTGAACACAACGTCGCTCATCTCCGCCAGCTCTTTGGGGCTATTGGCGGTGCGAGCTCCTTTGGTTTGCAGATCCTTTGACTTACGGAGGTCGCGAGCGTAGACGGTGACCAAATAGCCTGCGGCGAGGATATGAGAGACCATGGCCGATCCCATTATTCCGATGCCAATCCATCCGATTCGAGTCGCCGAGGGACTCATGAGTTTCGGGTTTGGAGTATCCATTTGAGAACGAATGAAGAATTTGTTAGAGACGACGATGGGAAGGGGAAAAAAGTAAAGCTCTCTCTACTAGACCGACCTCTCACTCAATATCACTTATTGAACTTAATTAAAAAAAAAATTTGTCTTCTCTGGATTTTTAATTATTTATTCGCATAATCTTATTAATTAGTCTTTGCCTCCGGATTACAAATTCAAGGTTCTCACTTCTCAAGTCTTATGCACTGCTTTGAGAACGAGAAACGTTGAAAGTAGAAACAATCTTCACATTTTTTTAAGAATTTGATCTAAATTTACAAACACCGAGTGTTTTTGGTGAGAGAGAGAGAGATAGACAGTGATTGAGCTTAGCAACAGAGACAGTCTTCTCAACAGACACGTAATGTTCATTTCTCCTGAAAGCATGCAAACTCATATGGGTCACGAGACCTGAATTTCATCCTTGTTTTGGATCCCTTCACATGCTTACCCTGTGATGCAACAAACTTAGGTTCCAAGTTCCTTTATGGTAAACACTATAATCCACATTTGCCACAAAACAGAAGTCTCTGTTTTCACCATCTTGCTTCTCTCTTTCACAGTTTAGATCATTCAACATTTTGAACATGGAATCAAGTTTTCCTTTCATCAATCAAGCTTTCTTTATCTCCCAGACCTTTATGAGCTTTCCCCACTTATTGGCAGCATCAGCTTGCGTCGTCATAGCCGTCTTTGGTTACTATTTCTTCAGACCAAGATGTATATACCTCATTGACTTCTCTTGTTATCAACCTCCGGACTTCTTGCGAGCTCCAGTCTCCAATTTCATTGAGCACCTTACGATATCCGGTGTTTTTGATAGAGAAAGCCTTGACCTCCAGCAGAAGATTCTAGAGCGGTCAGGGATTGGAGATGACGCGAGCGTGCCTGCGACAGTCCATGAGATTCCACCAAATGCTTCTCTCTCTGCAGGTAGAGAAGAGACGCAGGATATCCTCTTCACTATTGTTGAAGACCTTTTCTCAAAGCACAAGATAGATCCAAGGAGTATCGACATCCTTGTGTCTAACTGCAGCCTGTTCTGTCCTTCTCCTTCCATAACCTCCACCATCATAAACAGGTTTGGCATGAGGAGCAACATAAAGAGCTTCAGTTTGAGCGGAATGGGCTGCAGCGCGGGGCTTCTTTCCATAAACCTCGTAAAAGATCTTATGAATATTCATGGTGACTCTGTGGCCCTAGTGTTGAGCATGGAAGCTGTGAGTCCAAATGGTTACAGAGGGAAATGTAAATCAATGCTCATAGCTAACACCATCTTCAGAATGGGTGGGGCAGCGATTCTTCTCTCCAACAGGAAGCAAGATAAGCACAAGGCGAAATATAAACTCCAGCATCTGATTAGAACTCATGTCGGATCAGACAATGAATCATACGGGAGTGTAATGCAGCAGATCGATGAGGAAGGGCTAGTGGGAGTAGCTTTGTCCAAGCAGCTTGTCAAGGTAGCATCAAAGGCCTTGAAGATCAATGTGGTGGAGTTAGGCCCTAGGGTGCTACCTTATTCAGAGCAGCTCAAATACATAATCTCATTCATCCAAAGAAAATGGGGAATGCGGAAGGAGGTATACACACCCATCTTCAAGAAAGCCTTTGAGCATTTCTGTATACATGCCGGAGGAAGGGCGATAATCGAAGGAGTGGAGAAGCATCTGAAGCTGGACAAAGAAGATGGTGAAGCTTCGAGGACAACACTGTACCGGTATGGGAATACATCTTCGTCTTCTCTGTGGTATGAGCTGCAATACCTGGAGGCGAAAGCTAGAATGAAAAAGGGAGATAGAGTATGGCAGATTGGGTTTGGAAGTGGCTTTAAGGCTAACAGTGCTGTCTGGAAATGCATTTCCGAGATCAATTCAAAAGACCCCAATGCATGGTCTGATCGAATCCATTTGTATCCGGTCTGTGGAGATGCTTCAAGTGCAACGTTGAGGACAAAGCTCCTTTCTTGACATCGACTCGTTGCTCCATAGAATAGTTTATCCATTAGTTTATCCATTCCTTCGTATTCACTCTAGTTTTCTGAAGGAAGCTTCTACAGCTACTCTTGAGCTGATTCATGCATTGTTGGAAAAACGTTCCACATTGGCAGATTCTTCGAGAGCTGTTTCTTTTGGATCTCTTACAGAAATTAATTGTTATTGCAATATTCAGTAGGAGGATTTAGTATTTATATAATTCACAAAAGATTTATTATATGCAACTGTTTCAAATTTTCTATTACTGCCACCAAACACACAAAGAAGTCAGGCATTGCCTTAAACACTTAAATGTTAAGAGGTAAGACCTCTTGAAAAAAACTATTCTTACAAATCATTATACCAGAAACAAAAACACACACATATAGCTCAGATTCAAAACTGTTGTTGCTTTTGCTCCATAAGATTATTGAATCCCTTACTCGAGCCTCGACCTACTTCCTTGCTAAAGGGCTTTCCTCACTTAAATACTCGTAGATATCAATTACTTGCTTTACAAGAATGCCCATAACTCAATTTAACATAAGAGTTCCCCTTCTCAAGAAACCAAACAATATTTTTAAACAAAAAAAAATGTAATTAAAAGTTAACTGTAAAGCTAAAGCGGAAGTAGACGGCTATTACATAACTAGCACTGTGTCACAGAACTGTTATTTGATGTTTTCTTTTGGAAAGGGTCTGTTATCTGATCTTCCTGCAACATTTTTGCGTTTTCGTCTTTGTTTCTTCACTTTTACATTAGTCCAGGGCCGGTCATGGGGGCAGCCAAATGAAACAATGGCCTATGGCCCCCAAATTAAAAGATCCCCAAATAATAGTGTTTAATTCATTTATTAAATAATAATCACTTATCCAAGAAATAAAATTTAGTTTCTGAAGTCTCTCATTTGCATATTCTTCTTCATATCTTATATTTTAACTTTTATCTTATATACTTCTTTTTACAATTGTTAAGGGAATGATTAACTAATTACATAATGTACCATTTATAAAAAAAATTCTAACATTTTTCTTTTGAATTGTAACAAAAATAATATCTATAGTACATATATACAAGTTGATAAAAAGAAAATTCAGGTCAGTCATGGCCCTGCTTCAGTCTCATTCCCTTGTCTGCATACATCAATTCTTTCTCCGTCTCTTTTGTTGTCTCTCTGTATCAGCACAAAACGCTTCACTTTTGCATTTTGCATCTGCCTTCTTTTGTTTGCATCGATAAAAAAAAATTTAGATCCAAAAAGAGCATTGTGTGTATATATATGCAAAATAAGCAGCTGAGGAATATTCGATTAACTTACCTTGTTTTGCGTTTCTTCTTCAGGGAAGGCGGGTTTTGCCTCAAGACACAGTATGCTACTAAAGTGAAAAACGCTGTCAATCAAAATTTGGTTTTTCATAATTGTGTTAGTGAGATGTATGTCGTTTCTATTTAGTTTGAGTCAAATGTATGCCATTTATCTATTTATCAGTGTTTTTAAAATTTAATAAAAAATGCATCCGAAAAATTATCATATTGATAAAAAAAGAGAATTATTTAGAAACTTAAGTTATGAAAGTTTAATGAACAACTTTACTGAAAATAATAAATAAGAAAACCAGATTATATCTACTCCTTTTAGATATCGTTTTGAATATTTGTTTATATTTTAAAAGTAAATTATATCGAAATTTATATTAAAAAGCCCCTATTTTTAGCTGGCCTTAACCCCATATATACCTAGGCACCCTCAAACAAGCTAGTTACTCATGTTTATCTATAAAAAATTAGTGTTATAACCCATTCTGAAGATTATTTATTGTCAGTTATTATTATGGTATGTACGTAAATTACACAAGAAAATAAGCCTACTGCATCGCATAGTTTGCATTCAAGCTTCTCTGATATCGAGGCAAACATTGAAATGGGGTCCTATTAGTCTCTAGTGATACTGCAATGTCAAACTAGTCTGTCAAACTCTTGTTTTAGATAATTAATCGCACCTTTTCGTCTTCTTTTGCATCCCATGGACTATGGTTAATCAGTGGATCTTCTGAACTCATCCACCTACAATGAGGAAGCATAAATTAATAAAATCTACTGAATTCTTAAAAAGAAAAGATGGTGTATGAACTGTGCACCCACAAATTAATTAGAGTTCATCTAGATGAGTAACTTACCGAGCTTCACATTTTGCAGCAGAACAGTTGTTGATGTAAACCAAAACCAATTGATCCCAATTAACCTTTGGAAGAAACTGTCTAATCATTTATTGTGTGATCTCAAGGTTTTTTATTGACTTAAGAATGGCGTCAATATCACATGTAGATCATTCCACGTCAGTGTTAAGAAAGAAAAAAAAAATTAGCATTCTGCATCTAAATAGATCTTAAGCAGCAGTTTTAAGGTAGTATGCACCAGAATAATGATAGCAAGAGCAAGTAGTACCTGGAGTTTGTAGTTTCAATAAGGATTGTTTCTTGAAGTTGTTGTTTTAAACCTTTTGCAAGATTTTCGTATTCCTTGGTAGACCAATTTCTGCGACCTACTAAAGCTGAAAATTTCTCTGGTGTCATCCTATAATTTGCAACACAAGGGTTTTTCGGTGGACCTAAAGCCAAAAGAGATGTCTTTTTATCATTATCCTACAAAAAAAAAAAACATAAGTTAAAAAGCATAAACATTTCCAATCAACACCATAAGCAAGAGGATTCGATCAAGGTTGTGTTACTTACCTCCGAGCTTTCAAGAAGCACGTGTTTTTGTGCTGAGATTCCACATGAGAATCTTTCCTCTGAGATAATGCCTGTTTAGCAAGTCACTTGCTAGAAGCTCGAAAAACTCTAAAAATCCTAATATTCTTGTGATGTTTCTCGTTCTGCTCAATTGTTGCTTCAATTTTGCCCAATTTGCTTTGAAGAAATCCCTGATATGACATGTTATTCCCTTGTCTACTTGCATCTCCTGAGCATCTTTCGAATCTTTTCTCCGCCTCTTTTTTTTGTCTCTCTGTATCAGCACAAAACGCTTTAATCTTGCATTATGCATCTGCCTTCTTTTGTTTCCATCGACAAAAAAAAGGTCAATTTAGATCCAAAAAGCATTGTATGTATATATATGCAAAATAAGCAGCTGAGGAATATTCGATGAAGTTACTTTTCTTTCCGTTTCTTCTTCATGGAAGGCGCGTTTTGCCTCAAGAGACACTATGTTGCTAAAGTGAAAAACGATGTCAATCTGTTTTCTTTTTAAAAATTTGGTTTAACATAATTGTGTTAGTGAGATGTATGTCATTTCTATTTAGTTTGAGTCAAATGTATGTCATTTATCTATTTATTCAGTGTTTTTAAAATTTAATAAAAAATGCATCCGAAAAATTATCATATTGATAAAAAGAGAATTATTTAGAAACTTAAGTTATGAAAGTTTAATGAGCAAGTTTATTGAAAATAATAAATAAGAAAACCAGATTATATTTTACTCCTTTTAGATATCGTTTTGAATATTTGTTTATATTTAAAACGTAAAATAGATGTAAATATATATATTATGCAAATTTATATTAAAAAACCCCATATTTTTAGTTGGCTTTAAACCCATATATACCTAGGCACCCATAAACAAGCTAGTTACCCATGTTTCATCTATAAAAAATTATTGTTATAACTCATTTTGAGGATTATTTATTGCCAGTTATTGTTATGGTATGTACGTAAAATACACAAGAAAATAAGCCTACTGCATCGCGTAGTTGGCCATATTTCTTTGGAGTCCATTCTTTTTCCAACATGTTTGCATTCAAGCTTCTCTAATATCGAGGCAAACATTGAAATGGGGTCCTATTAGTCTCTAGTGATACTGCAATGTCAAACTAGTCTGTCAAACTCTTGTTTTAGATATTTAAACGCAGCTTTTCTTTTTCTTTTGCATCCCATGGATTGTGGTTAATCAGTGGATCTTCTGAACTCATCCACCTACAATGAGGTAGCACAAATTAATAAAATCTACTGAATTCTCAAAAAGAAAAGATGGTGTGTGAACTGTCCACCCACAAATTAATTAGAGTTCATCTAGATGAGTAACTTACCGAGCTTCACATTCTGCAGCAGAACGGTTGTTGATGTAAATCAAAACCAATTGATCCCAATTAACCTTTGGAAGAAACTGTCTAATCATTTATGGTGTGATCTCTAGGTTTTTTATTGACTTAAGAATGACGTCAATATCACATGTGGATCATTCCACGTCAGTGTTAAGAAAGAAAAAAAATATTTAACATTCTGCATCTAAATAGATCTTAAGCAGCAGTTTTAAGTGTAGTATGCACTAGAATAATGATAGCAAGAGCAAGTAGTACATGAAGTTTGTAGCTTCAATAAGGAGTGTTTCTTGAAGTTGTTGTTTTAAACATTTTGCAAGATTTTTGTTCTCCTTAGTAGACCAATTTCTGCGACCTACTAAAGCTGAAAATTTCTCTAGTGTCATTCTATAACAAGGTTTTTCGGTGGGCGTAAAGCCAAAAGAGATGTCTTTTTATCATATTATCCTACAAAAAAAGAAAAGACACATAAGTTAAGAGCATAAACATTTCCCATCAACAGCATAAGCAGGAGGATTCGATCAAGGTTGTGTTACTTACCTCCGAGCTATCAAGAAGCCCGTGTTTTTGTGCTGAGATTCCACACGAGGATCTTTCTTCTGAGATAATGCCTGTTTAGCAAGTCACTTGCTAGAAGCTCGAAAATCTCTAAAAATCCTAACATTCTTCTGATGTTTCTTGTTCTGCTCAATTGTTGCTTCAATTTTGCCCAATTTGCTTTGAAGAAATCCCTGATATGACATGTTACTCCGAATTGCATCAACAAATTCAGGGAATGTACTTGAACTCACAGCTGCATAGGCTCAATGGAATCATAAGCAGCCTATGGATGGCGAGAAGGGTTTCTTCTTCTTCCTCGAGGTCGTCATATTTCTTGAGGTCGTCTTCCTTCTCCGATTCTTTCTCTGATTCCTACCGCATCTTAAAATCATCTATCTTCTCTTATTCCGACAACATCCCTCTGCCATTCGCTCCGGCAGAAGCAAAATTGGCCTCAGAGACCATACATGTCGGTCTTAAATCTTCGAGATTTTCATGGATATCGTCGTTATCATCATCCTCGTCAAGAGGCTCAATCGGATGCATCTCGAGGTCGTCTTCCTTCTCCAAATGAGAGGTCACGATAAACCACCCATGGGAGGATCTTTTTTCTGCAATAATATAAATGAAGAAGCTTTAGAATCCAAAACATCACTCTCTAGTCTAGTTAAGGGGAGAACCAGATTGGTTGACGAGATGAAGATCAAGACAACAACAATTAAAAGAAATCAGCTACACAGTAGAAATGATCTAAGAGCAAAAACGCAAAAACAAACGGAAGAAAGAAGTACCTCGTCATTAAGCCAAACATACAGTTTTAAGCATTGTAAAATTTCTTCATGAATATCAATGTTGGTGTTTTTATGCGAAGCCAAGACCTTGTTACTCAGATAAGCAATACAATTGCCGGTGTTTCTCACCAAATAAAAATTATTTATTGCCAGTTATTTATTTATATGTACGTAAATTTTACACAAAAAAAGAAGTCTAGTTTGTAAATACAATTGGTTAAAATTAATTAGTTCACCACTAACATATTCAGCGCTACTGTTCTTTCGGGTGTTTGTAAATACAAAACTACAGAACTATTTTAACTTATTTATGTCCAACCAATGATGATGAAAATGAAATAATAGGGAGATTTCAATTCGAGGAGAGAACAAACAAGCAAATGTGTAATTCACATATCAAAATCCAAAGAAAGCTTAATAGCAAGCAACACTGAATATTCAATATCACGTCCACGAGAATCAGTAAATATCCATGAAAGGTAAACTACATAATAGTTTTCCAATTTGATCAAATTCGAGAAGAAAATGACCTGCTACTAAAACCACAAGTTCACAATCCATTGTTATTCATAGGATCAACCATGGATTTACTAAACACAGCATGTAATATCAAACGAATTGAAGAAGCATTAAAGTCATGGCAAGAAACTCAGATTAAAGTAAGGAAAAGAAATCAAAAGCAAGATCGTAGATAGCAAGCAAAATGCAACATTTTTGATGGAAAGATACTCAGCTAGTAAAACAATGATGGGTTCAGATACATTTAAACTCTACTATCACGAAAAGTATTCAGCTTGGAAAGCAATGTTGAGCCCATAGATAATTAAACAAAAACCTAAGTTCAAAAGATATGTCATACATTTCAACTCTTAAGTGCTTCCAAGCTAATGATATCATTGAATGCACGTTAGTCAAAAGGTTTACAGTTCACCATATTAAACTGCAGTCAGTAGTGGGAAACAACCAAAATGTTATATACTCATTTGACAAAGAATGATTAAGTAACTCAATAGATATATAATGTAACTTTAGGTCGCCAAAGGAAAATTTTAGAAAACCAACTATTTTAGTTAAGGTTATACTAGATAGATAAGCATATATTGTGACAAAGGAAAACACTTTTCTCTAAACACAAGAAACATATGTACGAAACTCAATTATCTCTGCAAAGACATCTCTTCGATTATCCTCTTCCATGGATTCTTTGTGTCACATTCATCCCCATGTTTTATTTGCAACTCATAGAAGCTCGATCTCGGCCATCATCACAACCACTCCTATAACTTTTAATTTATTCGGATCATTCTTTTCATTCCAATAATTTTCCATAAAGGGTCAATGAAATCTGAAATGATCCAAACTAGCAATAAAAATTTACATCTAATATATCGTTAGAATCATTATTTCAAATACAATTCATTTGTTCATGTAAAAAAAAAAAAAGTTAGTCATATGTAGTAGATAGATGATGATTAAGTGAACATTCAAATTAAATCAGCCTTTTTAGTTTTTACAAACGAAAACGACTTTTCAGATAATGTTGGCGAGAGAAGAAAACACAAAAGTCATGCATAGTGCACATAAACCCAACCAATAAAAGCCCAGCCCAAACCAGAGATTATTGTTTTGCTATAAAATACCTTCTTCCTCAAGCCAAAAGTCTAGGTTATTTATTGTTGCTGCTCTCAATTCTTCCCGGGGAAATAATCTGTCGCTGTTTTTCATCTTCTCCATGGCCAAAGCTAATTTATTGGGTAAGCGAAAGCCGGAAGATGATTTGGAGACCAAACAGATTCTGAAGAAACCCAAGGAAAAACCAGAGGAGAAAGAGCAGATCAAAGAAAGGGTCAAGTTGTCGGAGACAATGTCTGATCAGGCTAAGGTATAATTTTTGGAAATTTTAAATATTCTACTGTTTGTTTGATATATTGTACAAGTTTATGTTCAACAATTTTGAGGTACCTCTTCTTACTTCCTTCATATATATGTCACAAGAAACGCCACAAAGTCGAAAGATGACTTATTCTGGGGATGAATCTTCCGTTTGGCTGTTAAATTCAGGAACCTGCCTTACCAAAAAAGACGCTCTTTATGTTCCGTCTCTCTCCCCAAACTGAAATATCAGATATGTAAGTAGCAACTTAAATTTCCACTTTCGTTTTCGGAGCAAGTTTTTCATGACTTGATGTTTTACCCTCCATTTTTGACAGCATCGACTTCTTCAAAGATGTTGGACAAGTTGTTCGTGTTCGACTTGGAGTAACCCGGAAGTGTATTCATAGGTGCGTTGGCTTTGTTGAGTTTGCTTCTGCTAACGAAGCAAAGATGGTGAGAGTTGTTTATACTAGTAATGATGAAAAAAGTATATAAGTAGTCATTTGAAAAGTAGTGTATACTTGTGATGAAAAATATCTGAAAGTACGAATTGCTGATTAAATTTTTTCTACTGTAGGCACTGGAAAAGAAGAACGGTGAATATTTGCTCGATCGTCAGATTTCTCTGGCTAATAAGGGAGCTACCCCATCCAAGTAAATTGATTTATGCTATGGAGATTTGTTTCCGTAACACTGGTTGTAACTTTTTGCTAGAATTTTGATGCCATTACAGAAGATTAACACTATTGTTCTTTTTTTTTTTTGTTAATTAGGTATTGCATAGAACACACGGTTTGGTAAATGATTTAACTATTTGCCTCTTGAGTTTGTTACAAGAGCACATTAGGCGTGCGAAATTTTTGGTATACATGGAGAGATCACAAGGGTTTTTGATATTCCAGGTACGAAGACTACCCTCAACGTGAAAGCCTTCCGATAGAAGAAGATGAGACACCTCCCGATTTTGCTGAGGTACCTCTTCTTATTATCTTCAAAATATGTCGGTCTCTGAAGAAACTCTTAGCGTTTAGTAACACAACTGTTGCCACAAAGCCGAAAGATGACTTATTTTTGGGATGAATCTTCAAATGAGGCTACTTTTTGTTGTTATGCAATTGAAGTCCTTGTCTCCTTAGAGTCGTGCTAACACACTTGCCTGTTAAATTCAGGCAGTACTCTTTGTTGCCAATCTTTCTCCCCAAACAACTAAAATCGCACATATGTAAGCAGCACCTTAAATTTCCATTTTCGTTCTTGGAGCAAGTTTTTCATAACTGATATTTTATCCTCCACTTTTGCAGCATCAAATTCTTCAAAGATGTTGGAAAAGTTGTTAGTGTTCGACTTATTGTAAACCACGAGGGTAAGCGTGTGGGCTACGGCTTTGTTGAGTTTGCTTCTGCTAAGGAAGCAAAGTGGGTGAGTTGTTTTGTTGATTTTACTGAGGTACCTCTTCTTATTATTATCTTCAAAATATGTCACAAAGTCGAAAGATGACCTATTTTAGGGATGAATCTGCTTTTCTTGTGGGTATGCAATTGAAGTCCTTGTCTCCTTAGAGTCGTGCTAACACACTTGCCTGTTAAATTCAGGCAGTACTCTTTGTTGCCAATCTTTCTCCCCAAACAACTAAAATCGCACATATGTAAGCAGCACCTTAAATTTCCATTTTCGTTCTTGGAGCAAGTTTTTCATAACTGATATTTTATCCTCCACTTTTGCAGCATCAAATTCTTCAAAGATGTTGGAAAAGTTGTTAGTGTTCGACTTATTGTAAACCACGAGGGTAAGCGTGTGGGCTACGGCTTTGTTGAGTTTGCTTCTGCTAAGGAAGCAAAGTGGGTGAGTTGTTTTGTTGATTTTACTGAGGTACCTCTTCTTATTATTATCTTCAAAATATGTCACAAAGTCGAAAGATGACCTATTTTAGGGATGAATCTGCTTTTCTTGTGGGTATGCAATTGAAGTCCTTGTCTCCTTAGAGTCGTGCTAACATACTTGGCTGTTAAATTCAGGATCTTGCAAAGACGGTCTTTGTTGCCTGTAAGAAGGAAGAAGACGTTCTTTTTTCCATATCAAATTTGTATGTAGCACCTTTAAATTCCTCTTTCGTTCTTGGAGCAAGTTTCTTGTGACTGATATTTTATCCTCCATATTAATTACAGCTATAGAATCTTCATAGATATTGGAGAAATTGCTCGTACTCGACTTATTGTAACCCGCGAGGGCAAGCGTGTGGGCTGTGCCTTTGTTGAATTTGCTACTGCTAACGAAGCAAAGAAGGTGAGAGTAGTTTATAGTAATGATGACAAGTATTTTTTGTAAGTCATTTGAAAAGTAGTATATACTTATGATGAGAAATATACACTTAGTTATTTTAGTTATCTTAAAGTAGGATTGCTGATTAAACCTTTTATACTGTAGGTTGTGGAAGAGAAGCATGGTAGGAGGTTTTATGTTAAAATGGCTAAGATAGCTCCATACCCTTTCCTACTTAAGTAAATTAATTTTCCATATGGAGATTTGTTTCTCTAACTTAATTATTGCTAGAGTTTTGATGTCATAACAGAAGATTAACGCTATACAATTATTTTTGTTAATTAGGTACAACTTGTGCAAACTTGCAAAGAAGCTTTGGTAAGGGATTCAACTAGTTGCCTTTAGAGTTTTGTTATGAAGAGCCACATTTTGGGTGAAGTTTTTGGTATACATGGGAGAGATGACAAGTGTTTTTGATATATTCCAGGTACGAAGACAACCTTCGACGGGAAGGCTTTGGTTTGATGAACAAACCGCAGGCAATCTTCTGCGGTAAGAAGATTACCTTCTCCAACGAAGACTGATAGAAGAAGATGAAGCTCTTTGGTGTTTTTAACTTGTGATACAATGCAACTTAAGTTTATAACTTTTTATTACCATTAAAATATCTTTATGTAATTTAAGATTTCGTAGATCGCTCGATGCAATGCTCTGGATTCTTTTCGTATTATATTATATAGGTCGTGTTCTGTAGTTGGACATATTTTTGACAATCTGAAAAGTTAAGCTAAAACTATTTTTAATTTGTACATAGCATCATGTGTCCATAGCCCCATAATGATAAAATCACAAAAAAACATTAAATAGATCCAACTACTTGGTTCACATAAATTTTAGAAACCAATTTCTATTAAATAATTTCTTCACATCTCCAGAGTGCATCAGAGGGACATGGTCTCAAAGGCTCGAAGGCTAGAAGGCAGAAGAACTCTTTCTTTAGTAGCAGCTTTATCACTCATGCAATATCTTCCACAACACGTTACTCTGCTTCTGATGATAATTCATGTCTGAAGGCAGTGATGATGACTTCCAACGCAAGAAACTAGAGCCAGATGAAGCTATATCTTTCGTACCATAATCTTTCCGTTTTGATCTATGAGCGGCAAATTTCAGATCATTCCATACTGTTTTCTTGTATTGCAAGTCTTCATCAGATTCAGACCAAATCTGATGGTTCCCATCTTTAAGTTCTTCGAGCTTCGAGTTTTCTTCAATGATCTTCATCTCCGACCAGTCGGGATTTGAAGTTTCCAACAAGCAATCTTTGATGTGTTGAATAAGGTTACGATCTTCTGCAATCTTTTTCATTACTTATTTCGTGAGAATCAAATCTATAAAATGGTTTTGAAATAAGAAACTAGAGCAGACTATATAGACTGTATTAAAAGGTTCTAGAAACATACTCTTGCTCTAGCAAAGATCGAGTGAGGAGTTTGGTCTCTGCGTGCGTGTTGTGCGTTGCAAAGCCAAATGGTGTCACGGGTCGACAAAGCTTTACCCGGTAAACTACACATATAAATATTGATCAACAAAGCATTAGCAAACAAGAAATTGACAATTTGATAATCTTGATATCACTGTAAAATAATTTTTTTATAAAAAAAATAGAAAATGTATTAAGAGATTAGAAAATAGGTGAATTAGGTGAATAATTTAAAAATTAATAAAATAACTTAGTCAGTTATAAATAAATCGAACGAACTGAGACAAAAGCAAACAAAATTATCATCGACATCAAAGGGTTTCGTGCAGTAAAAATGATGGAATGGCAAAAATATTTCTTATTAGAAGATTTATAATCTTTGATAAGAATATAACAAAAAAAAAATTGAAAAGAGAAAACATCAAGTCATGTGCAAGGAAAGAAGAAAGTAGAGGCCAAAACTCATGTGCACATTCAATTCATCATACTCATTACTATAATAAAAAACACCACCACCAAAAATCGACCTAATAAAAACACAATATTATAGTATGACAAAACGATTCAAAAGTCTTATTGGATTTAGCTGAGCATCTCTCTTCATGTTGACTCATAAATACACATTACTTTCACTTACTTTCTCAAATTGACTTAAACTATCTTAAGTGAGAGTAACATTCTTCATGTTGGAAACTACTTCAGCTTCACTTCTTGTGTCCAGCTCTGTTTCAATATGCTATCAATCAAACTCTGCAGCCTTGTGCATGTTCTCAAGAAACCGTCTGATGAAGGTGAACTCATGAAACCCATAACATCAGCCTCAATCTCACCAATTTTTCCCTTTATTCTATCCACCGTTTGTTTCATTAGACTCAGCTCTTGAGGGGGATAAACGCAGGCTCCAAGCTCATCAATCTCTACTCCAATTGCTTGACACAACTTCATTAACTTCTCAAGCGAGTCCACAAACCCACCGTTATCATTTGGATTCTCCACCTTAATCATGCCTGTAATAGCCCGGATGAGCTCTTTTATCACCATGAGCGTCTCAGACACGATATCAGCTACCAGTTTAGCAACCTCAAGTTCTTCAGGAGACAAATCATCGCCTAAATCATCATCAACATCTTCATCTGAGCTTAGACTCCCACTCTCCTGGTTTGCAGAAGCATCATGCTCGGGGGAAGAACAAGCTTCCTTCAGTTCTTTCATCTCCCTAAGAACATCCTTCACGGAAACAGCGACCTGTGTCATCTCCAGGCCAATGGCTTTGATGTTTGTTGCAGGAAGTTTCTTTAAATTAGAGCATGCCTCCCACACTGCTCCTGTAAGCTGCGGAATTGAGGGCTTCCTGTCTTGCTCATACGATCCTCCTGGTTCCCAAAATATTCACCAGATCAAAATCATTCACAGTTGAGTAATCTTAAACCAATAACCAGAAGAAACAGAGAGCCTTCTTCTATTTACCGTGTAAGGAGACAGAACCCTGCAACAGTTTGAAACTGGAATCAACGGTTTGCTTCACAGAGGCTTGTATGGATGAAGAAAGTGTAGGGCCAGCACCAACAGTGCTTCCGTGGCAATGCAGCAAAAGTCCTTGAAGAGCGTTGAAGTATGACTCCATAGTCTCCTTCAGTGCTTCAGCGTTTGGAGGTTCTCCAGTCCATAGCATTCCCACTGATGGAGATTTTAACAGCCCAATGAACAAACAATTCAAGAAAAAGTTAAAAAGCAGTGAAACGAATTCGAGAAACAAATAAAGAGAAAGAAAAACCTATGGTGGCTTGTTTGGAGAGGTGATCAGACATCTGAAGGGCATCGTTCCAGCTTAATTTGTCTTGTGTCGGAGGCGGCGATTGCTCGAACAACTGCAAAATCCACCAAATCCGTCTCTAAATCATGCAAATAGGGTTACAATTCCATCACGGATCAAGAAACATTAAAGAAAAAAACCTGGAGAGTATCGTTGATGGTGTTGAGATAACTGAAAAGGATTTGATTTAGTTCGTCTCTCTTTGGTATCGCCATCTCTCTCCGTCTCCCTTCGCACTAACTCTGATTCCTAACTTTTAAAAGCTCTGATTTGCTACTACTTGTTTTGCACTCTCGACGCTTTCGTATTTCTACTCTTCCCAAGACGACGCCGTTTATGTCAAGATTCTCGCCTCACGTAAATTGTAATTAGGGTTTAGAAAAGACCAATGGTTAAACCAATAGAGTCCAATTCCCCCGGTCAAAATCCAGTAATATTCACGTGACTTTTTAAAATCAAAATATCTGATTGTATATTTTAAAAAAAAAATTGTGACTATCTCATTGTATATTAAAAAAAAAATTATTTATTTATTATTATTATTATATATTGTAATCCGTATGTAGATCGTAATGAATAAATTAAGCAGTGACATGATATATCAAACAAGAAAAAAAAATAGGCACTAAAATTTGTGATATCAAAGTAAATCTGCTAATAATTCGGGGGCAGCCTAATTTGGCCTTAAGATGTTGGATATATTTCTCAAACTTCTCTTGGCGCGCTATAAGTTGTGCAAGCTTGAGACTTAGTTTGTCCGGACGAGGATTCCCGGTTCGCTTCATAGGTTTCTCGACCATCGAAGTCTTTTTTCCGACATCATTGATAGCAAACTTGATGGAGCTGAGATCAAAACAATCGCCTTCACCTTCCTTCGTCCGCCGTCCAGCGGTGCCGCTACTCTTTCTTTCCGGTTTCAAATCGATGTCATCTCTCTCTCTCTCTTCCCTCTTGCTCGACTCTTGTGATGTTGTTGACCAGGTGGTTTACATGCATATATATAGGCAGGGAAATATTGAGAAGTATGCTCTAAACGGGCCTTTTTATTAAAAAATGCGTGGCCCACTATAGTTGATTACATTCAGTCGGTTATGTCGTGAACTTATATCATATAAAAAGTCACTTATTCAGATTGCATCAAGAAAAAATTGTTACTCTCTCAGTTTCTCATATATAATCCCTTAGGTTAGAATTTGATATCGTGTTTAGTGAGGAAGCACTTGGAGACAGCTTGCGGTTACTTGTCACCTTTCTTCTATTCATACATGACGTACTGCAATACTTGTGGTTATAACGGTGAAACACTAAAACGGAACCTTACCGGCCAATGAAACATGACATTTATGAACACATGTCATCCGTTCTTGTCCATGATGAATGATGATGATGAGGATGACGTTCTTGTTGTTGAGCTGCTTTCAATGTTAAGTGAATCTTCATCTCCGAGCAGTCTGGATTTGAAGTTTCCGACAAGCAATCTTTGATGTGTTGAATCAGGTTTTGAAACAAGAAACTAGAGTGTATGAAGCTTCTGCAATCTTTTTCATTACTTATTTCGTGAGAATGAGATGCAAATGTATAAAATGGTTTTGAAACAAGAAACTAAAGTGTATGAAGCTAAAGTTATCTGAGAGAATTAAAGAGCTACCAATTCTGTGACGCAAGCTCAATCACGCCGCCTATGTAAGGGAAACACACAACAGTCTGGACAAGACACGAAGATTAATGCAAAATTAAAGCCCTAAAATTTTGTATATATACAATTCAAGCACCAAAGTTTGATCAAAGCTCTGAAGTACCTGAAAGGATGCGCTCTAATTTCCGATCAAGCGTCATATGAAGAGGAGAAAGGAATGTGGAACGAAGAGACAAATATTTTGGGATACAAATATTTAGTTTTGATTGAAATTAATCTTGTACTGACCCACTGATAAGTGATAACAACAAGGGATAACAACATGTGAACTGCATCAATGTGGGACTGGGAGAGAGATCGAACCAGTGGGCAGGAGAGAAGACGTATAATCGGTGAACCGGCAAAAAATAGATGGCCACCGTCAAACATGTCTAGAGAACAGAGCCGAGAAGATTGTACCTAAGTATATATCTTCTCTTTACCAACTCTTTAGAAACAAAATTCTCGTAGTGCTTACATCTGAACTCTACCTAAGTATATACGTGTGATGAGTATAATCGAAAAATAAAGTTGTGGACCGAACTAAAGCAAAAATATGTACAACAGTCTAAACACAGGCTTTCGACTCAAATCCTTGCCACATCTCCTCCACTTGAATTGCCATCTCTTGCCGTTCTTTGATAACATCTGCAAAATCCTCCGTTTTGTTTTCTTCGACAACATTGTTGTAAATCTTCGACAAGACATTCATCTGTGTATAAATATAACGACATCAGACAAGCCAAATATATGCATTGCTCTGTTTTCAAGGAAAAAATATTGTAGTTCCCGACTCTATCACTCGTAAATTTTCCTAATTCACAAGTTATAAATCCATCATAAACAAAATTTTCAAAATACTATACATATATCCTTTATATTCTTAAAATCATTATAAATATATCGACTGATTTTTTGAAAATTTTGATGATTTTTTACCCCATTATGGTTAGGCTTGGTTATGATTCTAAAGAAACCTCTTCTTTCCCACGCAACTAAGGTAACACATTTTAGTATTGTATTTAGTTTTCATCTGACCAAAATTTGTACATTCCCTTTGAAATAAGCGTTTTTGTTAATACTTTATAACAATCCTTAATCTTGCTCTTGATGTAGAACATTTATTGGTGTAATATCATTATTTTGAACACCATCTTGAGCTCAAAATGAGCATTCTGAAAATACATTTCCCTTAATGGCTTCCTGTTTTGGCCATAATCGGCTTGGTTTACTGATTCAAAGATAGATCTATTTGTTGGTTCCTCGTTGTGAAAATGAGAGTGGAACACGTGTTCAGGTACCAAAGCCTCACCTCGCTTAAACAACATGATATGAAGTTTGCCCGTTGAAGAAAAGCTTGCCACCGATGGAACACTCAATGTTTCAATATGATTGCGTCGTCAGAAGTTGGCGCATAAAAGCAACTTTTTTTTTTTTTTTACAAACTGTTTTATTAAATAAAATCTCATATACTTTAATTGAAACTTTTTTTTTAATACCCTGAAATTCTGGGTCGAAACCTGTACATAGACATTGGATAAATCATCCCTCCCATGGGGCTAGAACCTACGGTGCAAAGGAACAATTCCTGCACTAACCACTAGACCACCACACCTTTAGTCATTTTTTTTAATTTATTTAAAATATTACCTGTGTTATTTTAAAAAAAAAAAAACTGATTAAATTGTCTTTACATAATCAGGTACAACAATCTCAAAGCCGGCCTCAACAACTTAGGGTTTCAGCTACTATCTCTGAAGAAGATATCGGCGGTTTGATTGGAAAAAAAATTATCAAAGAAAAGAGGGAAGTAAAATTCGGATCGCAGTTGTTTCTTACGGATTGTAGAGAAAAGTCGACAGGAGTTTTGAGGTATGTGTCCGATGAAACCACGTTGCGGTTCGAGCCAGGTTCTGAGATGAAGGCCACTGCGTTTGGGAACAACAACCCTACCTACGTCAATTTTTGAGAGTTTTTTACTCTTGAGTTTGCAAACTAGGATTTGGTCTTAATTTAATTATTTAATAAAACAAAATTTGTCAACAATATCGACGCACATGCGACTAATTAACAATATATGTTATTATTAAATGAAAACAACGAAACAACCTTATTTCATTCATTTACAATCTCAACTTTGTAACATAAAAGATCATTAGTTAGCGTCGACCGGAGACAAAAGATATGATCGAAGAAAAAACGTTATTATTACTCGGTTGCTTCACCCAAAGCATCGTATCCTCCATCGATTTTCCGAGCATTCACAAGATGTAGCAAGTTATGAGGAATACTTGCTACACCGTCTAAGAATTGGATTACGCCCGACATGCTTGGTCTAGTGGCTGCCACTGGGTGCGCGCAAAGCAATCCCAATTTCAAAACCAGAATTACCTGTTCCGCAAGATACTTTGTGCCCTAACCTTCCATCAACCACCTGCAGTATATCTCTCCACTATCCCAAGAGTCTAGTACCCCAATCAGTCAAAACCATCTCGTGAATGTACTTTGCGTCTCCAAAGATTTTGATGCCAGTTTCAAAACCATAGTCACTTGTTCGGTCATTTGATTAATGATTATTAACCTTTTATAAGAAAAGAAGAAAAGAAAAAGATAATGTCATGTGCAAGGAAGGAAGAAAGTAGAGGCCAAAACTCATGTGCACGTACATGTGCACATTCAATTCCTCATCTACTATAATAATCGAAAACAACAACACCAAAAATCGACCTAATAAAGACACAACATTATATGACAAAACGATTCAAAAAGTCTTGATGGATTTAGCTGAGCATCTCTTCATGTTCGTCATTATCTTTCTCTTCATACTCCTCACCCATCACTCTTTCTCTCGCCTTCCTCACCTGCATCCCCATATGATTCTTATATAAACATCACTTTCACTTGCGTTCTCAAATTGACTAATCAAACTAAATGAAATCAACATATCAAAATCAAACACCACTTTCACTTTTTCACAAATTAACTAACCTGTTGTTTCCAGTTGGTGAGGCTTACGATAAGACCGAGCAAAAGAGCTTGTACGAAGGACCCAACAGTAATCCCAATCCATAATCCTCTTCCTCCCATTTTAAACCTAAAACCTAATAGAATAGCAGTTGGTACTCCGAACAGATAGTATGCTGCTAGGTTTACGTATGCCCCAATATCTTGCCTCCCTGATCCTCTAGCCACGCCTGTTTCAATCATACACATTAGTCTCTTAATGACTCTTTGCAGTATTATTGAAGGATTATAGTCTAACCCGAAAGAACTGCGTGAAGGGCATCGAATATGACCGATAAAGCAACCAGCGGAGCCATTGATCTTACATAATCCACAACCTCGGTTTCAGAGCTGAATAGGTAACCAAACACGTTTCTTGCAGCAAAGACTGTTGCACTCATCATTATTGATTCTACACCTGTCATAACCATCACTGTGTAAACCGCCATCCGAGCTTTTTTCGAGTTTCCAGCTCCTAATTCGTTTGCAACTCTTGTACTGCAACAACAACAAAAAGAGAGTGGTTTTAAGATATGTTTTTATTTTTTTTGCAAAATCGAACAAAAGACAGGTATCGAGCAAGAACCAACCTTGCTGCTGCACCTAGACTCTCTGGTATTTGGTACAAGGTGGAGATTGTTGATAGACTGTTACACAAGGAAGAAAGCAACAGAGTTATATGAATATGATGATACATCATTCCAAAACACAAGCCTTTAGAAGATAAGGAACATACCACACTGAGAGAACAGAGGTTTCTAGCGTCGGATTCGGTAAAATCCCGGAGAACATGACAAGAAACTCGAATGACCACCACTCAGGGCTTATTCAACACCATCAACACACAAAGAGATTCAAGTCAATTCAAATGTAAATCACACTACTTTGTGACCAAAACCAAAAGAGGCAAGTAAAGAAAGAGATTGTACCAAACCATGGATGCAGATGGGATTCCTAACCGGAAAAACTCTCCCATTCCTTTGAACACACTCATGGAGATCTTTGCACGGCTCTTGCTACAGCTTGAAGAAAACGTCATGTACAATCCAAGCACGGCCACGTTTAGCCAGTAAGAGACGCTGATCGCAATAGCCGCACCGAGGCTCCCAAGCCCAAACTTAAAGACCAAGCTCCAGCAGAGGACAACATGGCAGCATAGAGCAGAGATTGAGCTCACAATCAAAGGCCAAATCAGACTCTGCGCTTGGAAAAACCGAACAAGCGGCTGCAACGTAGCGTAGGCAAAGAGCGCTGGTATGAGCCAAGTCGCAAACTTTCCTGCTTCTTGAGAAACCAGAGGATCTTGTCCAATAAGAGAGAGTATCTCACCCATGTAACACCAGAGAACGGACAGAGGGATAGAGACAATGAACAAAGAGAAGATCCCTGTGTAAGTATGTTCTCCAAGCTTCTCGAATTGCTTAGCTCCGTTTGCTTGACCACATAAAGTCTCCAACGCAGTCGCCAATCCAAACTGTGAATATGAATATGATCATCATCCCCAAATCATCAGATTAGATTATAAGCTAATCCCATAATTAAAGAAAATTAGAAGATTCAAGAGAAAGAGAGAGAAAGAGAACATACGACGAGGCTGAAACCGGTGACGCTGCAGAAAGAAACGGCAATGGCGGTGCTCGAGAGGTAAAGCTCGCCGAGATGACCAACCATCATTATCGATATCACTTGTAGGAAATACATCGACGAATTCACCGCCACCATCGGACCGGCGATGTATCCGAGCCTCCTCATCTCCCGGAAAAACCCATCTTTCCTGTTAACCTCCCCTTCTTCTCCGTCGCTCACGACGAGCAAACCCTTCTCCGCCGAATCCATTCTTCCTTCTTCTCCGCTGTTTCTCCGGAGATTTCGAGATTTGTTGGGGATTTTTAACCTTTTAATCAAATCTCCCTATCTTATACGCTTAATTTATACCTACATATTCTTTTTTTTTTTTTTTGTGGAATTTAGCGGAGTGTCGTATTATGATTCTACACCTTCCGGATAGAGAGTCACGTTTAGCCGCCGTTTATGTTGTTTGGATTTTTTTTTTTTTTTCAGACTAACAAATTCCATTAATTTTAAAGATTGATTATAAAGACATATGCAGAATTATTGTAACACAAATTTTTATAAACACAAATGTATGTACCATATACTGAGAAAAATACAGCAAAAGAGAGTTTGACGATGCTTTCTGAAGTGTAGTCTTATCCGCTAACCGATAGAAAATCCGTTATTGTGCAACTTCATATTTAATTTTTCTCTGAGATGATTTGTATGTATCATTTTATGGCTGAATTTGTTTTTGTAAATCGCATCTTAAAATCCGATATGCCCAAAACGTAATTATGAAGAACAGACTTTAGTACCAAACATTTAGTATCCAAGTCATTTTCAAAAACATTGACTTTGCTTTCTCTCCTTTGAATTCAAACATACTTCCCAGGTAATGTTGTTTGGATCTATTGGGCCATTATGATGACAACTTAGGAAAGCGCATCTGAGAGCAACAATTGGTGAAAGTTTCTATTGAAATTACCAAAATGTGTATACAACTTTTCTATGTATATACAATGTAATTGCTAAAAGAGTGGGAATAAAATCTAAAGTTACTTAATTTTTTGAAAAAATTAGTTTTCAATGTGTTGATTATCTTTGCAACTTATGGTTGTTTCTAGGTTTCGAAAAAAAAAAAAATTATGGTTGTTTCTTCCTCCACAAGGCATTAAATAATAAAGAAATCTTCACGTTTATTATGTGAAGTGTGATGAACAAACAAATCAAATTTGACTTCAAACCCATTTTCAATTTCATAATCATCAACAACAACAAAATTAGTTGCAATGTTGTTTTTTTTTATTTTGTTTTTTTAACCCACTCCTCGTGTATCCTCACTCTTTCTCGTCTTTTCAAAGACCTCGTGATTTGGTTGGCCCTCTCCAATCTCCATCATTTTAAAAGTATTTATTTTTTTGGAATTTAGCGGCGAGCCGTATTATGATTCTACTCCTCCCGCAAAAAAAGCGTTTCCTTCGACCGCCTAACATTTTCATAGGCTTCTAATGACAGCTTTTCTGAAATTTTCAATAAACCCCCAAAGTATAAAAATGTATAGTTGATACATCCAAGACAAGGATCAAAAGATGGAAAACATCTAAATTTCCTTAGTTTAGTGAAGCCATTAATACATAAATACAAGGTTTGTAACTTATGGTGGCGATTGGGGGTAGAGATATTACTCGGAATATTTGATTTGATTCGTTACTCGTTTCGATTTTTTTGGTATTCAAACGTTCATGTACAAACTAGTATAAAAATACTGAAACCCGCATGTATAAAAACTAGAAATGTTAGTGTTCGATCTAACCCGTTTGCTAATTGCTATGAACCTTAAAATCATTTTCAAAAAGCTAAGGGTGAACAGATTTTTCGGATTCGGTCAGGTTAGTCATTTTGGTTTAGTTCGGTTAGGGTTCAGTTCAATCAAAAGTCAATTAGAACTTGGGATTTGTTAGAGTTGGGATTAGATTATCTTTTGAATCTAGAAATGTGTTAAACATTCAAATGGATATATAAATATCTCTAATCGTTGTCCAAAGAATTTACCAATCAAATCTTATAACCTGATTCTAACGAATAATGAAACAAAATCAATTTAAAACCAATCTCACTTTTCAATCTCTATTCAAAACCAATCTCACTTTTTCTACCTCTTTTGTTTTTATAAAGGAAAGGGAAAAGAATCTAGAAAGAGAGATTTTTTTTCCAGGGTTTCAACTTCGTCCATGTGCCAAATATATACAACAGAGATGACAACAAAAGTTACAGTACAGACGAAGGACATGAGATCAGAAACATCAGGCCATTTTAAGAAGAAAGATTAATTTACAATAAACAGCCATAGGCGGCCTATTACGAGAGAGAGACCTTCTTGCTAGTTTCAACCACACGAACTAAATTACCCAATCCGCTTCACGCGCCTCGAGCAACGGCGGATGCTCCGACCACCGTCTTAACCTCTTGATTCTCCGCCGGCGATTGTTCCACCGCCGGGAAACCGAAATTGGTAGGCGCGTGAGGTCCAATCAGCTGAATCGCGGCGTTATCGTAAGCAAGGGCGGCTTCTTCGGCGGTGTCGAAAGTGCCCAGCCAAAGACGATCGCGCCGTCCCTTGAGTGCTCGGCCGCATCTGATCTCAGCCGCCCATTTCCCCCACGGCCTCTGCCTCACTCCGCGGAATTTCTTCTTCCCCTTCGCCTTCGCCGTCGCCGCCGCCGCGAGAAATTCCGCCGGGATCCTGATCTTGAACCGCGTCTTGCAGGCATCGAGCTTGTTATCGGAATCTGAAGGGTCGATTACGATCTCCTTGACTAGCCGTTTCCCACGGCGGCGAGGAAGGGATGGTCCACGCTCCTCCGCCTCTTCTTCGCTAGAAGAATCGGTGGCTTCTGCGTCGGTGAATGAAATCCTCACAATACGCTTCATCTGAGAGTGAAATTGGGGGGCACTGTGAAGTGGAATTTAGGGTTTCGTCTCCCCTAAAAAGGAAGAAAGCTCACTCCCCTTCGCTTTGGCATTTAGAAATTGATGCTTCAGGATATGTTTTTATTCTCTTTTTGTTTTTAAAAAAAAAATTATTCCCTCAGAATCTCCTCTTTTCTGATGCCTCTCCATTTAATTTTTTTTTTTTCAACAAGCATCCATATATTAAATCAATTTAGATTAATAGATTCAGAATCAGTATATCTCATCTCTCTTAACAGAGTGTGACTTACATGGGAAAATATAGTTTCTCGTGCTCTCGCCCTTTTAGCAAGGATATCGGCACGAACATTTTTGCTGCGAGGGATAAAACGTACAAGACATTCCACAAAAGAATTCTTAAGAGAACACAAATAATCTAACTCTGATCTAAACGCTGGCCAGTCCGCGGGTTCTTCGATCATCTGAATCAAGTTGGAGCAATCTGTCTTGATACAAACTCTTTGTAACCTTCTATCTCTCAAGCATGTCATTGTCCAAATTAGCCCGTCCATCTCCGCATGTAGAGCTGACAGGCTTCTTCTGCATTATTGTTATCCGGTGGTGGTGTGTCCCCTTATGTCTATCAGATACCACCCAAATCCACTAACCGGTCCATGATCGATCCAAGAGGCATCAATCATCTCCATTTAATTATTTGAAGTTTCTTTTCATTTATTTATTTTTAATTTTTTTAACCAATCATGAATCTTGCCCAATTAAAAAAAACAAAAACAACCATGAATCATGCCCAGAATAATTTATCAATGTTATCAAATTTAGGAGATGAATGACGACGCCAAGGAGAAAAAAAAAATAGTTCTGTCCTAAAATGAAATCGATATAACAGAATCCCATACAAAAGTGAATGAAAATGATGTTGTTTATATAAATAATAATCTTCGTTTAGTAGCTAAAACATCTTAATTGTTCACATCACATGGCTAGAAACCTATCACTAGTCTAATTGTACAGGTTAAAACGCCAACTCTTTTTCTCTAATATTCTTTTCTAAAAATTTAACCGTTTTAGAGGAATCATATACAGTATAACCTCTATAAATTAATAATATTGGGACTTCAATATTTTATTAATTTATAGAGTTATTATTTAATCCATAAATTAATAATTATTAATTTATCGATAAATTAATAAAATATTAATTTATAGAGATATTTTTCGATTCGAATTCTTAATGTTCATCAAAATACAAAAAAAATATTTTCAACAATGTAAAATTCATTAGAAAATATCATATCAATAAATTTAAAAGATAAGCCCAACAACATTTATATACTTGAAACAATAATATAATCATATTTTACTATATTATATTATTTATATATACCTAAATGTATAATTATTAATTTATACAATTATCGGGACCATATTTTTACATAGGATTTTCAAAAAAACTATTATCTTATTATCTTATCGAAATTTGCTAATTTTTACACTGACCCGACTCGGAACCGACAAAATTTATTAATTTATAGTGATTATTAATTTATCGAGTATTAATTTATAGAGGTTCTACTGTAGTATGTAATAAGAAGCAGAAAATTAGGAACAACTTGAAACTTTAATCACACCGAATGAGAAAAGTGCAGAAACATGAACAATGCTCTTGCCTTCCGTTACAATTTTTATATGCCTCAATTTCAATGTGACTCTATAAATTAATCTATTATGTGTGAATGAATTAATATATATATATAATTAGTGTGTTTAATAGATTGATCGCCACACGAGTCTTCTTCTTCAATGGACTTACTTATCTTACTCTTCGCTCTGCTCCTTCTAGCCTCTCCGGTGGCTCTGGCCAAGTCTTCTCCCTCAGTTCCTGCCATCTTCACCTTCGGTGACTCCATTTTTGACGCCGGAAACAATCATTTCAACAAAAACTGTACCGCTCAGGCTGATTTTCCTCCTTATGGTTCTTCCTTTTTCCACCGCCCTACCGGAAGGTTCACCAATGGAAGAACCGTCGCTGACTTCATCTGTAATAAAAAAATCCTAACTCGTTGATTACTTTACCTTTTTTTCAAGATTGCTTCTTCCGCAAGGCACCTTACTTTTTTCTCCCTTTACTTCATCAATCTATTGCAGCGCAATTTATAGGCCTTCCATTACAGAAACCATTCTTGGAATTGCAGATTCAAATCTTGAACGGAACTTTAAAACGATTCCCTTCAAATGGGATTAACTTTGCCAGTGCTGGTAGTGGATTCTTGCTTGATACCAACAAAGTCATGGTAACTAATATCTGAAAACATCTCTCATTACAAGAAAATGTTGGTTTCTTATGAATCATCTGTTGACACGTAAATATGCAGGGCGTGACACCGATCCAAACCCAGCTTCAGCAATTCCAGACACTCGTAGGTCAAAACCACATCGAAAAATCTTTAATCCAAGAATCTCTCTTCTTATTGGAGTCTGGTTCCAACGACATCTTTAATTACTTTCTTCCATTCCAAACTCCTACACTCTCTCCAGACGCCTATGTGGACTCAATGTTAGCCCAGGTGAACAAAACCATTGATCAGATCTACCAACTAGGTGCTCGACGCATCGCCATCTTCTCTTTAGGTCCAGTGGGATGTGTCCCTGCAAGAGCCTTGCTTCCTAATGCCCCAACCAATAAATGCTTCGGTAAGATGAATGTTATGGCCAAGAAATATAACAGAAGACTTGAAGATATAGTGAACATAATTCCCACTAAGTACCCTGGAGCCATTGCGGTGTTTGGAGCTGTCTATGGTATCACTCACAGATTCCAAACTTACCCTGCTCGTTACGGTAAACAGTTATAATCGATTCACTTCTTTCTTTCAAGACCTTTTTTCAAGTGTCTGTCAGAAAATTGAATCATGGTTTTCTGGTTAAAAGGGTTTTCAGATGTGACGAGTGCGTGTTGTGGGGACGGGACACTGGGAGGATTGATGCAGTGTGGAAGAGAAGGATACAAGATTTGCGATAACCCAAATGAGTTTATGTTTTGGGACTTTTATCATCCGACTGAGCGCACTTACCATCTCATGTCAAAAGCTTTGTGGAATGGAAACAAAAACCAGATCAGACCGTTTAATCTCATGGCTCTTGCTACCAAAACTACATTGTAATTGATCATTCGTGATGAGTTTGTGTCTGAAAGTGGGAATGTGAGTAAAGTAAAAATGGTTGATCAGTAATTACTTTTACAAATCAAGAAGACTCCTAATCATGCCGGAAAGAAAAGCCAGAAAGTGAAACTTTGCTCCACTTCTAGTCTCCTTCTTTTACAAATGACTTTATTGTTTTTTCTTTTCATAGCTCTTACGAAATACAATATATGATTCTATCTATCTATATACCTATCTATAATACTACACGGATTCTGCAGAAACCTTGGTTTCGTCACCTGAGTGATGGTTATCCAAGCCGTTACCAAAGCTATCGTCTTTTATTTGAGGGCGTGGATCCGCAAACACTTCCTCCCTTTGAGGGCGGTTCGCATAGAATATCCACAGCACCAGACACAGTAACACTCCAACAGAGATCAGCCCGAGCCCTGCATTCACAATCCTCAGATTACGCTCCAATGGCGGACAGTAATCTGAGGTAATACTCTCAAATGTATCCCTAACAAAGTTGCAATCTCGGAAGCTAAGCAAAGGCGGTGTGTAATGCTGGAGAGCGTAGCTCTCATTTACAGCTGCTACCAGCTGCCCGTAGATGTCAGGAGTTATTCTCCCTACAGTTGTGCAGTTTCCGGATTGTGATACCTCGCATATGTAACTCTCCCAGACCTGAAACAAAAATTGCATGAACAACAGGGATTATTAAGACCTTGTGGTGTTTTGTTCAATACATACAAAGATAGGTGAGTTGAGTAGTACCGATGATGCATTTGCTATTGACAATTCCTGAGGAGCGCACTCGCGATCTTCCATGTTTCCATCAAAGGGGTAGCACAAAGGAGGCATTGGAGGTCCAGACTGATTGTAATAGTGCTCTTGACCTGGAGATGGGTTTGTATTGGCATAGGCATATACAAAGGTATTTACAACGGTCACGATGCTGTTGATGACAACTTTGCTCTGGGCAAGAGTCTGGTTTGTTGTTTGCTGATCAACACATGGGAGGATGCTGCTGAGAGCTGTTTCTGCATGAGGATGATCAACCCATTCCTTCATGGCTACGCACGTATCCGCAATTGCACTGGAAAACAAAACAATTGACGGTTTAACTATATTTGCGAGACTAATTAAATGGAAAAGTAAACAAACAATCGAACAGCAAAAAACTTACTTGTTTAGGATCAGAAAGACTCCACAGAGGATAAATGTCACAGCCACCAGTATCCACCCGCTCACAACGAATCTGCCATCATTTACATCCCCATGACTCAGATTTACATTTATATTACACCACTAGAAATTAAAGACAATGGAGATGTTGGAGTTTAAAGAAGGGCTCACATATGAACAACGTGTTGATGGCGGAGGACGGAGAGCACTGTAATAAAGCAAAGAACAGATAAACGTTAAAGTCAAGTGGATGTCACAGCCAAATCATCAAATGGGAACACCAAAGAACCAAATGAACATAAACTGGACTTACAAAGACCAAATAAAGAAAGGATGAGCATCACAGTAGCCACCGCGATCAGAGAAGATCGCCTGAAAAGTACATATACAGAGTTAGCATGGACATTTTTTTCCGCTGTTAATCATAAACTGGTACCATTCAGTTTCACAAAGCAAGGTTCAGGGCAACCTACACAGCGTAGAAAACTCTCTTTATCTTAGCAGCATTATCTGTTGTTTTCTCTTCTAGTGTTTCTGCTGCAGTTTTCAGATTGACATTCAACTTGTCGATTTCATCCAATACATTTGGTGGAATGGAAACCTGTGTCACGTTAATCGTTTTTGCGAGGGACAGATATTGAGTCACGTTCTGGAGGATCCCCACAGTGTAGTCCGACTGGTTTACCACATACTTAAGAGTATGCAAAGCCTCAGTATGAAACTTGTTCTGTCCAACAGACAAAAGAATGCATCCAACCCTGAAAAAAAAAAGACCAGTTCAATCTCAGAAACAACAAAACAAAATGACAGAGATCCCTAATCAAGGACGTGAGGGAAACAAAACAATGAGGAGTTGAGATTATTACGCTGCAGCACATGTAAAGACTATCAGCAAGATGAGACAGATCCTCCGTGAATTGTACGATGATCCCTTGGCTTTCTCGCATACTCTCCATCTGAAGCAATGGTATACAACAAGAAGAGAGCCAAAAGACAAGATCCAGACAGCAGCTAGAATGAAACCAGGAGCACCTGTAAATCCAACAGACTGAAAATAGCCATTACTACTACAGATCCTAGAACTGAAAACAATCATCTGGGGGGAAACTGAAACAATTGGAGTCGACAAACGAAGAACAGAGACTTACTGCCCAATAGTGATTGTCAGTGATATTCCAGCCGCCACGGTAAGGCTTGAAAGCTCTAAGAATGTCAGGTCTCTTGGTTCTGTCAGCTGCCAAGACGAGGTAATCAGAGAAACCAGCTGAAGGTCCTGGTGCTAACGAACCTGGTGAGATTGCACCTTTCCATGATCCGAAATTAGGCGAGCCTGTGATTGTAACAAAGCAATTTTACATAAATCAGAATTCCACCTCAAAAACACAAAACTCATCACAATTCTAAGCTTGAGTCATACTCCCGAGGACAATAAGAAGCGGATGATTTAGGGATTAGCAGATCATGGACACAAGATTCACAGATTGTAAATACAAATCCCAGATAATGGAAACTTGAAAACAATCTGGTGTTTTCAGTTTGGGATGTAAAACCTAGAACCGCCATGAATGATTCTAGAAACGAAACAAGCATGAATCAAGAAAAAGAAAACGTGAGAATTGGCATCAGCGTGAAACAAAGAAAATACAAGGGAAAGGAGAAACCTAGAATGAGCTTGAGCGGATCCTGTGCGGGTGAATCTCGGGAGAGAGCAGAGGAAGGCGGGAGAGAAAAGAAACCGAGAGCAACAAAAACGGAAACGGAGAAGACAAAGAAGCTCATCTTCCTTCTTCTTCCTCACTGAGCAGCTACGTCGATACGACGAAATCGAGGCATGAGAGAGAGAGAGAGAGAGATAAAAGGAAACAAACTCGATTGCGTCAGATCAGAGAGGCCGACATTGTTGAAGCACAGAAAACGCGGGGCATCGGAGATTTTATCCCCGCGCTCATGCCTTGTTGCATCAGCTTTGATTATTAATGGGGAAAGTGAAAAGAGAAGGAAGAGAGTGCTTTATTAGGCACCTTTACTTACTCTTGTCCTGTACCGCTTTTCTTATTTTCACACTTATACGCTTTTCACACGCACACACTTTTATACATTGGATTTAACTTATTCAATTCTCAAAATCAATTAAAATAATAAAACAAAAATAAAATATCAACAGGTGATGGGTTCACAGTTGGTGTTTAAGTATAACAACTTGGCCAAATGAAGAGTGGTTAGGTACTAATTGGGAAGCATATTGGGGTGTATAAGTGGTGTGAATCAATAAATTAAATGGTAAGACTAAGCAAGATTTTTCAACAATTTTAATGATTTCGTTATTCTGTTAACGCACAGCTCAAAAGCATCGCATGGGTTGTTTGTTTAAAAATTAAGATTGTGTAATTTTGATTGATTGGGCACATTGAATATATGTGGGTCCCATTGGTGATCTGACTCAAAAGGGTCTAAACGTGTTGGTTGCGTCCCTTCGTCTCGGTGTCACTGGTGGCGCTTTGTTTCTGTAGCCACGTGGACCTTAAATCGGACCGTACATTGATTAGACCAGTAATTTCAAGTCTCATGTGTTTCGTTTGACTATAGATGATGATAGTATGTAGGGTTGGGCAAAAAATCCGTTCAATCTGTTATTTGCTTCGATTCGATTCGAAAAATCTGGATATCCGTAATTGTACGAAGCAAAGCAAATACTAAAAATCAATATCCGTTAAAAACGAAGCAAATCACAAATACTAAAATTTTAAGAGACGGATATCCGATCCGCTCCGATATATGTATATATATGTATAAGTATATAAATAATTACATATATATTATATAACTATTATATGCATATATAAATTTTTGTGAATTTTTATTTTTATATTAGTTATTTTAATACTGAAATTTAACAAATTATAAAGAAATTTGTTTTTTTATATGAATTTTTTCATTTATAAGTTAATTTTTGATTTTTATAATTATTTTAATATTTTAATTGATAGTTTAGTTAAAAATATATATTTTTCATATAAATGTATGCATTTTCAGTATTTTTTGTATTAAAAAAATTAAACTTAATATCCGCAAATATCCGTAAATATCCGCAAATATCTGTAAAATTTTCGGATATCCGGAAATCCGTATATCCGTATTTTTTCGGAGCAAATCAAATCATAAAATTAAATATTCGGTAAAAATGGAATAAATCACAAATATATAAAAATTTTCGGATATCTGATCCGCGTCCAGGCCTAATAGTATGTAATTTGCTAAACAGATTCTAGAGAAAAATAGTATATCCACCTATAACTAATTCATAATCATGTAATGTTTTTGGTCCATACAAATCATACAATTTCAATTTCAATTTAAACAAATAATTGTTAATTTAGACCCAATACCTTTAATACATTTGGGTTTACGTGAGGAAGAACATATGATATTTCACATGGATTTCGTTTCTATATCACAATGAATATTGTAGCTACTTTTCAAAAGAGTTTTTTTTTTCTCTTTTTTCAACCTTTACTTTTCAAAAGAGTTACGTGAGGAAGAATTTTCATACATAATTTTCACGAAAAAAAAAATTTGTTGATATAGTATATTGTTAACTTAAAAATAATATTTGCTTTTGGACCTGGCTTTACGACTTTGAATTACCATAACTTGCGGTTAAGGTTATGGGATCTCAAGACACTAGTGACGGCAAAAAATTTCTCGAAAGTGACGGGAAATATATAAACTATTAAAGTATCCACTCCAAATCCATGACTTCATTTTTGTAGTGCTATTTTAGGATATTTTTTTTTATCTAACGAAGAGCTATACTACAAAAAAGCTGATTACAATTTTATACTAAGTCACTTTAATGTGTATGGGTGGGTTTGGTATTTGACGCACGTCTCTACTTTAATATCTTTACTGAAAAATCAAAAGAAGTTTATATCGTATATTAAAAGTTTCTCTTTTGTAAACTAGTATTAGACTTCTCTTATATTAAAGTAAAATCCTATAATATGCTAGTATATTGTTGTTTGGTTGTGATTCATATTAACATGCCATTATGGTGGGTCATTTGGTAGAGTCAAGATCGTTCAAATGCATGAAGAAGCATGTGAGAGGAACATGTGACCCAAAATGTGTGAAATCTTTTATTTATTGGAGATGCATCTTTCTTGCTCCATGACAAAACTAACCCATAACATGTTATTTTATCCTCCCGTATTAGAAAGTGTCTATTTTTCAATTCTTTTATTATCTTGTCTACCTAAATTCAGATTTTATATAGACATCGTTTTTGTGTGTGTAAAGATCCAAGTGACTGTATGGATTCTTAATTAATGGTCAATATGAAGTTAAATGGAATTGATCTCTAGACTTTGATTAGTAAAACAAAATGGCACGACTACACTAATTCGTTAGTAGGTTAGTTTCTTCACATTGTGGCCACACAAACATTTAAATTGGCTTTCTTAATTGAATTTCAGTATTTAGTCTGGAAATTTTATGTGAATTATAGTGGAATTTTTTATACTATAACTATAAATTCGAATTCCACGATGTACAAACGAACAAAATTGAGCAAAATAGTTGACGAGATTTCTCTGCCGACATATCGATTCTTGTCAGATTCGTAACTTGAAAAAATATATAACTAAAAGCCCATTGGTTTATGAAAGAGGGCCCATTAAGCCCTTTTGTATTTTCTTTCGAACTATATATCACAACTTCTCAAGTTTCAGTAACACAAGTCAAGTGTGATATCTCTCTAAATTAGAGCATCCGCAGCCCTGTAAATAGGAAAAAACTTTGGTAGATACCAAATGGTAATGATATATTTAAGAACATATTATCTACCAAAGATTCGGGGTACTTCTACAAATTGAAACAGATCCGGATATTTTGGTAAATAGAGGAAATGCTGGGGAATTTTGAAAAATAGTAAAATTGCGGGTACTTCTGTAAATACCAAAAATTCCGGGGGACTTTAGTGTTGTATAGCTGAGGTTCTGGGATTACTGTAAATAATCAAATTTCCGCGCACTTTGGTAAATAGCGGAAGTTTTAGGCAAGTTAGTTAGATAGTAAGAGTGTAGGGGTTTGTTGTAAATAAAGAAAGTTACGGATCAATTCAGAAATTTCCCCGAAACTAAAGAAAAACAGTCTGCAATAGTCAAAGTTCTACAGATTGACAAAAAAAATAAGTCAACGTTCCACCAATAGGAGCAAAGGGTTTACAGAACCAGATCCATGTCACGAGAAAATTAAAATTTAACCATAAACCCTAATTTTTCGGCTCCTTTAGCCAAACCTATTCTTGACGGTTACGCCGAATTTACCGGCGACAATCAAGGTGGTCGCTATCCCCAGGAACATCCCGTGTTCCACTACTCCGGGCAGCCGCAGTATGGCCTCGCTCGCCGCCTCTAAATCCCCGATGTCTCTCTCCAAGTACAGATCCACCACGTAATTCCCGTTGTCCGTCACAGCCGCCGTCTCTCCGCCGCTAGACCCGATCTTCACCCTTAGCTTCGCCTTGCATCCCGCTTCTCGGAAAAGCTCTTCCAGTTTCCCCCTCGTGAAATTGCAGCAGAACGGCACGACCTCCACGGGAACGGCGAGGCCGCTTCCCCCAATATGCTTCACGAGCTTCGATTCGTCGACTATCACGACAAACTTTTTAGACGCTCCTTCCACCATCTTCTCCCTCAACAGCGATCCGCCGCGTCCTTTCACCAGATTGAGGGCGGGATCGACTTCGTCGGCGCCGTCGATCGATAGATCCACGACCGGGTGCGAATCTAGATCGGACAACGGTATCGCCAGAGAAACCGCCTGCTCGTGCGTCGTGGTTGAAGTTGGGATTCCGATTATATCCCGGAGTTTTCCTTCTCGGAGAAGCTCGCTGATGCGAGCCACGGCGTGTTTGGCGGTGGAGCCAGTGCCGAGGCCGACGACCATCCCAGATTCGACGAACTCGACGGCCTTATAAGCGGCGATTCTCTTAAGGTCGTCTTGAGTGAGGTTGGAGGGAGGCGGCGAGCTGACGGCGGCAGGCTCCTCGGAGGTCGTGACAAGGGGATCGAACGCAGAACCCATTGTTAAGTATAAAGAGACGCGACTTGCTTTGTGATTTGTGAATGCAGAAATGTGAACGGAGTTAACTTTTAAGGAGAAGAGAGACTCTACAAAGACTAGAATCGTATTCGTCCTCCTTGACGGTTCTTTTTTAAAGGGTAAGCTAAAATTTATATATGTAATAATCAAATAGATACGGAAATCTCTGAAATATATATCTCAAGTATTTGAATTCGAGTTTTACTTGTGTCACCATCTAAATTACATATACACATGTTAAAATTTTACTATCCTTCTTATTACCATAATTTTGGTTTGAATGGCAGAGAAATGAGGCATTCTTGCAAAAAATACTTCCATATAATCGGATCTTGATTGATTCTGCTTCAACGGAGCCAAAATTAAATGATTTATCTCTTCCCAAGAAAAATAATATAATGATTCAAATTCCTAGAAATAACACGTTTTACTATAAGTTCCCCGCATATTCCTATCCCACTATCTTTAAAAGCAGCCTTTCTACACCATTGGATATCATGACCGTTTTTTTTTTTTATGTTTGAATTGAATTTTATAATCTAAACGTCATTGTTCCGTGTATAACATAAGTATAATCTAAAGCATGTGAATACAATGATCCTCTATTTAAAGATGATTTAGGCCAGGAGATAAGAAATCATGTAACTTGCAAGTGCACGGTTCATGCCGTTTTTGGTACGAAGGCTTTACTTCTTAAACATTGAATTGATATCATACACAATATAGAAAAAAAGAGTTTGCAAGTGGGGTGTCACTTATTCACCAAACTTATTCACAAGTAGGCTTTACTTTTTTTTTGTTTCCTTAGATTTATGGCATACCTTGGACATTATCAACGGTGAGCTTGAAGAAGATGATAATGTAGAACGTAAGAGACAAAAGCGCAAAGACGTGCTGCCAAAACAGAAGCGCCGAGGCCTCTCTAACCGCATAACCCCTTAGACTCGCGATGGCTCCGAGTAATATGGCACTTGGAGTCGAATACTGCAAAAGAAGCACAAACTTGAACATTGGATCTGAGGAAATGAGACCAAGTTTATCAGCTGACATCACAATCCCTATTCCAACCAGAGGAAGCACCAAGAGTCTTGCAACACAAACCCCGATCGTAGTACGTAACCCGAGAGTTGATTCCCTTGGTCCTTCAGAGAGCATACCACCAAGTACAAGCATCACAGAGGGAACCATAGCGCTCCCCATTATATCCAAGCTATCCGTGATGAAAGAAAGTGGAGCATCGTACCCAAAGACAATCTTTTTCAGCTGAGGCACCGATCCAACAACGATGGCTAACAGAGATGCGATCGTTGGAGGTTGGAGTATGTGTTTGACTGGAGTCTGTTCAGCTACAACTCTTATTCTCCTTATCACTCTCGGCTCAGCCAAGCACTGAAGAGACCTGGGGCTGGAACACTCGCCTCCGGTTTCCCCTCCGAGATCGACTTCAGGGAAAGAAGTCTGCGAGTAACTCGAAATGCTATTGAAGACCCTCGCGATGAAAGGGGTCTTGCAATGTTCGGTCTCTTTGTCCTCGATCCCTGGCCATTCAGCTTCCACTAGAAGAGGCCTGCTCACATCATGAGAAGCCACATTCACCTCCTCTATCTCGACCCCATCGTCCTCAACGACCTCATAGTACTCCAAAGGCGGCTCCATCATGTGATACACAACAGTGTAAACAAGAATCACAGCGACCCACTGCGCGAACGATACATACGAAACCCCTCTCGAGTGGCAACTCGGCCCAAAAGGGGTGTTCTTCGTGTGACACACCGAGCTAACAATAGCTAGCAAGAGATTCCCTGTGTTTCCAAAAGCAGTCATGACGATAGTGAATCTGGTGAACTCTGGAGGAGGTCGACATATGAGGACGACCAAGTATCCTATAATGGACCCTACGACCGTACTGAGCAGCACGTTGACCGGAATAAACCACCAACGAACAATGTTATCAAAGGTAATGCTTTCTCCAAGCTCTGTAAAGATCAGGCAAGGCAAGAACAGAGCAAACACAAGCTTGCTCAAAAGCCTAAACGTGGCTCTCGGGACTAATTGAGTCTTAGGGTGAGCAAGAAGCAGACCTATCACTGTTAAACAGATAAGCTTCATCAAAGGCACAAAACCGCTGAGTATATCCTCAACCCTAGAACTAACATTGTTCCCGGGAAATTCACTGTAGAATCTCGACGACATCTTCGATTCAGTTTACCTGAATATGACTCTTGATCTCACTTTGTAAAGCTCGAAGTCAACGATAGGAAAAAACACAAGAGGATGACCAAACTGGGAACTACTAGGCAACACCAAGAAAATTGGATGAGAACCGAGAACGAGAAAATACTATATACGCAACAACAGTGACCAATCTGAAACAGAGAAAATAGAAGAACACCAAAACTTGATCAGACCACAACCGCGAAGATGGTTGGGAAGGGATGATAAATCAAATGAGAGAAAAACACCTGGAGCTCACATGGAAGCTGTCATTGAGGAAGACGACAAGATTGCGAGAACAGATGAACCATCCACGCCAAATCTATTGAGCATGATAATTTGTGTCTTCTCTTGAAAATCGTATTGACTAGAATTATTTCATGTTATCACATCGGAAGAAGATATAATTGTGTTTGTGATTGAGACAGTCACAGATTTGTAACCACACGAGAGTAGAAATGAAGCCCAATTCCAAGCCCACGAATTTCATAAAAAACAGTAGTCAATGACCGGTTCATAGCCGGTTAAACTTTAGTTTCGTACCGCGGTACTTAAAAGGTAAAACACCGAACCGAACAAATGGAAACGTTTGGCTGGAGTTTATGATCTGTAATCCCACGTGGGAATAAAAATAGCTGCCACAAACCAAACAGGTTCACGTGGAACCCACACGCAGACTTATTAACATGTGGTCGTATCTAATTGGTTAAGGAGATTAAAAAGCATGAATCGGCGGGTATCGGATCCGAAATTCTGATCCCGGATTCGTGTTTCTTCTCTGCCCTAAAGAAAAACCCTACGTGACCAGCGCCAGTTCGTCTGGGTCCTCCGCATTTGAGAATCGGAGACCTCGGGTTTCGCGAATTCTCGTTCCGCCGCGAGTTTGAAGCGTGATTTGAATCTTCCTCCTTCTTGATGGACTCACCTTGAGCATTCGTTGATCGTCCTCCCGAAGATGTCGAATCACTCCAGAGAAGAGCCCAGTACCGCCCCGAAGACAGATCAATGGTATGATCTGGTCCTGGGTCCTTCTGCCAAAGATGATTCCTCCCATAAGTTTTGCACTTTGCGATGTGAGCTCCGATTCTTCGATTGTGTGACCTTTTTCGTAATTTTTGGTTGATTTCGATCGAAACTCGTTTGTTGCTTATGATCCATAATCTTAACTCAATAGGAAAATCTGGAAAGACATTGATTAGATTAATTTCACTTTAGGTCAGAATGATTCTTTCATTACGGGAAAGCATTTATGTTGAGGTGATATGTAATTGCAGATGAATTCAAGCCGGCTTCTATTGACAAGAAAAGGTCAGGAACTCTGCACAAGAAGAAGGATAACAGAGTTTCAGTTGAGTTCCAAAATAACCAACCTGGTAAGCCCAAGGTGACATTTGAAGGTAGCAGCGAGGATTACAAGGAGAACGATGCGGTGCTGTTTTTCGATGGGGAGAAATTCCGTTTGGAGAGGTTGCATCGGGCTGTGAAGCAGCTCCGGCATCTCAGGACACCCGGCGAATCCGCTGGGGCTTCTCAGTCTGTGGCCCCTGTGGAGCATCGGTTATCTCCTGTTGGTCGTGCTGCCAAATCTCCACAAGTGAATAGAAGTTTGATTCCAGATGTGCATGTGAGTTTCCCAATGTCTTTTACTTTTCCTCTCTTTCATATATTGGTTGCTTCACTTGATACGATTAAATGGTAGTCGATGGCTCCTGAATGGACAAATTTGCTGGTGTTTTGTTGATTGCCTGATGGTAGTGGTGTTGCTGCTACTGGTTTAAGTTCTCATTTTCTGTAATATCTGCAGGTTGATGTGGATAGAATCGAAATTGGGAAGACAGAGAACTCAGGTTAGCAGTTTGTTCCAGCGATGTACTCATGATTTAGCATTTTTTGTCCTATCTTATAGCTGTATAGCTTTTTAAGAACCGGACTTTGTTTCTTTCGATCATAAGGTACACTGCATAGAACGAACATAAACTTAACCATAACACAAGACATATTTGTCATAGACTCATAGTTCTCAATTCTGCTTAGTCTCTTTCTTTATCAACCGCAGTTTGCATATGCATATGGTTGGTTGAGTTTGGTTGCTAGTACATAGAGGTCTGATTTCCAAAGAAACTAATGCTCTCTTCCCGAAACAGCGCCTTATAAAGTAGTTTTTTTTTTGAATCGGACTCTTCTGCCATCTCTGGTCATGGGTTCTCATTGCTGCTATGACTGTTTGGCTCTGTATTGGTTAGATATAGTCAAGGGAGACTAGGCAGGAATATTAAACTGTTGATTCAAGTTTACAGATCCACACTACCTTTTCTAAGCATGTGTCTGCTATATCTGGTTTTTTTTTTTTTTTTTTATTATTTATTTTGTTTTTTTTATTTTTTATTATTAAAAAAATTGATTGCAGTTGAACCTTCCATCCCTGGAAACGCACCTGCTATCTCACCAGTTGATGACAAGAAAGATGATGGAGAAGAACATCACGAGATTGATATGGATGAGATATTTGGCTCGTATACACCAGAGAACGAGAATGCAGACAAAGACAATGCTGATGATGGTGGAGAATATGTCGAGAGCTTAAGCAAGCAGCTTAGCTTCATGGAAGAGGAGATTGCAGATGTGGATGATGATAGCGGCGATGAAGGAGAAAATGGTCTTAACGCGGCGGAAGCGCTTAGAGCGCAAGTTAACGCAGAGGTACAAAAACGTCAAAGCTCAAGCTCAAGCAGTAGCAGTGGAAGCAGCAGTGGAAGTGACAGTGATGGTCGGAGCAAAAGCATAAGCAGCGGAAGCGGCCAGAGCAGCAGCGGAAGCAGTAGCCGTGGAAGCGGAGGGAGTGACGATGAAGATGAAGTCAACTCCGTGTAACAACAACAACAACAACAATCCCAACAAACTTGTAATCAACAATATTTCCAAATTGAAGACGTTGTGTCTGAATAATTTGCTTTGAATATCCAAAAGGGTAAATTTTACTTACTAAGAATGAAAGTAGCAAATTATAAATGATATGGTCCAGTTACTATTTCAGGAGTTTTGGACAAATCTTGTGTTTTAAAGTTGTCCCTGTCCACCTCTTCAATTAATTAATTAATTAATAGAAGTAAATCTCCTCGGGCCGGTGAACCACCCGACCCACTTTCATTCTCACTCGCTGTCAAAGGCGCGTGGGGAAAAAAGCACGCAGGGTATCATTTGAAAATGTCTTCGGGAGCGTGGACGACACGCCCTGGGAAGGGTCGAGTGGTGGAAGAAAGTTGGTGATTTACTGTTAACAATCGAGTTAAAAGCTTCCCAAAGTTTTTTTCCCAACCGACTGAACGGAGATCGAAAATTCGTACCTGAGGATCCGTTGTCTTCTTCAGAGCCTCCAAGTCCAAATCTTTTGGTTACGTCTCTCTAACCCTAACCTTATTCTCACTCTCTCTCTTCCACTATCCTTTCTCTTTCTCCTTTTTAGCTCCATTTGTCTCTACTTGGATTATTCGTTGCTTCTTCTATCCGGGCACCGAGATCTCGTCGGGGTCTGATCCCATCTTATGCTCGATCTCACTCTCCCGGACTCGCGAGACGCCGAGATCTCGTCCTCCACATTTCTCAAGATCCACGTATGAGCTCCCATCTTCCGACTTGATCGGTGGGAACGCATATATGCTCAATCGGAGCCAGATTTGAAACAAATCCAAGGTGAAGGAAGGAGGGTAAGTAAACGATGGGAGCTGAAAAGAAATGGCTTTTCACTCTCTTCTCTGTAGTATTCCTCTCCGTCTTCCTCCTCTTACTCTACTCAATCTCTGCTTTCACCTCTAAGCCTTTCCCTTCCGCAATCCGCCACGGTGCTCATTACCCACCAGCTTTCGCTTACTACATAACCGGCGGTCGTGGAGACAGTGACCGGATCTTCCGGTTGCTGCTCGCCGTTTATCATCCTAGGAATCGGTATCTTCTGCATCTGGGAGCTGAAGCTACAGACGCCGAGAGGCTCGCTCTTCTCTCCGACTTGAAATCTGTGCCTGCGGTGAATGCCTTTGGGAATGTGGATGTGTTAGGGAAAGTCGATCGTCTCTCTGACAATGGCGCTTCGAAGATCGCCGCTACTCTCCACGCCGTGTCGATCTTGCTGAAGCTCGATCGCACTTGGAATTGGTTCATCGAGCTCAGCGCATTGGATTATCCCCTCATTACTCAAGACGGTATGTGTCAGATCGATTTCTTTCTATTTTTAATTCGGAACGAGAATAGAAAGTATCTTTAATTGGAGAGGTAATGTAGTGACTTTGTACGAGGTATCAGATGCTCCTTGATTGTGATTCATTTGGGCTCTAGATCTTTGTTTTTGACCTATCTTTGAGCTGGTTTTATGTTTGGTCTCTGTTGATAGTGCTTACTCTTATTTTTTTTCTGTAAAGAAAGTGGAAATGCAATCACTGTCATTGATTAGGACACTGATCTCTTTATGGCAAATTCATGCTTTTAAACTTTATTACTCCACTGCTTCTGTTTGTCTTCGTATGACCTGGACTTCAAAGTAACATTTTTTTTGTCCACTCATGGTTTATCTCAGATCTATCCCATGTGTTTGCCTCGGTGAACAGAAGCGTGAATTTCATTGATCACACTAGTGACCTTGCTTGGAAAGAGTAAGTAAACAAAAATTTCCCTATCTTTTGCAATGTTTATAAATCTCTTCCTCGAACATTCGGTGGGGATGATAATAATGGTATCTTTATGTAGATCTCAGAGAATCAAGCCTATTGTTGTCGATCCTGCACTTTACTTAGCAAGAAGAACACAGCTCTTCACTGCTACCGAGAAACGAGCAACACCAGATGCTTTCAAAGTCTTTACAGGCAAAAAGATTCAGTAGCTAATAATTATACTTCCTGTATATCTACACATCCCTAATATGCTTCATTCTAACCAAATTGGCATGTGTGTGCTGCTGGTTTGTGATTTTCGCGCAGGCTCGCCTTGGATGGTACTGAGCAGATCTTTCCTAGAATACTGCATCTTCGGTTGGGACAATCTACCGAGAATCCTCCTCATGTATTTTAACAACGTCATTCTCTCCGAAGAATGCTACTTCCACACCGTGATCTGCAACGCCCCCGAGTTCAGTAACACGACAGTCAACGGGGACTTACGGTACATGATATGGGACAGTCCGCCAAAGATGGAGCCACACTTCCTTAGCGTCTCTGATTTCGAACAAATGGCTCAGAGCGGAGCAGCTTTCGCCCGGCAGTTCAAGAAAGACGATCCGGTCCTTGACATGGTCGACAGAGAGATCCTGAAACGTGGGCGTTATCGGGTCACCCCTGGAGCTTGGTGCTTGAGCCACAGCAGCTGGTGGACAGATCCTTGCTCGGAATGGGACGATGTCAACGTGGTGAAAGCTGGACCTCAGGCTAAGAAGCTGGACGAGACAATAACCAATTTTCTTGATGATTTGAATTCACAAACGAATCAGTGCAAGTGAAGAGGAAATGGGGCTTTTGGATTGTAGTCATTATACGACACGACACGAGATTACATTGTTTTCAATCTGTAAGGTTAATTCTTTGGGCAACAGTGGCTGATGTATTTATACGAGGAGAAGAGCGAAGAGAAAGGAGAGCCTTTGTTTTTTTCTTCCTCTTTCCCAGATTTTGTTAAGCCATCGGAATTCATTAGTCGTCGTCTACCTTTTCGCAATTCGATGAACTTTTGATCTTGTTGTATCTCTTTATTGGTATATTCTGCCAAATGCGATCGTTATTTCTTAGTCATTGAAGACCGCGATTTTAGGTTTTAAAGGGTAACTGAAAGTGAAATCTAAATATCTGCTCCAATGGTCTTCTCTCGATTCTTTCGTTTCGCCGGGAAACTACACGGAGGACATCTCTCTCGGCGTGTCTACTGGAGAATAAGTTATGTCGGAGAACAGAGCTTGGATCTCAAATCGATTCACAAGGCTTCAAATCTGACTGTATACGAATCATTTCATGCTGGTTCTGTCGAAAACCAAGTTTCCGTCGCTGCTCCTGCTGACGATGAAATCAGAGTTTCGCAAGACGCCGAGAGAATCTGCAAGATCGTGTCCAAATTCACGGACTCGAGCGTCGAGAATCTGCTCGACGAAGCTTCCGTTAAACTCTCGCCGGCACTGGTCGAAGAAGTGCTGAAGAAGCTGAGCAACGCCGGTGTTCTAGCCTTGTCCGTATTCAAATGGGCAGAGAATCAAAAGGGTTTCAAGCACAACACCGCGAGCTACAACGCGTTGATCGAATCTTTGGGTAAGATCAAGCAGTTCAAACTCGTTTGGAGTCTTGTAGACGACATGAAACAGAGGAAGCTTTTGAGCAAAGACACGTTCGCGCTCGTCTCTAGACGATACGCTCGAGCCAGGAAGGTCAAGGAAGCTATAACCGCGTTTCACAAGATGGAAGAGCACGGCTTTAAGATGGAAAAGACCGATTTCAATCGAATGCTTGATACGTTGAGCAAATCCAGAAACGTCGCGGATGCACAGAAGGTGTTCGACAAAATGAAAAAGAAAAGGTTCGAGCCTGATATCAAGTCTTACACTATTCTACTCGAAGGTTGGGGTCAGGAGTTAAATCTGCTGAGGGTTAATGAGGTTTACGGAGAGATGAAAGACGAAGGCTTCGAGCCCGATGTTGTCACTTACGGTATCATTATCAATGCGCATTGCAAGGCTAAAAAGTATGACGAAGCTATTAGATTTTTCAATGAAATGGAGCAGAGGAATTGTAAGCCAAGTCCTCACATTTTCTGCAGTCTGATCAATGGACTCGGATCCGAGAAGAAGCTGAACCAAGCCCTCGAGTTTTTCGAGAGATCAAAGAGTTCCGGGTTTCCCCTTGAAGCTCCAACTTACAATGCACTAGTCGGAGCTTATTGCTGGTCACAGCGGGTGGAAGAAGCGTTCAAGGTCGTGGAAGAGATGAGATCGAAAGGGATTGGTCCAAATGCAAGAACTTACGATATAATCCTCCATCATCTGGTACGAATGCAGAGGACGAAAGAAGCCTATGAAGTTTATCAGAAGATGAGCTGTGAGCCGACGGTGAGTACATACGAGATCATGGTGAGGATGTTCTGCAACAAAGAGAGATTGGATATGGCGACCAAAATATGGGATGAGATGAGAGGAAAAGGTGTTCTTCCAGGAATGCACATGTTCTCAAGTTTGATCACGGCTCTGTGCCATGAGAACAAATTAGACGAGGCTTGTGAGTATTTCAATGAGATGCTGGATGTGGGCATTAAGGCACCGGGACATATGTTTAGCCGTCTGAAACAAGCGCTTCTCGATGAAGGCCGGAAAGATAAAGTCGCGGATTTGGCTGTGAAGATGGATAGGTTNCTGGATGTGGGCATTAAGGCACCGGGACATATGTTTAGCCGTCTGAAACAAGCGCTTCTCGATGAAGGCCGGAAAGATAAAGTCGCGGATTTGGCTGTGAAGATGGATAGGTTGAGGAAAACCCAACTTGTTGGCTGAAACGGGTTTCTCTTCTTGCTTATCTCTTCTACTACATTTTGTTTCATCTTTTTGGACTATTTTACTGTTATGACCTATGATCTATCCAAAATTTTAGAAGATAAGAGTAGTTAGAGACGGGTTCATGAATTAGATGTTTTGGTAATTTGGTTTATGGTTCATGAATTAATGTTACATAGCTATCACATCATCCGGAAAAAAAATATATATATATGCGTACCCATAAAAAAAAAAAGAAAAAAGCTTTGTTCATTTATTAATGCCAGTTCATTAATATGCAACTTGCCTGCATTGCATTAATTTGCAACTTACCTGCATTGCATTAAACGGATCCCATAAACATTAATCAGCCTTTAGCCAACTATTCCGACTAAAGGTCTTCGATTAAAAGGTTACATCTCCCCAAAAAACCTTGAAGAAGAAGAGGAATGGATTCGCTGGTGAGCGACGGAGAAGTTAACAGGAAAGATGGGTTTTTCCGGGAGATGAGGAGGCTCGGTTACATCGCCGGACCGATGGTAGTGGTGAATTCGTCGATGTATTTTCTACTAGTGATATCGGTAATGATGGTTGGTCATCTCGGCGAGCTTTACCTCTCGAGCACCGCCATTGCCATTTCTTTCTGCAGCGTCACCGGTTTCAGCCTCGTCGTATGTCCCTCTCTCTTTCTTTTTTTCTTGATCACCGGTTTTTAAGGCTTTATTCATGTGATCACATACACGTACAGTTTGGATTGGCTAGTGCGTTGGAGACTATATGTGGTCAAGCTAACTGAGCTGAGCTATTCGAAAAGCTTGGAGATCATACTTACACGGGGATCTTCTCTCTGTTCATTGTGTCTATCCCTTTGTCTGTTCTTTGGTGTTACATGGGTGAGATACTCTCTCTCATCGGTCAAGATCCTCTTGTTTCTCAAGAAGCTGGAAAGTTTGCGTCTTGGCTCATACCCGCGCTCTTTGCTTACGCCACGTTGCTTCCGCTTGTTCAGTTTTTCCAAGCGCAGAGCCTGATTCTGCCTTTGGTCATGAGCTCAATCTCTTCTCTGTGCTGCCACATTGTCCTCTGCTGGAGCTTGGTCTTCAAGTTTGGTCTTGGGAGACTGGGTGCGGCTATTTCGATCAGCGTTTCTTACTGGCTAAACGTGACTGTGCTTGGATTATACATGACGTTTTCTTCAAGCTGTAGCAAGAGCCGTGCAAAGATCTCCATGAGTGTGTTCAAAGGAATGGGAGAGTTTTTCCGGTTTGGAATCCCATCTGCATCTATGATTTGGTACAATCTCTTCTTTGCCTCTTTTGTTTTTGGTTATAGTGTAATTTTATTTGTGAATTGACTTGAGTCTCTTTGTGTGTCTATGGTGTTGAATTAGCCTCGAGTGGTGGTCATTCGAGTTTCTTGTCATGCTCTCTGGGATGTTACCAAATCCAAAGCTAGAAGCCTCTGTTCTCTCTGTGTGGTATGTTCTTTTAGCCTTCTAAAGACTTTCTTTTTGGAATGTAAATATTGTAATACAAAAACTCAGTTTGCTTTCTTTCTCCTTTTTTAACAGTTTTTCAACAGCAACTGTGTTTTATAAAATACCAGAGAGTCTAGGCGCAGCAGCAAGGTTGTTGTTTCAATGCTCTTCTTTCTTTCGATTTTGCAAAAGAAAAAAAGAAAAAGATATCTAAAAAAACCCTCTGTCTCTCTCTCTCTCTGTTTTGTGTTGTTGTTGTTGCAGTACAAGAGTTGCAAACGAATTAGGAGCTGGAAACCCAAAAAAAGCTCGGACGGCGGTTTACACAGTGATGGTTATGACAGTTGTAGAATCAGTAATGGTGAGTGCGACAGTCTTTGCTGCAAGAAACGTGTTTGGTTACCTATTCAGCTCTGAAACCGAAGTTGTTGACTATGTGAGATCATTGGCTCCGCTGCTATCTTTATCGGTCATATTCGATGCCATTCACGCAGTTCTTGCGGGTTAGATTCCTCTTTCTAAAACGGTAATAAAAGTCATTAAGAGAGACTAATTCGATGAAGCTAAGGATTGATAAAAAGTGTGTTTGATTGAAACAGGTGTGGCTAGAGGATCAGGGAGGCAAGATATTGGGGCTTACGTAAACCTAGCTGCATACTATCTTTTCGGAATACCAACTGCTATCATATTAGGTTTTAGGTTTAAAATGGGAGGAGGAGGATTATGGATTGGGATTGCAGTTGGGTCATTTGTACAAGCTGTTTTGCTCGGTCTTCTCGTCAGCCTCACCAACTGGAAACAACAGGTTAGTAGTTAATTTGTGAAAATTATGTCCAGTTTTGATTATTGGGTTTGAAGATGTATGTATGAACCATATTGTCAGGCGAGAAAGGCCAGACAGAGGGTGATGGGTGAGGAGATTGAAGATAATATTAGTGACGAATATGAAGAGATGCTCAGCTAAATTAAAAAGACCTCAATCATTTTTTCATCTCGCTTTCAGATATATATATGTTGTAGAGGTTCTTCAACAATAATATATAGTTATACTACATTTTGTTTTATCTTATTGGACTATTGAATTTTTATGATCTATGAATGATATACCCAAAACTTCAGATAATAAGAGTAGTTTGAGATTGTTTTCTCTGATAGAGTGCACAAACACAATCGTTGGAACTATTGAACTAGGTTACATCGTTCGTTCGGGTATACTATTATCATGTATAAACACAAGACTTTATGTTAACTTTGGGTTTAACACGCGTATCAATAGAGCATTCCTTGATTAAATTTTCGATTAAATCGAACAAAAGTAGTTCATCTGTACATGATGTAGTCAAACACTGCTGAAGAGGAAATGTCTTGGATACGGTTCGTGAATTAAGTTTTATATCGATATGACAAATGGCAAGTAAATGTAATTAAAATGACAAAAATAAAAGTCAAAGTAATTGATTGGGCTATCATAATATTTTTTTCCAAATGACATATGATTTAAATAATCCTCCATCATCTGATCCGAATGCAGAGGACGAAAGAAGCTTATGAAGTTTATCAGAAGTTGAGCTGTGAGCCGACGGTGAGTACTTACGAGATCATGGTGAGGATGTTCTGCAAAATATGGGATGAGATGAGAGGAAAATGTGTTCTTCAAGGAATGCACATGTTCTCAAGTTTGATCACGGCTCTGTGCCATGAGAACAAATTAGACGAGGCTTGTGAGTATTTCAATGAGATGCTGGATGTCGGTATTAAGGCACCGGGACATATGTTTAGCCGTCTGAAACAAGCGCTTCTCGATGAAGGCCGGAAAGATAAAGTCGCGGATTTGGCTGTGAAGATGGATAGGCTGAGGAAAACCCAACTTGTTGGCTGAAACGGGTTTCTCTTCTTGCTTATCTCTTCTACTACATTTTGTTTCATTTTTTGGGACTATTGAACTGTTACGACTTAATTATGACCTATGATCTATCCAAAATCTCAGAAGATAAAGAGTAGTTAGTGATGGGTTCATGAATTAGATGTTTTGGATAAGGTTCTTGAATTATGGGATATCGCTATCACATCTTTATATGATGATCAAAATCCACATTTCTTTATAGTATGAAAGTTTCGGCCGGAGACGATCTTTGAAAGGGAAAATATTTTGGCAGTTTGCCCAGTTTTAAAAAATAAATTTCGATCGCTGGAATATTTTAAATTTCCCAAAAACCAAATTGATTTTTCAAAGAAGCGTGAATCATATGACCACCCAAAAAAAAATTCATGACCATGATGTGTATAATAGATGTTTTTTAAACCCAAGGAGAGACGCGTGTTGGCTGTGCACAATTTTGTTAAACACTCATGTGCACGTGTCTTAAGTTTATAATGCTGTTCAAACTTTTGGTTTATCTTAATTCTGAAACCTTGTTTTGCAGTTATGCTTGCAAAAAGAGTCACAACAGAAACAGAAGTAAAAAAAATGGATAAACAAGGCAGAGAAGAAAACATTCAAATTTCACCATAGATTTTTCAGACACCTATCAAGATCTACCCAATTCGGAATCAGGCAGTGGAAAGGTAAGTGTGTGTTTGTGGGGGCTTTTTGTCGTAAATTTCAGGGAATTTTATAGTTTAGTGTTGTGTAATTGATTATGGAAGTGATTCATGGAGGAGATGCAGGAGATTCGTTCGGAACAAAGATGGACTTGACCACTTGTCTTTTGGAGATTCCTTCGGAACAAAGATTGTTAAAGAAGGTAAACAAAAGAGGGATGCAAGTGCTGAAGCTTCAGCTAGTAGACAAGCTTTGGATGAGATTTTTACCGAAAACCGAGAAAGGGAAAAAGGGAAAGGGAAACCTTATTCTTTGACCTAGCAAAGGTAAGAGAGCGCACAGCCAAAGGAAAGGAAAGGAAAGGGAAAGGGAAATTTTATTCTTTGGCCTAGCAAGGTTAAGAGAGCGCGCAGCCAAAGGAAACCTTATTCTGTGGTCTAGCAAGGTTAAGAGAGCGTGCAGCCAAAGGAAACCTTATTCTGTGGTCTAGCAAGGTTAAGAGAAAGTGTGCGCTCTCTTAGCTTTACTAGGCCAAAGAATAAGGTTTACATCATACACTCTCTTAGTATTACATCATACACGTTTGAATTTTCCCTAGGAATAAGAAACAAAGATATATATATATATATCTATCTCAGCATCTACAGTAGAACCTCTATAAATTAATACTCGATTCATTAATATTTTATTAAATTAATATTTTTTATCAGTACCAAAATTAGTTTTTCAACCAAATAATATATCTATAAATTAATAATTATTATAAATTAATAATTTTTTATAAAACTTTATGGTCCAACGTTATTAATTTATAAAAGTTTTACTGTATTAGATTTTGCAATTGTGTATGTATGGTTTTACAATGTGAACTTTGTTTGTTTGTTTGTGTTCTTCTTGCTTAGGCTGGTCTACAAGTTCAATATATTCTCATTTAAAAAGCTGACTACACCACCCTTTTTCCCCATTTAAAAAAATTAAAAAATAAAATAATAAATATCGCCGTCAACGTAGACTGGAAATCGGCGCGTAATTGGGTTAATCGGCCAAGGTTTGGCGTGATTCCTTTTTTTCTTTCTCTCCCAACTACGGTGAAAGCTTTCATCGGAACAAATCACTCAACTCTCTGGCCACAACCATCCCTTCCTCCTCCTCCTCCACTACCTCAATTCAACTTTGACACTCTCCAACAACGTATCCAAGCTCTGATCAAATCCGCAGGAGAAGGCTGGACTTACTCGATTAAAGAGAAGAATAGCGTATATAGCGACGGAGAACGGCTTTGTCACTAGTCTTTGACGATGGTGTGTATCGCGTCGGAGAATGGTGTCGTCGAGCTTGGTTGATCGAAAGTGTTGAACCATAGCTCAGGTTTGATGATAAAGTCAATATTCTTTTCAATTCCAACAACGAGAATGGGGTGGTGGTGAAGCTTGTTCTTGGAGGTTTAATCTGAATCCGGATCAAGGAGAGAACCATCAGGTTCTGTGGATCACCGAACTTACCATCACCGGAATAGAATCGGGTCAGGTAACACGGAATAAACAACAGTAATTTCAATTTCAATTCCAAATCCGATTCTCACCTTGAGAAGAACGAGAGCTCCATTCTTTTTTTTTTCTTTTTTTCTACCAATTATTGATGACTTTGGGTTTAATTTTCCATGTATTATTCAACTCGATCGTATTTTTGTAGTGATGTCTTGTGGGTGGGTTAGTGTAGCGTTTCAAATTTACTGATTTGCACTCTAACTGTTTGTTAAGATCCCTCATAGAAAGTTATATACTTTTTTCTGTAATTATTACTTATCAAGTTAAGATTTAAGAGTGCTAAATGACTGAATAAAAATTGCTGATGTGACTTCTTATGTAGGATTGTGCCTCATGTTATGTGCTCTCGTTAGTACATTCATGGAGCTTGTAAAGATAATAAGCGTAATTTCCTAATCAAGAGAGGGCTTTGGAAAGCTCATCTTCGTCTTTTCTTTTGAAATCTCATTCTACTACTGCTAAATGTGAATTTCCATTTATTTTTTGTGTAACTTGTGTGGGGTTTGGCTGTGAATTGGAAGAAAAAAAAAATAATTTATATTTTATCTAATTTGGTATTTATATGAATCTTACAAAAATATATGTTATAATTTTTAAATTTTGATGTGATATGTATATAAATGTTTAATAAATATTGCTAGGCCCGGACCGAACACCCGACTAATACCTAGCGCGTTCCCGAACAAAGAACCTATGTAGTTATATTTGGGATTTGGAACGCTATGCAATCATCACACTACTGAATATTTTTATAGAATTAAAAATATAGTCTTATCTCTGCAAATCCATTTTTCTTCCTAAAATCCTGCTTTCAGTGTTATTTTGATATTATAGTCACCAATTTGTTAAGTGTTTTATTTTCAAATTATCAATTTGCTATATTGTAAAATTTGCGTTAATACATGGTTTGATATTAAATATAAATAGCTCTTTGGGTCGATTTATATCCTCCAAAAAAGTAGGTCGTACTTTACATTAAGATTCGAGTCTTACTTAGAGATGTTAGAAGCCTTTAATCGAGGATAGTTCACATGCTAGTTTCAGGGCGAAAGAAACTATAGAATTTAAAAATTCAGAACTTCCTTGTTAACAAAAAATATGTTTCATTAGAGGTAGGGATGGATGTTCAGATTATCAGATTGGTTTAGATTGCGTATTTTAGGTTTCACATATTTTAGAACTATAGATTTTAGTATCGACCAGGTATTATTTAATTTTGGATCGTATTTGGTTTAAATTCGAGTATTTTTATCCGAAAAATAACCAAAAAACTAAATATGAAAATTTAAAAATAATCAAAGTAATATCGATTCTAAAACAAATTAAACATTTAAAATTCAAAAGCAAAATAAACATTTAAGTTTCAACTCCAAATTTTCACCAAATGACAGAAGTACAAAGAACATAAAACCAAAAAACATTCCATTACATAAAATCGAATAATTCAAATACTTTTTCGAATATTTAATCAGATCGAGTATTATCTAGTACTCAAACTGCATTGAAATTACTTCCGATCATGTATTTTGTTGGATCCAAACTTGACTTAAATTGTGTATTTTCGAGTCTGAATCGGATTTTTGGATCTGCGTAAATACCCATCCCTAATTAGAGGATGGTTTTTTTGTTACACAAATCTGTATTTTCGTTGCCAATTATCGGGGGTCTTTTTGTAGCAATATTTTATTAGTCTTTTACTATCAATACATGCCTTTTGCAAATATTTTTAGTCTTTTAATATCAATAAATTTTTTTAATTCAGTAATTTTGTTTCTAATCAAATTTCGGTAATTGTGTCAGCGTCTCCAACGTGTGCTTCCAAGGCTCATCTCAGAAACACAAACTGCATTTGTGCAAGGTAGACTTATTTCAGATAATATCCTGATAGCGCAAGAAATGTTTCATGGTTTACGTACAAACAAAACATGCAAAAGTGAGTATATGGCGGTTAAAATGGACATGAGCAAGGCTTATGATCGCGTCGAATGGGCGTTCATTGAACAATTGTTACGGAAAATGGGTTTTTCAGAAAAATGGATAATGTGAATGATGGGATGCATTACAACGGTTCAATATAAGATTTTGATTAATGGTCAACCAAGGGGCAATATTAAACCAAAACGTGGGTTACGACAAGGAGATCTTTTATCTCCATATCTTTTTATTCTCTGTACGAAAATACTTATAGCAAACATGGGGAAAGCTGAGAGAGAAAAACAGATTACAGGGCTAAAGATATCACGGGCAAGTCCC